>JAVYIG010000599.1:0-420000 GCA_035222895.1 Strongylocentrotus droebachiensis | reverse complement strand
CCCCTAACCTTATAATAAATTATAAAAGCCCCTTACCTTATCGCCAGTATCTGAACTCAAGCTACAAATTCACACTGGCCCTTCATTCTGTGGCAAGCTCGTTCGAACCGATCCCTTATTTCAAATAGGCATTAATCTCCTAATTGAGATAAATCCGCGAATCCTTTTGTAGGAATTGGCAGTTTTACTCAAGCGCATTGCAGGTCGGTCGAGGATAGCCGAGTTTTAAATGAACTATCAAGTGAGGATTATGTAATTAATATGTGAGGGCCCCTACCTGACGTATCAACTCAACGGAAGCCAGGCACAAAGCTGCGACGCGTCTCGGCAGCGGAGGAGGACAGTGACAGACGACGGACTCGGACAGCTGACAGAGATCGATTAACGCGATCGCGGTATCCCCCAGATTAAAACACAACCTATCGTCTGCAAACGCCGTGGAGAATCCTTAGCGGGCATTAGTGTTAAAATGCCTAAGTGTGATGATAGTTAAACTACTTGTGATAACTGATATACCCAGAATTGCTGACAGCGATAATTGTTATTTATTTGTGCACACACCTGTGTTCTAAAGACTTTCTATACGGAAAGATTATTCGTGGATTTATTGAAAAACGCCAGACCGACGAAGCAATAAGGTGAGTTTGTATCTCCTTTATTTCATTATTATACCTTTTCTAGGCTGTGACGAAATATCAATCTAAATTTCACATTTGTTGTCATATATCTTCTAAATATGATATCATAGACGAATACAATTTTGGTCGAATTGTGCACAGCCTCGTTTTTTTCCTCAACAAGTTTATTACTACTTTTTAAGAATATGAAAGTTTGTATTGTTTCATGATTGCTAAATGCAGATACATGAACCATTGTTCTTTTCTAAAAAGTTTTTTCTTAATCTTGAAGCATTATTCATGGGCCTATTCATAACAAGCTATATACAAACTGTACAGAAATCAATGGTTTAGTTTGGGGTCTTTCTTGTCTTTCTTGTCTTTCTTCTTGTTTGTTTTTCCCCTCTCTTGAAATTTGAATGCTCTATTTCATTAATATTTTAAAATGTGAAGAAAGTTATATAGCGTTGTTATTTGGTATATTATCAATTAATTTGTGCCATTAAGGAGTACATTTTGTTTCCTTTTTTCAAACAATTTTACATAAACCATGGTACAGAATCGTATTGTGTTCTTTCATTTAAACCATTTCATTTCAAGTTTATTCAAATTTCTTACTTGTTATAGGAAAGTTGGTGTTTAAATACCCTTATTTTTGTATGGAGGGTGGAGGGGCGGGTACATGTTAAGCTAATGGCGATTAATCTCCACAAAAACATTTTATAGGCCCTGCGTTATGTTGGATGGGGTGGGGGCACCAGTGGTGGTACCAAATAGTTGATGGGATATAGGGAATCTTCGAAACAAAAATATTTTCAGGAGGCATTTTGAAGCAGGTGGGTTGGAAGTTGCTAATACAATTGCCAAATATAGTTATTGAGTAAATCGACGAAACATTATTTAACACGATAACAAAGACTTTCCAAAAATCTTCTAGAGGTATTTTCAAAGGACTTGTGAAACATGTATTGAAATGTACAAACATGACAATGACATAGTAGCATTCCGTATATTTCTTATTAGTCATTATTTTCCATAGGGTATTGTTGATTTCTCGAAAGTTCTTGCGATCTTGCTAAAATATGTAACACCCTAAAGTCCTCCTACCTAATTGAACGCGACAGTCTCAAATCTATAAACATGACAAAGACATATTATTATTCTATTATTAGAACATGATTATTTCGATTGGACATAATATACCATGGGGTATTGTTTATTTCTCGAAAGTCGTTGCGATCTTGCTATAATTAATACGTAACACCCTAAAGTCCTCCTACCTAATTGAACGTGACAGTCTTTCTATGACCTTGGGATTTAAATTAAAAGCACATGGTGCGATGCGTCAGAGGCGAGAAGAATCGTGGGGACAAAAATCTTAATCATCATTTACATAGACGTGACTTTCGCACTTTTAGATATTTTACTTTTCTCCTAAGTTATGCAGGGTTGAACGGCCCGGTCTCATCCAATGGTGTAGTTATAGGGGTGTAGACATACACTGAAGAGTCTTCAACCCCCCCCCCCTCCCCCAACTCACCCCTTGATCTATTTCCATTGTCATTTTTTTTTAAATGTCAACAAATTCGATCGTTCGCAAAATTGAGAAAATTGTCTTTAGCCACACCCCCCCCCCCTCACCCCAGTGAATTTTTTTTTTTGAATTGGCAATGACACACCACTTATGAAGTTGACTAATACATATATTCAATTAAATTCAAATTTTATTTATTAAAATCCAAACAAATATGAACATTCTCACCTTTACAAAAATAAGATTGGATAACAAAATTTCAAAATTATAGTGTGCATGTCTCTTCTATGACTATTATGACACACATGTTTTTTTACCGACCCAATTTGTTATGTGACAGGGATAGGAGGCGGGGGTAATTAAGAGCAAAGGCTGAAGCCTTTATAAATCATCTATAAATCTTTTTTGTACGATATATTAAGCCCTAATTGGGTGAATTTACTTATTACGCTTTTTGTTTTAATACGCTAATCATAACCTTGTTTACGATAATGACAATTGGGCACTGTGCATTGGTCGGGGGGGGGGGGGGGGGGTGCGGACTTTTTGGACCTATTTAGGTTTTCTACATCGTGACTGGAATTAGTTGGAGATTTATTCGGGTATATATAGCATCGTCTTGTCGGTGTAAGTTATGTGGTTGGAATAGCCCAGATTTGTTAAATCTCTCGGAGATTACTGGACATCGTCGTGACCTTCACCTAATCACCTGATAAGATATGGTCATCTCCTTGCAAGGGATAGCCCATCTTATAGGCATGATATGCGTACGAGCATGGACCTACTAAGGCGGGGAGAGGGGAGAGGGGGGGGGAGGGGGCTGCACCCTTATAATTTTGAGATGACCAAATAATAGGGCAACGGCCACCTCATATTCGGCCAGTTAATCTTGAATTCAGGAAGCTTGGACGATAGCTGTCCAGGATGAAGTGAAGGCAATACAATCTGAGTGGGTGCAGTGTAAGTAAAAGAAGCAAGGCATTGTGTAGGTGAAGACATGGTAAAGCTGGAGAGTGAAAAGTAGGATGAGATGGTATATATTTGTACCTTCCTTTCTAATGCGCAGTTCTCTTTCCTCGTCTTTTTCTGAACCCCACATGCAGCTCATCATTTTGTTTTATATTCTGTACCTCCGATCTCTCACTTTCTGTTGGCATTGTCTACTCTTTGTATTATGACCGTGTTCTTCTATCTTTGTCATATAAAGTACTGTCTTGTCTCGATCTCGTCTATGTTGGCATCCCCCTTTTCCCTCTATTTTGTAGTTCCTTTTGTAGTTACGGACTTGTTTATTCAATTACTCATTATTCCTAAGTATCATTTGAGGTGTTCACACTTGTACAAGCATTGCTTTTTAGTGGACCCTCTGTTTCCAATATGTATTTCTATATTGGTTGTAAATGTATCTAATTGATTTGTAACTCCTAGAGAACACTGTCCGATCAAGGATATAGTACTGTTGTCCGGTATTAATTTGTCCTACGGGTATTTATCCTATATAAATAGTTGCCCGAAGTAGTTGTATCTTGTGGGTAGCTGTCATAGTCGTTCTAGGGTGCATCTGGGGTAATTTTAGGAATAGTTTTCCTGGGTTGTATATGATTATAGGGGGTTTATAATAGTCTTTTTTGGTGAGAAATTGTCCGGGAGGTAGCTTTTTCAGTAGTGATGGTCAAGGTGTATAGTCCATCTTGATATAGTATTTTCGTTATAGACCAAGACGTAGGTGTCTGGTGGGGCGGCATAAAAGTGCATTCCCCAACAATATTTTGAATAAAGACAGAAGTCACTTCATATTCGGCAGCGAGTTGATCTATTTCTATTATCATTTTAAAAAAGGTGTCAACGAATTCGCTCGCTCTCAGGATTTAAAAACAAAATCGAAGCTGACACTCGAGAAAGATTCATCAGTTCATCACTTAATTGTTTTCTAAATATGTTTTTGTTTCATCTTCCTTTTATGATCGTGTTATATTTTAAATATTTATGTATATTGTAAAATTGTAAAGCGCATTGAAATTTCAACAGACATGAAATGCGCTATAAAAGAACAAATTATTATTATTATTATTATTATTATTCAGCCACCCTCCCCCCCCCCCCCGGTGTAATTGAACCTGTACCACTTCTTAATTGTTTGGTTGCCAAATCAATGCCCAACTCAATTCATCAATCGTTTAAAGTACCCCAAGAAAAGCTGTCATTTATAGCTTCTCAAAATAACCTTTACCTTCGCGAAGTCCACGTTTTTCCAATCTGTTGTTTATTTACCATATCTCCTTGGGCCTCCTTTCTTAAAATCTTCGTGAGAAGTGTCAATCGAAAGTTTTTATAATCATGCATAAAGGCAAATTGATCATATATAGTGCTCAAATGTGTCATAATTAAGTTAGCCGTACGGCTTTTATAGTAGCGGGTGCATGATTCTCTGGCATTCGGAGTGGGGGGGGGGGGGCACAAGTGTGAGAAATCTCTGGTAAACAATCCCCCCGAAACAGTCGTCAAATGTTCAGGTGACATCTGGGGGTATGCCCCGGGGAAACACTAGAGGGCATAATTATGGTTCTTTTTAATGTGTATGTAAGTTATGCAAAATCACAGGATGTGCCCCTGTACCCCGCCCCCCCCCCCCCTGGATACGCCTGCGTTTCCGAAAAAGTAGACAAAATGGCCTCGGTTGTTGTTGTTTCTTTGTGGCTGTTGTGATTTTAATTACCCCTTCCTACAATTTTGTTAGCGTAATCAAGGTAATGATTTCCTGACGCATGCCTACGAAGGTTTGGAAGACTGCAACCTAAAAGTTATGAAGTATTTAATTTAAGCCAGTTTCAATATTGGACAGATTATGAAAGTTCATGGTAAATCTGTGTCACGTTGATTAAATCAAATTTGACCAATAACGGACGAAAGCGGTGGTGAGGACGTGGAGGGAGGGGGGGGGGGCATCATTCATATTTATCGGGAAATAACCCCAATAGGATTAACAGTTAATTGTGGATGGGAAACATGCGGGGCAAGTTCCCCCCTCCCCACACACACACACACACACACACTCACGTTCTATTTGCCATCCCCTGGAATGTACTATATTCTAGCTATATCCATTTACCTGCATTGAAATATATCAAATCAACTCAGATCAAATCAAATCAAATCAAGTGAAGTCAAATCATATCATGATATTAAAGGGAAAAAACACGGTTTGGGCTTATCTTCACATCCAGGACTGTCGATTTTCAATGGTTGGCCGTATACTAATCGAATTTGGAGATGGATTATCATGTCTTACTATAAATCCAATTTGCACATTAGAAGTAATAAAACTTCATGACAAGTGACCATCTACATGTATTCTCGTCATTGGTCACTTGTTCAAGATTCCGAAGTCCTAAATCATTCCGAATTCAATTAAGAATTCTTGGCAACGAACTGGCATCAAGTTGCAAAATGATATATATATTTGAAATGCTCCTTTTAATGTACTTTTATAAAAATGTCCGTGTCAGATGTAGAATTAAAACAATGTCGATAAACTACGTGAAGGGTTATCAAGCTGTTGATCTTAATTAAAGGGAAATGTGGGATTTGGCAAATCAAAGAACATGTTTGAAATGACCATTGTCTTTGCTTCTGGAGGCCCCCGCTATATCCCCCAAATTTATCTTAAATTTAATGCTCACCAGCTTGAACAGAATGCTTTCCAAATTGAATACCAAAATACTATGATCACAAGCAGAGGCGTAGCTAAAAGAGCTTGGGCCCTTTACCCCCATGTTAAATGGTGAAAAGAGAAAAGAAAAAAGAGGGAAGAGAGAGAGGAGGAGAAGGGGGTGGGTAGAAAAAGCGGAAAGGACGAGAAAATAAGTATTTTGTTACGGATAAGACCGCTCCCTCTCCCATAAGACCAGTGTCGATCCGATCCCCCTCAATCGTTAGATACTTGTTACGCCATTAATCACATATTATAAAACCTCTAGTGGCTAGTTATCACAATTCGAATCTTCAGAAGGAAGACAGAAATGCTATGTTTGAATGTTAGGGAAGTAATTATTTGTTTCGGTTGTAGCATGGGACCAAAACGTCCTTGAGCGGACCCACCTGTACTTTTTATTTTTGGATGCTTCCTTCCACAATGAGGTACCGGTAAACAAGGTGGGAGCAGCCAAATATGAACTTGGAAAGTCTCTCAGGTATCGTTAATAGTATATGTGAGCTGGAAATATCGGGGTGGCTTGAAGATTCGAATCTTTTGTTTACAAAGGTATTCCTCAAATAAAAGAAAGAAAAGAAAATCACATGCTTGGCCTTGCATTAATTTGTTGGGAGAGATTGTGCTTGCATGATAATACATGTATAGGCCTATAGTCCACATCTTCCTTATATATAAACACATTTAACAATCTCTTTGTGGTACGATCGTGTATGTATCTAAGTATCTTAACACATTTTACAATATCCTTGATGATGATACGATCTTGTTTTGCCAAAGATTCATGAAAACGAGTTAGTGTCAGGAGAATTGTAATACATGTTTATAGGTCTTATCATGATGTACATCGGACGTACTGCGGGGGCAATGATTTTCACAAATTCTCCCGATTTCGAAAGGTTACTAGCACCTTAAAGTTGATTCGTGGGCGTATGTACCATACGTGGACATCTCCTTGTTTGAAGAGATACAATTTAATTTAGTTTCTCATGCCGCCGGGTAATTCAAAATCCAAACTGAAATGCTTGATTTTGAAGGTAGAATGAGTTTACGATCGGCGTTCGTGATCGCCGTTTTTCGGTGATTCTACAAAAGTGAGCATGAACGCAAGCGTGTTTTAACTAAACACGTAACAGATGCCTGATTCTGGCCGTCAAAATCAAGCATGAACGCGGCCAAAGTCAGCTATATCACAAGGAAATGACGCTAGGATTGAAAGGGGGGGGGGGCGGATATGAAGATTATAATGGCAATTTGTCCTACGGTTAGGGAAATGATGCGTTTGGGAGACACAAAATATGCTCATTTCTTTTCTCAGACCACGAACAGTTACTATTTAGCTTGAAGAAGAAAAAATCCACAACGCTTTTACCATTTTATTTCAAAATAGATTTATGCACCGAGTAAATCATCAAGAACAGGTTGTTCACAAGGTTGAATGCCTTTACATGAAGTCATTCGTTGGCACATAATTAACTGCTAAAGGGGCCTCACCATACTGCATAGATGACTGGTCACGTTAGGGAGGTTTGCGCTAATTAATAGTTTCCAGAGCGCATGAACTCTCACTCTCTTCGGAACATGATATCAAACCCGCAGGAGGGGGGGGGGGGGGGGGGGGGGGGGTGATGTTGCTTGCCCTCCTAACACGCTAATCATGGAACATTGGTCCCGCTTGTAAATTTTAGATAGCATAATTGGCGTCGATGCATCGCCAGGTGGTATAAGCGTCCCTATCTTGGTAGATAATGAAGTCTCATTTTATTCTCTCTGGGAGTCCGCCCATCCCATTTATCTTCTTCTTCTTCGTTTACTTCTTCTCCTACTTCTTCTTCTTCTTTCACTCTGTATCCAACCCACTCTCCCCCCCCCCCCTCTCTCTCTCCCCCCCCCCCCCCTCTCTCTCTCTCTCTCTCTCTCTCTCTATATATATATATCTCTCTCTTTCTTTCTCTTCTCTCTCTCCTTGTCTCTCCCTATCTCTTTCTTGCCCTATCTCTCTCTCTCTCTCTCTCTCTCTCTCATTCAATTTTCTCAAGGTCTCTTCTACGTTATTCTTTCTTTCTTCCCCATTCTTTACCCCCTCC
Source organism: Strongylocentrotus droebachiensis (assembly GCA_035222895.1). Lineage (NCBI taxonomy): Eukaryota > Metazoa > Echinodermata > Echinoidea > Camarodonta > Strongylocentrotidae > Strongylocentrotus > Strongylocentrotus droebachiensis. The sequence goes on along the minus strand of JAVYIG010000599.1, from coordinate 412,053 downwards.
CTCCCTCCCTTTGTCCTTCTCTCATCGTGTATGTACATGATACATCTGTTTCCCTTTTGGCGTGCTATTCCTCTATTCCTCCGTATCTTTAAAATGCATGGTAACAACGTTTTCCCATCTGGTTTAATTAATTAATTGAATTAATTCTTGACGTGGGTGCACCAGGACCCCGTCTTATAAATAGTTGCGATTAGAGGAATTTCGATTGATAGGACGGGGTCTAGAGGTCTGCTTTCCTTGTTTTCAATATGTATAGTTTTTCTTTCATTGGACTTATATTTGAACAAATCAACTAACATGATCTCAATCAACTTAAGAGCAATTTTCCTATTCTATATATCCATATAAATCATATTCGGATTACGTAATATATTATACGTCATTGTGATGTTCGCATGTTAAAAAAAAGTAATGGACAAGGGTATTAAGATTGCCTCAGGTTGATTATAAAAGAAAATTATTGCGATGGTATATTGTTCTAGATCATTCTATTAAAAAAAATACTTCGGTCTTCTCTTTCCCCTTCCTCAGATTTGTGCGGTCGACACTCCTGGTAGGAGCTTATACCTGACGCCATGGATAAGATGGCAGGCCGTGAGACCATTGACCGACTCCGCAAGGAGCACGAATGCAGCATCTGCTGGCAGAAGTTTGAGAGCGCCCGGTTCCTTGCTTGCTTTCACTCCTTCTGCGAACTTTGCATCGAACGATGCGCCAGCACCAGCAGCAAACAAAACACGGTGGTCTGTCCAATCTGCAGACACTGTACCACTCTGCCTGAGGTAGGTGTCCGAGGGCTACCGCTCAACTTCATCATGAACCGAATGGTGGATGCCTTTGAGGAGTTCGAGGCATACGAGGAGAAGTTGAAGAGCGTTGATGCCATGTGCGACTGGTGCGGTGACGAAGAAGCCGTTGCGACATCCTTTTGCCACGACTGTTCCAACATCCTCTGCAAGGAGTGCGTCAATATGCACTCCAAAATGAGAATCGCCATGCGAGGACACGTGGTTACCCCAATCGCAGAGATCCGCAGCGGGAAGACAAAGGTCCAGCGTACGGACAGCGTTACAGATGAACTGCCAACCTGCAAACACCACGAGGGAGAACAGCTCAAGTTCTACTGCAACACCTGCAAGAAGTCAGTGTGCCGAGACTGTATCTTAACCACACACTCCAAACCGCACCACGACTGCATGGATATGACGAACGCCGCCATTAAACTCAGGGAGAACTTGAGAAAGATGCTGTCCGAGATTAAATGTAAATCTATAGAGATATCCGACCATATCTATGTCGTTGATCACCGGGAGAAGGAGGTCTTGGCGGAGATTAAACGAGCTATGGATAAGGTCGACCAAGCTGCTGACGAAGACATCAGACAGATTGAAGAACGACGTCGCATCCTGCTCAATAACCTCAGACAAGTCCAGTCTGCTCTGGTTGAGAGGATCGACGGTGTCAGGTATAATGTGAAGGAAGCAGAGTCCAGGATCTCTAGAGTCAACAACATTGGTGAGATCATCTTGGAGAAGAGTAAAGACAACGAGATGCTCATGCTTCACGAAGGATTCGGCACCACAGTCCAGAAGCCGATGTCGAAAAAGTTTGACCGCGCTGGGCTGGATCGCGTTCTCGAGATCGCCCGCAAAATCCGCTTCGAGCGAGAGGTCCCCAAGCAATTCATCGGGAAAGTTACTCATGGTCAGATGGTTTGGCGTCTGGCCCGGCAGGTGGAGTTCCCTGTCCGACGATGCGTGATGAATGGCATGACAGCATACACAAATGGGCAGCTCGTCATTGGATACTACTCTGGTGGTATCGACGTCGTCAGCATCAACGGCAGCGGTCGCCGCGTCATCGAGGATGTCAAAGTCCATGACGTCGCTACTATGAGTGATGGAAGTTTCGCCGTTTCCAGCGTTGACGGTTCGCTCCAGATTCTGGCTGAGGACGGCAAAGTCAAGAAACGTTTTGATACCCAGGGAGCGTCTGGATTCGCTTCCATAGCTGTTGACAAAGACGACAACGTCTATGCCGGGTACCCTTTCTTGCAGAAGGTTATGATCTTCAACTCTTCGAGTGGGAAGATGCTACGTGCCATCACAACTTCCGGTTGCGCCCCGTGGCAGCTTCACACCCTGAAGTCGGGTCACATCGTCGTCTCCGACCCCTGCGCTCAGAACGGTCCAGTCGTCAAGATCTTCGACCAGAATGGCGAAGTTACAGCGTCCGTTCGCGGTAGTCCCAACGAGCACTCCTACTGCACGACAGACGACGATGACAACCTGTACATAGCCATCATCAATAAGGGCAGCGACGACATGCTCTCCGTCAACCTGATGACGCCCGAAGGCAAATTCGTCGAGAACGTTGTGCAGAACCAGAAGGTCAACTTGGTGAGCACTTGGTTACGACTTGCAGCGCCCTCTCCGGGAACTATAGTTGTGAGCACACACGAAAAGCTTCTGGTTTATCGGAAGCGGCCTTCCTACAATGACTTCTGGATTCCTGCCACCCAAATTGCAAGATTTTAGGGTACCTCTAACATTAGTCTCTGAGGAAGAACTGATATGTTTATAACTTATGTAAAAAATTAATACATTTTGAATTACTATGGAATGTGAAATCTCTTTTGTCGTATAATATGTTTGATTTACATGTTTAATGATAACGACCCATCTGTTTGATATATTCAGCTATACTTAACTATTTTTAAATGTATGATCTTATTACTAATCTGAATTTTCTTTTTAAAGTCGAGGATTTCTCTTTTCATACCGCGCCTTAAACGTACAGCAAGTACATAATCATGTTTTAAAAACTCTGTATAGATCGTTTTCAGTCAATTTTTACATCCTCAGAAACTTCTCGGCCTCTGTCAGTTAAATTTAATTATGAGAGTAATGATGATGTATCATAATTATGTCACAATATCTGGGTCATTTCCGATGCCAAAGGATAGGCCTTTTCCTCTCTCTCTCTTCTCTCTCTTTCCCGAGATGATAGTTAACCAGATCAAAATCCATATCAAGAAATTTACTGTTACTGAAGAAAGACAAAAATGGGGTCAATGTTAATCCGCGATTAGTTTCAGCTCTCTGAAAGTCAACATGAAATAATTCAACTTCAACTTTTATGCTTTTTATATATTAAAATTGAAAAATACACGTGGAATACATAATATGTCAATTGCATGCTCGATATACAATTTTGTAAGAATAAATATCTTGAAATGTTAATTTTGTAAGAATAAATATCTTGAAATGTTAATGAGCTTTTTATACGTTTTGTAATGAAGTGCAGCATACGACACGAGTTGGCATGTATTATTATTGCGTCATTTTACAAGTCAGTTATGATTGTACATATTTCAATTTTACTAGCAGTGTATATGAGTATATGATTGTATATAGATCTACTTGTTTTTATATTTTAAAAAAAGTTGGTTGATCAAAAACACCAGTTTCGATATACTAAGATGTTGGTCTCTAAAATTAAAAACTTGAATATATATATATAAATCGAATGATTTTAATACTTCAAAATGTTACTTTGCAATATCACGTACATCGGATAGCGTCATGGATTCCATGATTTCATTGTATTTCAAGTGTAAGTTTAGTGAATTAATATTTTCTGTAATAGAATTGTTCTATTGAAAATGGCATTAACAATAACGTCGGGAACAGAGCATTTTCTCGTTTCATTTATCCATCCATAATTTAAGCCATTTAGAAATGCATGAGAGTGAAAGAGAGCGCCGACAAGACAATTCATTTTGTTTCAATCACAATATAATTTTGTATGTCCCCAAAATTCACTATTATAAAATTCTTTGCACATTCATCCATCGTAATCGATAAAACAAGGGGGCCGGGAAGGGGGGGGGGGGGTCTCATTATTGTCTGTAACACTTCTATTATTAAAAGGGTGCCAGGTTGGACCTGCCATTTGCCATTTGGCATGTGTCCGACACAAATTTGTTATAAGGCCGTGTTCCTTTTTTAGAGGTATCGGATCCTCTTTCAAGTTGTCAATGTCCCGTGATGGGTGGGTCTGAGCCGTATACCGGGAAAAGTTTGGAGTCTTCGGAGTCTTGGTCATGCAGACTGAAAAAATGACCCTCTCACTGGCGTATCCAGCATAGGGTCGGGCAGGGGTATCCCCTCCCCACCCAGTTGCAGATAAATATATTGAAAATCCTTTATTCGATAAAAAGAGGAGTTACGGATTTCAGATAATTACAATTTTTTTTTTTGAAGGAGAGTATGACCGCCAGACCCTTCCCCCACCCCCACCAACACTCGCGGGCCAGTGTATCTGTAGAACGCGATATTGTCCTATTAGCAGTCAATTAATTTATGAAGAAGTCGCTATCGTTTGTCGATCCTGTCCCTCTGAACAGCTCTTTGCATGCATCCAAATGTTGTGATTTATAATTAGCTTACGTCATACACACAAAAGTAATTAATCATTGCGTAAGATAAATAAGATTGTAGAGAAGGTCTGTATTGTAATGAGGTAACCCATATGGATGAGGTGTCGATTGTTGAATGATTGTTTTATAGGTTTGTTATTATAGTATGTCAGTGTTCCTTCTGTGACAAAGCATTATTTTGTATGAAATTCATCTGTCAGTAAATACAAGGCTGTTATATTCTGAAAACAAGTGATGATTGTGTCTTCGTCTACTGACTTAAAGGTATATGCCGATACAGGTATATGAAATATTGTTGTAACCAACATTGGGCGAGCCAGCCGGCGTAAACCCCTCGATACATAGTCTACTTATCCACAGAATATAAGTAGTGACGATGGTTGAAACTGATGATGAGGATGGTGGCACTAATGATGGTAATGATAAAGAAGAGGAGAAAGAGAAAAGAGAGGGGAGATTCAGATGGAGAAGGGATTGACGAGGAGAAGAAGGGGAGGGTGTAAAGATGAGGATGGGAGGAGAAGGAGGAGGAGGAGGAAGAAGAGGAGGAAGAGGGAACAGGATGGGGGAAAGAGAACGAGAGGGAAGAGGAAAGAGGGGAGAGCATGGAAGAAAAAACACGATAATCTATACCGTCTCTTGTGAGCATACTTTTATAAGTTTTATAAAATGGATTCCATCTTGCAAAAGGAGCTGAGAGAATTCCGCTAACCATCATTTGATCTGATATACATTCAGCAAAGTAAACAACCGAAGTGTCGTATAAATTCAAAATGAAAGAAGAGATATATGATCATCAAATTACGATGTATTATAATTCACTTGAATGCATGGTCCACAAGAGCTCTCAGTGAAAGGCTGTTGTTTCAGCACATTTTGCTATATGTGTAGTGGCGTTATTGTTGTTCCCGATTTGCAACTTATACACAAATTAAAAATAAACATTAAACAAAGCCATGGCAACATAATCCCTGTTGCCACCAATATAGTTCTCATCTCGTTCCTTTCCAAGTAAAGAGGAAAAGATTTTCCGATCTTATCTTAAAGATTTAGGGAAAGGGATATTGTAACCCCACCTTGGGGGACGTTTTGATTTCCTTTATTCGTTTTGTTGGGGGAGTGGGGGTTTCACCTACTGCAATATCTAGGGCACTTCGAGGTAAATTTAGACTAGGAAGTTCTGGTTTTCATACTCTGATTACAATCAGATCCATGAATATACAGGTGCGTTTCCAGAAGAGGGAAAATGGGGAGGGGGGGGGGGGGGGCTTAGGAGTTTTTGAAATCATTTTCTGTTTGCCTGGCTTAAAGTTATGTAATATATATATATATATATATATATATATTTTATTTTTTTTTTTTTGTTTTTTTTTTTTTTTTGGGGGGGGGTTAATTATTTTGTTTACACTGGTTAAGCCCCAATCCCCCTCTATAACCACTACTACACGGAAAGTTTATAAACAGGCAAAGCCAAAAATAAAGGAAAAAGGAATAAACAAAGGGGGAAGTATTCATGAATCAGCCTGGGTGAGTCAAGGAGTCATGTGTCTTTTCACAGCTGTTTTAGTTTTCGACGGAAGTATCATACACAGGCCGCCTGGGATCAATGTTTTAAGGCACATGTACTATAACCTACATTTTGCGAACTTCTTCCTCTTCCCTTCCCCACCCCCAAAAGTATCTTCTTCTTTTTTGCCATTGTTTTCTTTATTCTTATGTCATTGCTTTCTTCATCAGTTTTTCACTTCCATTAAACCTTTCCTTGCCAAAGTTCCTGCTCAATTAAATCCTTACCTCCGCCTCTTCTTCTCCCAAGTCCTCATTTACATAAAGTTTTTCTTCCATCCATTCCTCTCATTCAACATCGCTTTCTTCCTCTCTCTCTCTCTCTGTTATTAAATTTTATCTTGCCACAGCTTCTCCTTATCCTGATATTCCTTTCAACTTCACCCCCTCCATTTTCCTTCTTCTTATACTTCTAACTTCTTCAAACTCTACTAATTAAAACACGATCGCGAAGACTTTCGGAAAATCAACTTAAGCAATTTCCATAGCATTGTCCATGGTGTATTAAGTAATCAGAACATGATTTCTGTCGGATATACAATAGGTTATTGAAAATTGAAATAGCCACCGAGTTGACGTTTTTAGAGTAGCTGTGATCGTTTTACTATTACAGCCGGAGGACTTACAGCACAATTGAAATTACATGTGCATTTTTTAAAATTCGACCCTAGGGGAATTTCAATACCCTGTTGTAGGCCTACATCCCATAGGATATCATATTCGGATTAGGTAATACATCATTGTTATTCTTCACACATTTCAAAAGGTGACGTGCGAGGCCATTGAAGTTGCCTCATCTTGATTTTTCCAAAGTAGTTTTGATCGTGTTTTACCCATGATCACATCCACAAACGGCATAGAAAAGATAACTTCTGGAAACACATGGAAATATATGTTTTTCAATAGTTTTTATTTTTAATTTATATTTCTTCTCCACACTCTTCAATGAATCAGTAATGAGCCTGTCATCCTTTAAACCAAATATGATACACAACATACAACACTTCCGGCTTTCTCCTTCATGTCATGACGGCAAACATACATCGAATAAAACTTTTGATGAGAAAGGGAGAGAAAAAAAAAGGATAAACAAAATAGTCAACTCACAACTAAAATAATATAATTCTGAAAGAGAAACCGAACCACCATGTTCAGAACTCCTTTAAACCCAGATACAAACATCGTCGAACGAGGTGCACCTGTCTTTATTCTTCCGCATCTATGTTTTTGAAAACAATTCAATAATATATATCTAAGAAATCTTCATTTGTGCATTACAGTTTACATAAATTCATCAAATTCTACTTCTCGCTTCTCCTCCGTAATTTTCCATTTACAATAATTGAAGCACATATGCATGAAATACGAAATGACCATTGTTTCTTTTCCCCAAGAACCGCATTCACAAGTTAGTTATTTCATGTTTAAAAGCTGCTTATACAAGCAGTATACTATACCAGTCATTATATCAAACGCATAAATCCCCCGTATGTGACTAAAAACAAAATAATATGATTTCTTTCCACTGCATTGCCACAAACATGTATACAGAACCCCAAATGCAATTGAATTGTTCCTCTTTAAAATGCAACACTTTCTTCATTTAATCAAACTCTCATAACCATGTCTAACCATAGGTAGACTATAAAGTGAAAAGCCACTAGTATATTTTGGATAACATTCATGACAAGAAGTTTTTTATTAAATCAAACAAAACATGTAAAGTTGGTGTAAACAATTTATTAAAAAAACACTACTGCATAATCTGCCATGGAAGCTCTCTACCAGTGTGTCTTTAGCAATGTGCTGTGCATAAACAGTCAACTAGAAGTTCTACGACAAGGTTTCACTTGGGTTTTGTTTGTTTGGGGGTGGGGGAGGGGTAGGGGTCCATCAAAAGGCACTTTAACTCTCTTCTAACTAAACAAATCTAGCTATTTTGACCGTTTACCTTGAGTCCCGAAGACACCAGCTTATGTCACTTATCACAAAAAAAGACTTCTGACAGCAAAACAAGTGAATAGAGTATCTAGGTAAGTGCAATATGACGTAATATTTTAACCATTTCATTCGTCTATTCCAATTCATAGTGCCATATGCACGATCGATCTGTGCAGTCTATAATACATGAAATGAGATGAAAGGTGAAAAAGTGTAATTGAATTTAATGTGTGCAGATAACAGGTAACATAGCCAACCGTTGGGTGGTTGGAGTTTCCTAAACCTTGCAACAATACGCTGCAAGCAGAAAAGATGTTCACTTTAACTTTTCACAATCAAATTTGTTACATTAATCTCGATTTTAGCCAGATACTCATTATTTGCACAAAATTTTGGATGTATACCGAATATTGAAAAATTTACCCTCCAAATGATGGCTGGTGTTTATCAACAAGCCCACAGCCATTTTAACGATTGAGTGGGGATATTTTGAAGAGAAATCAGGCGAGAATTTCTTTAAAATGGATGACTGAATATCTGAACAGAATAACTTATATTACAAGAGAAATGAACGAAATAAGATTTTTATTGCATTGAAAAGTTGAACAAAAACAAAAACTAAAATGCAGCAACAACAGTCCAACAATATTTTCTGGAAAATTCAATAAATGTGATAAAATAATGAAGTAAAGAATTAAGTTTGAAACTAAAATTACACTCTACATACAAACTGGAAACTAGTTTGAATTTTTCTATTTGTTTGTTCATAAGAATTCATAAGATAAAAATTGAAGGAAGTGAAAACAAGAAAAAAAAAAAAGACATTTAGACTTCAAATAAATTCCTTCAGTGCAGTGAGCCCCCAAAACATCACATAAGTTTATGTGGATGCTGAAATTCAATTTCCTTTTTTCTAAATTGGAAAATTGAGGGAGAAACGCTAATATTTCAGAATTTGAAGAAGCTGAATTTGTTCGGGTTTATTGCCTCTTTCAAGTTTATTTCATTCCAATATTGCGTTATCCAGATTGAGACAAACTCACATAAATACATTGCAGGAATCAGAACAATTTTTTGGGGGGTGAAAAACAAGAGTCAAATTATAAAATGCAACTCCAAAATAAATATATACCTTAAAATGCATTTTAAAGTTATTTTTTCTGATTTATTTTGATTTGTTTGTTTATTACATTTTGTTTTGTTTTTAAAGGTTGAAATTTAGAAATCGACCTGTAGATGTTCTTTGATAATTCATTGCAAAATTGGATCGTCTAAGAACAGTGTCCATTGTTCCTGATTGTGCAATATAAAGCTTACATTAACCCAGCGTTAGATCTAATGGGTGTTGTTTTCACCAGATGGATGTTGGAGATAGTTTTATTCTAAATTCATGGCACAATTGAAGAAACTCTGAAGTTCGTTGACGTGCGTGCTCTTGTTGCCCGTTGCCGTGGAAGCAGATGCAGCCCGGCCGGCGTATCTAAGGAGACAAAGAGGAAAAAAATAAATACATTTTTTGATAATTCATTATTGAAGGAAAAAATATTATCTAAATATCATAATGGTGAGAGCAAACAGTGGCATGAACGGCCTGACAAAGTTAAGTCCAACTAAAAGTCGATCTAAGTCTTTGTGAAACACCCCCCCTGGAGATAAAGAGAAAACAAATAACTAGCGTAGGTAAAAAGGTGCTTAACATGTCAAACCATAGCTAGTTGATTCAGAGATAGTTGCAACAGTGGATGTCATTTCTGATTGGAGAATCGTTTTCTTCATGGAGCTCCAAACAGTCCCCTCCCATAGAGATTATACGTGGGAGAGAACTGTTTGGAACTCCATGATTGAACCTACGACCAGGCTCATGTCACAACTATTTCTCTCAATTTGCTATGTGTCAAACCATAGCTAGTAGAGAGAGAGATAGTTATGTCATCATAAAATGCTCATGATTGCAACTGATCTGAAATCGCTAGGATTTGCATCCAATCTGTTTCTCTTACCAAAAAGTAAACAATACTAACAATTTTTCATGTTAATATTTAAATAACCAGTAGGAACCTCCATGAACCTCAATAAGAGACTTTTAATTTTAAAATGTTCATATTTTCAGCAACATTGCAGTTACTGTTCAAAAGGGGATCACTGTTGAATCATACAATGATTCATGGCCATTTTGCACTCTAAAATTCTTTCTTAGTGAAGCAGAGGCATCTCAGAAGATACATGTATTATATTTAGATCTAACAAAGTCTATGAATTATCGCTATCAATGGTATTTGAAACTCAGTAAGGGGGATAGCTCTCAATCATTTTTTCGAAGAGAGAATCAGAGAGTAAGAATATTTTTTTTCTGATTTGATACGATCCTAAATCTTCTATCACAACCAGCATGTCTACTTTTATTCTCAAAGCACCACACTACCTTTTGCAAGGATGTTTGACAGTGACTCAACGACACGATCAAGTCATCACAAACCTGCTCGTCCAATCTTCCAGACGCAGCAACTGTTGCTTAAAATGATTTCGTTTCAGGGAACTCTCATCCCAAAATATCCCATTAGCAAAAGGGGGTCATAAGTTCAACATAGGGACCCCTCTCATATCGAGACTCGCAAAATATGTCAACATAGATAGTATATTTTCTAGCATAGACAGGAAATCTGAGTTAAACATATTTTCATGCATGTCTGTAAATATCAAAACTTTACAAAATGAAAATATGTTAAGAGTCAACATGGGCACTTCTGTAAAGACGAGGAATACATCCTTTCTGAAGTTAAAATTATGAGAGAGAGAGAGAGAGATAGAGAGAGAGAGAGAGAGATAGAGAGAGAGAGAGAGAGAGAGAGATAAGAGTAAAAGTTCGAAATAAAGTTCAATTCAATTAAAAAAAAAAATCAATTTCCAGATCTTCAGGATAGGATGCATCCAGAAGAGAGAGATTTAAAATAAGCATCCTTGACAAAAACGATAAACTGAACAAGTAGCATATTGCCTGTTTAGAGAGAGAAGGGTTTAAACTTATATACATGTATATTAACACAGAGTTTAAGCTCATCGGGGTCTGAACAGATATTTTATATACCACATATGGAGATTGTAGGCTTTTGACTGGTAACAAAATGCAGGCAAGAAATTTGCTACTGACTGCTGGGCAGTGTAGCAAAAAAATATTGACTGGGCGTAGTTCTCCTTGAGTGTACAGTGCAAGGATGCAATGGTTGCGCATGAAGTTGACAATGGATATGCGCAGTGAGAAACGCACAATGCTCTCAGACTGGTATATTTCTTTTTGACTCTACACAAAAATACATTTTAAAATGCTTTTTTTTATAGAATTCTCCTTTTAAGAATTGACACTTAGGATGCAGTATATAAAACAAATATTGACTGCTTAATTTTCAGGTCACGGGTAAAAACTATAGCTCCTCTGTGATCAAGACTACACTATGCAGTACAGTTTTGAGATCACCTTGGGCAATAGTTTGAACCGTGCCCTCAAAGAAGTCAATATTTGTGTAACATGAAATAACATAACTTACCCGAGAGGTCTTTCATGCCCGATAGAGTTGAGTATCCTAGGCTGGATGTAGGTCCAGTAGCCTTGGTTCTTATGCTCCTCCTGTACCCACTGAAGTTTGGCGTTGGGGTAGCGTTCGACCTCCTCTGCGACCAGGTCAAAGGGGAAAGGTGAAATCTGTCCAAACATGAACAAGAATATTAATAGTGATGAGGTGGCACAATGAAATGTTTTTTCATGGGATTTTTTTAAAAACATCAACTGGAAAAGGTTGCTCTTGTATATTTCCCTCAAAGAAGCCACTTCAATAATAGGTGAAACAATGTATTATCCAACTCTCAAATTTCTTGATTTGAAAAAGCATTTTGCAGATGTTGAATAATAAGAGCTGTAATTGTTTACCAGTACTAACTAAACATGAAAATGCATCCACCTTTTCCACTAGTGGAAAAACTTCCATACTTAGTCAAGGTTTAAACCTGGGCCTGTCCTATTAACAGTTGTGATTAATCCCAACTTATTTGTGATTGATATCGATCGTATCTATGTACACAAGAGATAGGAGTCTGTAAACTTGGGATTGATTCAGATCAATCGCAACTCTTTATAAGGCAGGGCCCAGGGACCATTTCACAAAGCTTTTTTTTAATGACAAATGACAAATATCATTTCAGTAGATTTCAGTAGCTTATAACAACAAATGTCAATTGTCACTGATGACAAGTTTTTGTGAAATGCCCCCCAAGTGAAGCGACTCTCAAAAATTTAAGCCAATGTCTACAACAAGATTAACTAGATGGAACTTCGACTGCGCGCAGTCGAAAATGATGCCTCCGTCATAGAGCAAGTTTACAAACCAAAACAGAAGAAATTTTTCAAATTCAAGTTTCATTGTAATCCATCCAACAGGTTCTCAGAATATCGTGATTACAAGCAATTTCTCATATACATATATGACCCTTTGATCTTTGACCTCATAACCCTAAAATCTACTCAGTTCATTGGCTCTGCAAGATGTCCTGAGTTAAATAGTAATCCATCTGTCAGTTCTAATGAGAATGCGTTCACAAGCTATTTTTGCATACATAATGAGCCCATGACATTTGACCTTTGACCTCATGACCCAAGAATCTACTTAGTTCATTGGCTCTGCAAGATACATACATGACCTAAGTTTGGCAGGAATCCATCAATCGGTTCTTGAGATAACCCGATCACGAGCTGTTTTTGCATACATAATGAGCCCTGTGACCTTTGACCTCGTGACCCCAAAATCTAATCAGTTCATCGGCTCTGCAAGATACATACATGACCAAAGTTTGGCAGGAATCCATCAATCACTTCTTGAGATAACGCGATCACGAGCTGTTTTTGCATACATAATGAGCCTTGTGACCTTTGACCTTTGACCTCGTGACCCCAAAATCTAATCAGTTCATCGACTCTGCAAGATACATACATGACCAAAGTTTGGCAGGAATCCATCCATCGGTTCTTGAGATAACGCGATCACGAGCTGTTTTTGCATACATAATGAGCCCTGTGACCTTTGACCTTTGACCTCGTGACCCCAAAATCTAATCAGTTCATCGGCTCTGCAAGATACATACATGACCAAAGTTTGGCAGGAATCCATCAATCGGTTCTTCAGATAACGCGATCACGAGAACGGGACGTACGGACGTACGGACGGACGGACGGACGGACAACCCGAAAACATAATGCCTCCGGCTACTTCGTAACGGAGGCATAAAAACATAGCAAGGCCCCACCTGTTTAATCCTGGCGATGGCAATGTCGTCAATAAGGTTAGAATAAAATTGAATATCTTCAGTAACGTTAACAAGGGAAACGCTCTCGGCGGTCTCGCCTGCATAACGCAATTCAATAAACCAGAACGTCAATGACGTAGCTCTCATCCGCATCTCGCAACAACAAATATCGTAAATTTTATGTGGTACACTTTTGAACTGGTCAAAAAATAAAAATTTGATGCCCTGGAAGGGACATAATTTCATTTCATTTGCATAAAGTACCATAAATAATCATGGAGCAAAATCTCACAATTCTGTGTAGAAGTTTAGTGTTCCAAATTTAGCTCTACCAGATAAGGCAAACCAAATCAAAATCGGTCAAGAAATGAGGGAAAAGAAGCAATTTTTGTTATTTTTGGAATAAATTTGCATAAATTACCATAATTAATTAATGGAGAACAATTTCAAAATTCTGTGTAGAGGTTTAGTGTACCAAACTTAGCTCTACGATATAAAGCAAACCAAATCAAAATCGGTCGAGAAATGAAGGAGAAGAAGCCTTTTTTGTGATTTCGAATAAATTTGCATAAATTAGCATAGATAATGAATTTCACGATTCTGTGTAGAAATTTTAAATCCCCCTCCTAGCCCTACCATATGAAACAATCAGAATCAAAATCGGTTGAAAAATAACGAAGAAGAAGCATTTTGAAAATCTTGATGTTGATGCCACAAAGTCTAAGTTTGTTGACCTTAAATGACCTTTGACCTTAACTTAGTGACCTGAAATTCTACTCACATGATTGGGGAGACTTGATAACCCTATAGTCCAAGTTTCATTGACTAAGAACTTATACTTTCAAAATTATATCAAAAATTCAAAAACTTAACCTTAGGTTAAGTTTTCGATGATGATGCTACAACATAGTCCAAGTCTGTTGACCTGAAATGACCTTTGACCTTGACTTTGTGATCTGAAATTCTACTCACATGATTGGGGATACTTGATTACCCTATAGTCCAAGTTTCATTGACTAAGAACTTATACTTTAAAAATTATATCAAAAATTCAAAAACTTAACCTTAGGTTAAGTTTTTGATGTTGACGCCGTCGCCGTCGCCGCCGCCGCCGTCGCCGCCGCCGTCGCCGCCGCCGTCACCGGAAAAGCGGCGCCTATGTCTCGCTTTTTGCTACGCAGGCGAGACAAAAACAAAGCAAACACTGACCTGTTCAATCCTGACGATGGCGATGTCGTTGGTGAGTCCCCTGGTTTCCCTCTGAGTGAGGAGCTCATAGTAGACCTTACCGGTGCAGAAGAGCAGCTTCTTGACTCCCGCAGGATTCTGGCTCGGAGCACCCATATCAGGGTACAGTCTCTTGAAGAACGTACCTGAAAGATATTTTAAAGGCATCGTTTAACAACGTTAAATCTGAGATGCATGACCCTACGTGTTATCAGTGTCTGTGATATGGTGTAATATTGAAGCCCTACAACAATTGCGCTTCAAAATGATCAAGAAGTGCATAAAAAAGTAAATATCTTTCAGTGACCGGTTTTACTAATACGGTAGACTGTAGTGTAATGGAAACCGTTAGGAAAATGCAAGATTTGATTTTGATTTCAAATCATAAATATCTTGATAATCAGACAAGCGATTGGCTTGTAAATGTCATGGGATTCATGTATGCCCTAAAAGGTTTATAATTATCATTGCAGCACGAGCTAATCCAGGATTTTGTTTTCAGAATCTGAGACAAAGTTACCCAGTCCCTTTAAACAAAATAAAATTATCAAATTTGATCAATGGTCTTTGTTTACCATATTTTTACCAACTTAATATCATTTAAGTCACCAGCACTGCAAGACCAGAATTTTTTGCTTGCATGAAATGTTTGGGAATTTAACAAGTGGTTCTGATTTGTGAAGTTCTGTGTTGCAAACTAGCTATTAAAATCACATCTGAAGCACCACAGAAATTTTGCAAAAGTTGTGTTGATCTGTTATACAAAGCAATCGTTTATCATATTAGAAAGTGTTATATATTTACCCAACTTAATATTGAAATGAAAATCTAAAATCTTCCTTCTTTCAAATGAGCAAAACTGAACATTCAATTAATATATCAGTGGCACAAAGAGCAAAAATAAATGAAAATACTTTCCAAGAACAAGACATATTCCTTGTGTACAATTTTGTCAAATCTTCAGGGTAACTGCTGTAACCTGCCGGGGTAATTTCTGGAGAAAACTGCATTTCAGGAAGGATTAAATGTGATCTTACCTTCGTTCATCTCATCAAATGATGACCTGGCATCAGGATGACGAAGCAGACTCTTAGGTGTGAAGATCACAAGCTGAAAAAGAGAGAAAGAGTGAGAAATAATTAACAATGCTTTCCAGTCCTCAGTGTTTTGATTTCACCATTTTAAACCTTAAAGCCTATCTGCACTAATTTGGCCAGGAGGGATTAGACCTCCCTGCATGGTCACTGACAGGTGGTTATCTCATAAAATCAGCTCTCAATTAACATAAGAAAAAGGGGACCATGGGGGGACTAACAACGGCCTGAGATTAGGCATTGTTTGCTATATAAAGGGCGCAAGTAGCTATAAGTAGTGCAGTGGGGCTTTAAGCCTTGTTCCCGTATCATGCGGAAAATCGCCTCAAATATTCGCCATGGCAAGATCAAGTTAGCCTATATGTTAAAGCTTAGTGTGCCTCATAGTTCTATTTCTTAATAGATATATGTATATATAGATATGTTAAAGGTAAAGACCAGTATTGGAAACGCCCCAATTTCAAAAAATGAAATGCAAGCTCTCATTACCAATCATGTTAAAGAATATGTTTTGACTAATACATGATGATAAAAAATTTGCCGGGAAACCGCCTACTAATTCATATATTTGGTAAATTTGTTTCTCTCATGGTCTAGTGAGAGATATAGGGTAGTCCCATATACATCTTTCTGTGTATAGTGCTTGTAACTTTACGAAGAATGGGCCAAATTTCTTATCATTTTGACGATTCCAGAACCTTGCAGATGCTAGATGCTAGATGATCAACCTTTTCTGATCGATTCCACAACGTTTCTTTCACAATGCAATCGCATGACCATTACCTTTAATATGCTTATAGGGGTTTTCCTTAATCATCAAAACTACTTTGCATTGTTCTTGCGTGAAAAAAGCAACCCCCCCCCAAAAAAAAAATATATATATATTCTAGTAAATTCTAGTAAATCTCTGACTTTATCGCTGGGTTAGCATTTTACTGATATTACTTGGCATGAATGGGGACTTACTGGTTTGCGGAAGGGAAGAAGAATCTGTCTTCTGAGAGCATGGAAGAGGTTTGCCGGCGTACTGCAGTTCAGGATCTGCCAGTTGCAGTCATAGAGCTGTTTGACCTCCAGGTCACCATTCCTTTCCTACAGAAACAAGAAGAACATTGGAATACAACTTATAATATTGTATCAACAGATATATTAAGGCATATAGAACATATTTCCCATTTCACCTAATTCATGTGTCTGAAATCAATTTAATTATGAATTGCACTTTGTGTGTATTTGCAATTTGAATATTGAGAAATTAGGGGGGTGGGGGTCATGGAGCTCCCATACTGTTGTCATAAAATATTTTTATCAATAGCAAGAGTAACATGGCCCAGATATACTGAAAATTTGTAGTGGTCTGTAACTTATCAGACAAAAAATATCTTGGACTTGCCTACAGACTTGTTAAAGCTCGTTTAGAAATGATGCGGTTTTAAAACGTGTAATTATGAATGGTAACTGCTTGCGAAAAAGGTCAAGCTCTGTATTATAATCTTCCAAAATGTGATTCATATTACTCTTTACATTATCGTTAAAAAACAAACAAGGTTTTGCTGCTTCATATCTGAACGAGGCCTTAGTTATGAAGTAGCACTTACTGGGATCACATCAGCATCTTCATTGCACATCTGTAAGAAACGTTCGGGTCTGGCACTGGAGTGTTCAGGTCCCTGTAAGGATGAAATATGGAATACTCTCTTTAATTCAAGCGAAACTTGTTGTAATTGAGGTGATGCATATTTTCTTCATCACATCCATCAAGAATATGTCCTTATTCTTAATACAGGTGGAGATTTCTTCTTCATTACATTCACTAAACATTGTAATCTTTAAAAACATCATTAAAATCATCATTGTTATCATCACTATCCTATCTTTGATTTGTTATCTGCATCACCATTCTCTTTATCACTGTCATCGTCATCACCATCATAACTATCCCCACCACTATCATCAACAACACTCACCATGCCCTCATATCCATGAGGCAAGAGCATAACCAGACCCCTTTGCCTGTACCATCACCGCCATAATCATTATCACCATCATTATCACCACTACCAAAATCACCACCACCACCACCACCACCACCTCCAACAACACTCACCATGCCCTCATACCCATGAGGCAGGAGCATAACCAGTACCATTCTGCCTGTACCATCACCACCACCACCACCATTACCAACAACAACACTCACCATGAACTCATATCCATGAGGCAAGAGCATAACCAAACCACTCTGTCTGTACCATCACCATCATAATTATCATCACCACCTCCACCAACACTACCACCACCACCACCACAACAACCACCACCACCATCACTACCTCCACCAACACTCACCATGCCCTCGTATCCATGAGGCAGGAGCATAACCAGACTGCTCTGCTGTCACCACCACCACCATCATTACCAACAACACTCACCATGCCCTCATATCCATGAGGCAGGAGCATAACCAGACCACTCTGCCTGTACCATCATCATCACAACCATCACCACCACCACCATCACCACCACCCCCACCTCCACCATCACCAACAACACTCACCATGCCCTCGTATCCATGAGGCAGGAGCATAACCAGACAGCTCTGCCTGTACCATCACAACCATCACCACCACCACCATCACAACCATCACCACCACCAACAACACTCACCATGCCCTCGTATACATGAGGCAGGGGCATAACCAGACAGCTCTGCCTGTACCATCACAACCATCACCACCACCACCATCACAACCACCACCACCACCACCATCACAACCATCACCACCACCAACAACACTCACCATGCCCTCGTATCCATGAGGCAGGAGCATAACCAGACAGCTCTGCCTGTACCATCACAACCATCACCATCACAACCATCACCACCACCAACAACACTCACCATGCCCTCGTATCCATGAGGCAGGAGCATAACCAGACAGCTCTGCCTGTACCATCACAACCATCACCACCACCACCATCACAACCACCACCACCACCACCATCACAACCATCACCACCACCAACAACACTCACCATGCCCTCGTATCCATGAGGCAGGAGCATAACCAGACAGCTCTGCCTGTAACATCACAACCATCACCATCACAACCATCACCACCACCAACAACACTCACCATGCCCTCGTATACATGAGGCAGGAGCATAACCAGACAGCTCTGCCTGTACCATCACAACCATCACCACCACCACCATCACAACCACCACCACCACCACCATCACAACCATCACCACCACCAACAACACTCACCATGCCCTCGTATACATGAGGCAGGAGCATAACCAGACAGCTCTGCCTGTACCATCACAACCATCAACACCACCAACATCACTCACCATGCCCTCGTATACATGAGGCAGGAGCATAACCAGACAGCTCTGCCTGTACCATCACAACCATCACCACCACCACCATCACAACCACCACCACCACCACCATCACAACCATCACCACCACCAACAACACTCACCATGCCCTCGTATCCATGAGGCAGGAGCATAACCAGACAGCTCTGCCTGTACCATCACAACCATCACCATCACAACCATCACCACCACCAACAACACTCACCATGCCCTCGTATCCATGAGGCAGGAGCATAACCAGACAGCTCTGCCTGTACCATCACAACCACCACCACCACCATCACAACCATCACCACCACCAACACTCACCATGCCCTCGTATCCATGAGGCAGGAGCATAACCAGACAGCTCTGCCTGTACCATCACAACCATCACCATCACAACCATCACCACCACCAACAACACTCACCATGCCCTCGTATCCATGAGGTAGGAGCATAACCAGACCGCTCTGCCTGTACCATCACCATCACAACCACAACCACCACCACCATCACCACCACCCCCACCATCACCATCACCAACAACACTCACCATGCCCTCATATCCATGAGGTAGGAGCATAACCAGACCGCTCTGCCTGTACCATCACCATCACAACCACAACCACCACCACCATCACCACCACCCCCACCATCACCATCACCAACAACACTCACCATGCCCTCGTATCCATGAGGCAGGAGCATAACCAGACAGCTCTGCCTGTACCATCACCACCACCACCATCACAACCATCACCACCACCCAGGGGCGTACGCAGGATTTTTTCAAGGGGGGGGGTTTTAAAATATTTTGCTCCCGAAAATTTGAAAATCGCGCCGGCCGAAAAGTCGCTCAGTGGGGGGGGGGGGGGAAGCGGACACTTTTTTTTTTTTTTTTTGGTCTCAAAATTTGACATTTTTCTTCGTTGGGGGGGGGGGGGGTAAGGTCACCTTATTTAGGTTAGCCGTGAAAAAAAAAAAAAAAAAAAACCAAAGGGGGGGGGGGGGTTTTAGGTTTTTTTAGGGGGGTTTACATACATAAAAATACCAAAGGGGGGGGTTTGAACCCCCAAAACCACCCCCCTGCGTACGCCCCTGCCACCACCAACAACACTCACCATGCCCTCGTATCCATGAGGCAGGAGCATAACCAGACAGCTCTGCCTGTACCATCACAACCATCACCACCACCACCATCACAACCACCACCACCACCATCACAACCATCACCACCACCAACAACACTCACCATGCCCTCGTATCCATGAGGCAGGAGCATAACCAGACCGCTCTGCCGGTACCACCACCACCACCACTACCACCACCGGCATCACTACTACCACCACCACCACCACCTCCACAAACACTCACCATGCCCTCGTATCCATGAGGCAGGAGCATAACCAGACCGCTCTGCCGGTACCACCACCACCACCATCACCACCACTACCACCACCGGCATCACTACTACCACCACCACCACCTCCACAAACACTCACCATGCCCTCATATCCATGAGGCAGGAGCATAACCAGACCGCTCTGCCGGTACCACTTGGCCTGTCCGGTTGCAATGAACTGGTCTACGATACACTGGGCGGTGTTATGGAAGTCTCCAAACTGGGCCTCCCAAACGACCAGAGCTCTTGGGTTGGTGATGGAGAAACCAAGCTCAAAACCTGAACAAAAGGTGGAAGAGGACGTTTAATTTTTATTCAAATCATTATTCAGATATCAATTTTGTTTTTTTTATCAATTAATAATTCCTTATAAAATAAAATTACAGACATTACAGCAGAAGCATCAATGACAGTTTTATTTTGAGATTTTCATTAACCTGAATAGGTTATATCCTGACAATCCAAATTTGAACTACTCTAACAAGACTTCAAACTTTGAGCTTGATACTGAAAAACAAAGAATGTAGGAATCTCCTTTCTTTGGTTTCATAACCAGGAGGTTCCAGGTTTGCAATAAAGATGATCCATTAAACCCGCCCTCAGCAGTATTAAAGCATTACATCTTGTCTACCTATTCCTTCAGACTGTAGGTATCTTGAGCCCACTAGCACATATTTGCTTCCTTTTCACTTGAGAATAATAAACGCTCAATGTCTGTGGAATTTCTTGCAATTTATACAAACAGACAGACACAATTTTAGAAAAGACAGATACAGCTTTTCAAGAGATAGAAATGACTTACCAAGAACACCAAACTCAGAGAGTGAGCTGTTACAGACGGTGTAGTTGGCCTGGTCGGGGTAGAGACTGTTGAGGGGGTAGTGGCGCTTCTTGTCCACATTCTGATCGTGCAGAATGTGATGACGATGGCTGCGCAGAGATAGAGAGGTGGGATAAGAAATTAGTATTCCTGTACATGGTACTCGTATAATATACACAATTTTGCTCTGAACTATCGCGCACCTAATACTGGGGGAAAAAAGCATTTGCATTAGCAGACCCTTTTTCTTTGTGGAATAAGTTTCTATGTTTTATAAAGCTGGATATATATTCCTAATAAATACAAATTGCTGAATTCTAATATTACCCTTGCATTAGTAAATATACTACAAACACTAATGCATTCAAGAATTTTTTTTCCTACCAGGTACCAAATTACTTAACCTGTATCAATTTGAAAGGAACAAGGTTAGATGTCTTGCCAAAGGACAATAGTGCCATGTCAGGGATCCAAACTCAGTAACATGTGTTCCAGAGTCTAATAACTTATCCATTAGCCTATACACCGTGCTAACTCACCTGAATGTTCCCCTCTCTACGTCCTGTCCGCTGAGTCTGACGTGGATACCCTCCTTGAGCAGCGAGCCGAAGGCCAGAGCCTCCCCCAGAGCCCAGTCTATGGTGCGGTTCTTAACCATCTCCATGCGACTACGCAGGACACGCTTCAGACCTGGGTGGGTACAGAAAAGAGAGAAACAGTCAAAGTACTTGAGTTTAAAGGGAGATGTAAGTTGGTCTAGCAGAAATATCCATGCTATCTGTCTTTGCCTACAAACTGACTCAGCATACCTGTTTCGAGACTGAGTCATATCTTCTGGATAGTCCCTAGACGTAAATAACCATACCTGATTGATACACGTTTTTGAAAACCCAAATTACATATACATATACACACTTTAGTTAAAAGCAAATTAAGAATAAATTCCACTCCTATCAAGAAGACAGCTTCAGTGGTTGAGGCATTTAATTAGATGGAAGAATAACTTGGCAAACACTATTGCAAGGTGGAACTGATGGGAGAAGCACTTGGGGCAGACCAACTAGGACATGGACTGCTAACACCAAGCAGTGGATGGCCATGTCATTTGAAGAGCAAGCTAGAACAGCTGAAGACTGAAAGTTATGGAGAACCTGTGTCTCAAGGTCCATTTCATTGTTTCCCCCGACAGTCTCCAAGCTACTGGACATAGATAGATAGAATGCAGCTATGTGAAATTTTCCTGGGAAAGGGGCAGCTCTGATTAATATTGCCAATGAAGTCGACTAACCTCCATGAAGAGTGAGATCCTCTGGATTGGTGCTGAAAGTCTCTCCGATGTGAGTCAGGGTCGCTTCATCAATACCAGTCGATGGGTACTGAAGAGGGATCTCCTTGTTGAAGAAACCTAGGTCAAAGGTCAAAGTTTAAAGGTCAAAGAGACAGGTAAGAACATATTCAACATGTACTCTAAAATCTTGTGATAGTGTAGTTGGTGAATTATCAATGTTGGTTTTTACTCAGAGTGGAACACTGCATGTGAGCTCCTTTACAGATTTCCAGCATTGCACAAAATAAGATCTCAATACTTGATATTCTTTTGTTACCTCTCCCGACTAGATAATTTAAAAGTCAAGTATCGAATCAAAGTAGTATGTACTGGTACAAAAGCAAATGTCCAAGAACTGATAGAAAATTCTCATTAAAAAACATCTCAATAATCTTTGTTCTAGCTCAGTGTAATTCAATTTGTTTCTGTCTTTGCTGCTACAAAGAAAAACCTACTAACAATAATGAACACTTTCCAAAATTGTTGTGGACCATATCACAACACTTTCTACCAGGAAGCTTTGCTCCATTCATACACTTTTAATAAGTTCTGGTGCTCAGTCGACAATACTATTTTCTCCAAAAAAGCCATTTTAAGTTCATACACTTTGCCAAATCTATAGCCCTCAAGGAACAACATATGACTCTAGATAGACGATTAAAGCTCTGCTTCAATCATACACTAAGCCAATCTTTTTGTCTGATGCATGATAGCAACACTTTATAAATGTTCCCAAGCACTGTACTATTACTACCCCAGCTTTAGCGGAGCTACCCTGTCACATGACCTACCGTGCCAAGGTGAATCCAGCCAATCAGCATTCCTGATCTCTGTGACCTTCTTAGCATTCTGGTATGCATCCTCACAGATCTTATCGTATCCATCTTGCTCCTCCTGTTCAGAGAAAAAGAGCAAAGATGCAGGTTTTTAGAGAGAAGTATTTAATACACATGTGCAGATATATTCTGAAAACTATGTTATCTCTTATGTTCGTGAACATTTAATTTGTGCTGATTAAACACTCATTACTGGTGCTTGCACAGACTCTACATAACTGTATGCATACACAACCGACAACTTGTTCTAATTTAGATTTGTTATGACAATTAGCATACTTTCATGACCAGTTTTTAGACAATCAAGGCAATCTTCATTTCTGGTACCTGATACACAAACTTAATTCCTTCAGCACCCAACATAATTCAAGACCCTCAAAGTACACATATTTTAAAGGTTGGAGAAACCTTGTGTGCAGAAACTACATGGATATGTGCACGTGGGACTTGCATCTAGAACTATCACCTACTGATAGATTTAATATTGTAAGTTGAGTTAAGTTTTGAGTTCAGATACTGATAAAACAAATATAAGTTATCCTTGCAATTGACAATGGCAAGGGAAAGTAATATCACCTGGTACACTTGATTTAAAAGAAAAAGGAACTTCTAACTATATTTTGGGCCTTTGCAGAGTTACATTTTCTCTAAACATACTCTTACAAATTCTCAACTTGACTAACCTCAAACTCCTGTTCCGTCATAATGCCTTCTTGGATCTTCTGTTCAGCGTACTGCTTGAGGACTGGTCTATGACCACGGATCTTCTTGTACATGAGGGGCTGGGTGAAGAGAGGCTCGTCCATCTCGTTGTGACCGTTGCGACGATAGCACACCTACAACAAAAGATAAGAAGCTATAAGAAATGTACTTTTCTATGGTATCGAGAGTGAAAATGACGAGAATCTGCAAGAGGTTATTCGTAAAGCAATTGCATCTCTCAATGTTCCAGAATCTAGCGCACACAACACAATGTTTAATAATGTCCAAGTCGAACGACGTCAAAACACCTGACCCGATTTATAGCACAATTTGTTTGGCTGTTTGATCGTAATGAAGTCTTTAGCCATGCCCAAAACACTGCTCAAAAGAGATAAAAGGAAAGTACATAAAAAGTTGCAGTCAATTTCTGAACCAGTAACGCTACAAAGATTTGTATCGATTAGTAGAAAAGTGCTATATAGTAAACGAGCAACAAAGCCTTACCAAGTCGATGACGACATCGCTCTTGTATCTGCAGCGCCACTTGGAGGCGACCTGGCACACGTGATTGACTGCTTCCGGGTCGTCTGCGTTGACATGGAAGATGGGTGCGTTGACGACCCGGGCCACGTCGGTACAGTACGGGGAGGAGCGCGAGAAACGAGGATCAGTGGTGAATCCAATCTAAAAATATATGAAAGTGACAAATGAATACTGAACAATAAACAAGAATGTACTTTGTAACCACCATGAAGGAGTCCTACTGTACTCCCACATATATCTGTTTTTAAGGACACACTACGTTTTTAATCACAAAAAAAAATTAATCATGTAATTTGAAAGGACAGGTTTGCATGCGGAGAAGCTAGCTTAGACAACGGACAGTCAACCTGTTTGAAATGTAGAGTCTTTATTGATTCTCGGTCCTATTCAAGATTTCTCAATCAACATGAAAGAATTCAAATAGTCCATTTTAGGAATTTCCACATGGTTGTTCTGCAAATCTACTCTCCAAATTAATCATACTGCCAACTCCATACTATTACATCGTATACCACTAATCTTGGGCCGAGTTTGAATGACCTTCACTAGAAGGCAACTGTGATAAAAAAATCAAGTTGTTACAATTATATATTGTGGTTTGAAACGACAAGGAACATGTTTATCTACAATGAAGAAAAAAAAGGAAAAAAATACAATAAAATACTCCTGAGCACACCAGGAATCTTTGTAAATCCAATATAATATGGAGAAATCTAAATATATCTTTTTGTTGAAGAATTAGCACACGTCTGATGATTCTCTACATATTTTGTTCACTAGGATGCTGTAAACTGCCAAAGATAAGATACTGCAGCAAAGTAAATACTTCTCGATGTATATATATATAAATTTAAAATGGGACTCAAAAAGGGGCTCGATGCAACAGAGGCCAAAGGGGAAGGGAGCTCGCAAGATACGTCACAAAGTTGCCAACTGTGCTCGACATCAAAAATTCATAACTTTCTAACTTTTAATCAGAATTTGCTCAATTTTTCACTGACATGTTCCTCTCACTTCTATTAAAACCAACTTAATATCAGGGTGGACTTCCCCTTTAAGGCAGGTTCATGCATTGTGTGTAAAAGAGGCGTTAAAGAAAGTCAATCTCCTTACCTGGTTGTTGATGACGACATGGATGGTTCCGTGAGTGGAGTACTCTGGGAGGTCGGACAAATGGAAGGTCTCGTAGACAATCCCCTGGCCGGCGAATGCAGCGTCACCATGCATCAAGATACTCATCACCTAAATCACAAAATGATAAAAAACAATTGATGATCCGTGGTTCCAAAGTCAAAGCTATATCTTCGAAAGTTCTCCTTGACTGTTCCAAAATACAGTACACTCATAAGTATAACGTATTGATAATGATAATAATAAATGGATATTTATATAGCGCCAGTATCCGCCAGGCTATGACGCTCATGGCGCTGTTCACATACTACCCTGGTTGTAGCCGAGCTGCCAAAGTAAATAGTGCTCAAGCATATCAGGTATGAATTTACACCTGGGTGGAGAGTGGCAAATGTAGATTAACGTCTTGCCAAGGACATTGCACCTTGTGATCTGCAGTCGGGGGACTTATCCACTAGACCACAACACCTCTATTAGCTCCATAAGAATACATCATGCAGGCTATTGTTGCAAGCGAGATTTGTATTCACCTAGGTATTCATCTTAATCTTTTTTACCATCCCAAACATTGGAAAGAAGCAGCTCAGGTATTCTGCACATACATAGCCAGTGGCCACAATGTCATATAGACACACAGGTTTGATCCTCTCCCCTTTTAGTACAATCTTACAAGCATTGGGCCACAAATTTAGTGATGGAATGGCCACTGGCATCTTCCAATATAGATCAGCGCCAATGCAGTGTCCATCCCATGTAGCACATCAGCAAGCCAATAGGCCTGACCAATCCCTGAATATGGTAATAACCTGCTAACTAGCACCCAGGGGCCAGTTTCTCAAAATCGTCATAAGTCTAAGTTTGTGGACATCCCATAGAAACGTGTGTTAATTCTATAACACACGTTTCAATGGGATATCTAAGAAGTTACACTTATGACGGTTTTGAGAAAAGGCCCCTTGATACAGAACCACGCCCCCTCTAGCACCCCTCTGATGTTCCCCTCCTTACCTGGTCACCCTCGGTATCGCCCCGGTAGTACTGCTCCGCCCTGGTCTTGCCCTGGACGACGGGATCGACGGCCTCCAGATGAGACGGGTTGGCCACCAGAGCCAGGTTGATGTTGCGCTTGCTGATGTGGTTATGACGGGAGTTGGACATACCAAGATGGTACTTGACATCTCCGGAACCCTGACAGAGAGAATGAAGTGAGATAATAAGCACTTAACACAGAAAGATGTATATGGAACTACACAAATGGTGTCGGGCCTACTTACCTTGATTTCCTTATCTTTCTATGCTCATTACTCAGCCAGTATACATTTTCTACCAAAAATTGTTTGGCAAATGAGAATTATTTGCAATCTTGAACATTCAGTGTAAGTTTTGTTTGATTCTGTGAGAATTCATTTTCTTTTTTTACCAGAACTCAAGTTTATCTATAATTTTACAATTTTTTGTCCCCATGGTAAGTTGCACAATGTTTCTGTAAGCAATATTCAGGGAAGTAACATTTTGAAGTTTGCATAGGTTTTCCCAATTTGGACAAATCAAGAGCACAAGCATTTCTGTGTATCACCGGTAAATGATTCACATCACAACAATACTGATAGTTCATCACACTTGCCAGTCCATAACAACAGATGCAACATTGGGTAGCAAAAAAATGTTATGGAATGCAATTATGTGGCCAGTATTGTTGTACTCTGAATGGATAACTGAAAACACATGGTTTCATGGTCTTCATTTTTCAAAAAGTGAGAAATTTATTCACACATGAAAACAGTCTTTAGAAAATTTCGTTCAAAAAAATATTTACACCCATCAATTTTGAAACATGCAAATGACAGTATGATATGTAATTACTTTAAAGTTCTTAGATTCACAAGCAGGGGCGTACGCAGGGGGGGGGGGTTTGGGGGTTCAAACCCCCCCCCCCCTTTGGTATTTTTATGTGTGTAAACCCCCCTAAAAAAACCTAAAACCCCCCCCCCCTTTGGGATTTTCTTTTTTTTTTTTTTTTTTTTTTTTATTATAAAAAAAAAAAAAAAAAAAAAAAAAAAAAAATGCCCACGGCTGACCTAAAAAACGTGACCTTACCCCCCCCCCCCAACAAGGAAATATGTCAAATTTTAAAATGTCGAGACCAAAAAAAAAAAAAAAAGTGTCCGCTTACCCCCCCCACTGAGCAACTTTTCGGCCGGCGCGATTTAAAAATTTTCAGAAGCAAAATATTTTGGGCCCGATTTTAAACCCCCCCCCTTGAAAAAATCCTGCGTACGCCCCTGTTCACAAGTGTCATTTTTTTAACACTGTTTTTACATTTAGTACAAGGACAGGAAAGGACAGGAAAGATAGTCAAGGACAGGAAAGATATAATTATGTCATTCCTCTTTTACGAGATCCCTGCTTGAAACCCAAACTCCTCAAATCAGCAACATTTTAATACACACCTCGTCGGCAGCTTCTAGTCTGGAGTCAAAATGGCAGAAGATCTGCTCCAGCGGCTTACGGGCGACGTTAGCCAGCACGTTGAGACGACCACTGCAGTGTTTTGAAGAGGCAAAGAGAAAATATGGAAATACAAAATGGGCAACTTATTTCAGTTAATTCCTAATTGTTATTTTTATAAAATCTATCACAGTTATACATATCCGCGATACGGTGCACCGCCGATCGAGCGCAACGGAAAGGCAACAATGTGCAATGTGCCATGGGACATAGTCAACATCACAAGCAGGAAGTGCAAAATCCCAGGGCTTCACATGCTTATATGTCAAGTTGTCAACAGTACATGCCTAATATTTTCTCGCCATATTTGGACAATTTTAGTTGAATGATCCCTCCGCTTCCAAACCTAAACAAAGTTGGAGATATACCCTTGACTGAAAGGCATACAGAGGGTGACGTGGTCATGCAACAATGCTGCCACAGCAGCAGCGCAGATTTTATGTTGACCCTGAAGTTGAAAACTTCAGGGTCAACTTCAGGTTTATGTTAAGCTATGCTACCTACAGGTTTATCTGTGGCATACAATAGGTGGCGCATCGAATGGCAATTTGCCTGATAATTAGTGATTCTATAGAAATATCTGATTCCTCTTCTCAGAACCTGTTCTGGAGAGACAGAAAGGCATTTAAGTCTACCTAAAATTAAATGAATTTATGTCGTTCTGTCTCTCAACTGAGGGTTATCACTCTCATAATTTGACCGTTGCTGTCTTGGTCTGAATTATGTTAAGCTATGCTACCTAGCAAAATAAAATATGAATTTAGAATTGAATTTATTGAAATAAGATTGTCACAAGGTATAATGACATTAAGTTATAGATAATTAGCAAACAAAAAGTAATCATAGCAAGTGTTCACGTTTCTCCATATACAGATATAACACATCTTATATATTTAATAATATTAATACAAATTGCATCTACATGTAAGTTTGCTAGGTGTTAAATTAAAGAGTTGTAGTTATAGTTCTCTAGTGCCAAATCATGTATTTTTGTTGTTGTTGTTACCCGTTGCTTGGTTTTGATGAATCATCGTAGTTCTTTATTTTTGTAGTTCAACTTTTGTTGTTTATATTTAGGGGTTGTTATTAATGTCTTTTGGAGTATTTCCAAACGAACATCTTATATCTTGCAAGGCTAATTGAAGATAACTGATTATCAATTTGGCCTTATTTCAACACAAAATGTCATGAAAAACAAATCAATTATCCTAGTTCTTTATATCTGTAGTTCAACATTTGATGTATATATTTACAAGTTGTTATTAATGTCTTCTGGAGTATTTTCAAACGAACAATGCACCGATAAGGTTCCATTCATAATGAAAAACATCAAGATAAAAACACAATCTTATATCTTGCACTGAAGGCTAATTGAAGATAACTGATTCTCAATTTGGCCTTATTTCAACCCGATACATCATGAAAGACAAATCAAAGACCTTGGCAAAAGCTATGCACTACCGTTAACCATTTGCACCCTTAATGTAAACGATGGAAAACAAATATTTCTATTGTCCACTTTGGAACTCTGTTATTTTGTTTACAGATCCCATTAAAGCTAATCTTGAGCTCTGGTAGTGGCATCGTATGTTGAGAGACCTTGACTATAATTCATTCTGGATTGTTTATCCTGCAGTAGATTGATTGTTTGAACCAGTATAATAAAAAAAAAACTCACAAAAACTTGCTGAAAATCATCTTCAATAAAAACCAACTCTTAACTGCGCATAGTGACCTGTGTTAAGCACAGTGTCGGGCCTACTTACCTTGATTCCCCGATCTTTCTAAGCTCATTACTCAGCCCCTATACATTTTCTGCCAAAATTGTTGGGCACATGTCATTTATTTGTAATCTTGAACATTCATCCTTTCTACTTCTTTTAACCACAACTGTCTACCTACCGGTGGGAAATGCCAAACAGCCCTCTATCACTCTTCCTACCCATTACATTACCCCTGTCTACCATCTGATTGTGCATGTCTGGTACCCTTCCACCTCCCATTCCTACTCCTTTCACACCTCTGGCTCCCTCCTGGTGAAGAATGTCAAGTACCCCTCTACCCCCTCTTCCTATCCTCCACTGCCATGGCATATCTTGTACCTCTGCATCCCCTCTTCTTTCCACTTCTACCACTCATGTTTACTTACCGGAGGGGCATGTCTGATACCCCCATCCCTCTTTCTGTCCCTTGTACCACCCTTCCAATTACCATGGGGCATGTCTGGTACCCCTCCATCCTTCAACACCTCTGGCTACCTACTAGTGAGGAATGTCAAGTAGCCCTCCATCCCCTCTTCCTTCAATTTCTACCACTCCCGCTTACTTACCAGAGACGCATGTCTCAAACCCCCCATCCCTCTTTCTGTCCTTTTCACCACCCTTCCAATTACCATGGGGCATGTCTGGTACCCCTCCACCATGTCTTCCTACCCCCTCTACGCCCTCTGGGACACGTTTGGTACCCCTCCATCCCCTCTCTCCACTCCTTCAACACCTCTGGCTACCTACTAGTGAGGAATGTCAAGTAGCCCTCCATCCCCTCTTCCTTCCACTTCTACCACTCCTGTTAACTTACTGGTGGGACATGTCTCATTACCCCACCACTCTTACTGTCCCTTTTAATACTCTTCCAATTACAATGGGGTATGTCTGGTACCCCTCCACCATGTCTTCCTACCCCGTCCACGCCCTTTGGGGGTACTTCTGATACCCCTCTCTCCCCTCTGCCACCCCTTCCACCACTTGTTCTTGTCTACCTACCGGTGGGGCATGCCAAGGATGAAGCTCTCCACACCTTTAGCGCTGCACTCATCGATGATTGATTTCAGAGCAGGGATGAGTACCTCGCACCCCTCCAGGCCAAAGCGCTTCTCGGCAGACCACTTACGAGCCAGAAACTCTTCAAACCTGACATACAGGAAGGGGTCAAGAGAACAAGAATTACATCAATTATAATATAATATTTAGGGTTGTGCGGTCTATATTCTTGTTTTACTTATGTTCAACTTTGTTTTGTTTTGGGTTTTGTTTTGGTTATTTTGTTTGTTGTTGTTTTTGTTGTCTATTCATATATCATATATCATTTTGTATGATTCTTTTACTAGTTTTACTGTTTATGGTGGCTGTCCAGATAACCCCCCCTAGGGTTTATATACAGCAACCAAATTCCTATTTTTTTACTGTCAATATTTGACTATTTTAACAATAATTATGTATAAATAGTATTTTGACGTAACTGTTTTTGATTATGGAATGGAATTAATACTGAATGGAACTTAGGACAAGTCCCCTCAGTCTTTGACTTCAATCATAATTATGAGGTAAATCGCATATCACATTAAAGTTACAATGCTATTATCACTAACCCAAGACCACATGTAACATGTAAGTATAAAATATACCCAATAATAATTTTTGTTAATATGTCCTTTGACATTTTGCCATTTGGTCTAGTTTTATTCAAAATGCTTCAAAATGCCTTGAAATGCTTTGAAATCAGGATGTATTCATTTACCATTGGATAATTTGATTAAAATGATTCAGGTATTTTGTTCATAAGAGCAAGCAAACAAGCATACAACACGATTTGAGACTAACCCAGAGAAGTGAATACCATACTTACAGTGTACATAATCTAAAGACTGTTTTCAAAAAATAAAAGAACTATCAAATAATTTAAATAGATATATTTTGGAATACGTATATGAAGAATTAGATAAGCTCTAAATTATAAATACAGTCAAACCTGCTTTAGTGACAACCTGTCTACAAAGGCCACATATTTGGTTTCCCTTGAAAATGATTTCTCATTGAAACATGTACTAAAGAAACCTGTTTACAAAGACCACTTTTTTATGCTTCCCTTGGGCGATCGCTATAGACAGGTTTGACTGTAATAAGAGAAATGCTTTTTGAGATTAATTAATTCATCATTGATTTAGGTCATCTAGCATTGCATGCCAATTGATACATGGGTGTGACATGGATGGTACCCTTCTCAAACTATCAATAGACCCAGGGGGTGTTTCACAAACATTCTAAGTCCAACTTAACTCTAAGTTGGACTTAAATATTATGGAGAGCCATTTGTAGCCTTATAATGAAATATATTCAAAAGCAAAAATTCAAGTACTTTAGACTTTTCATAAATTCAATATCAAGAACATGAAATCTCCCATGATAATATAAAATATGAATGATTTGAATCAACATTTTATGCCTTTTAAAATAACTTTAAAAAAATATTTTCAATGATGCTAACGGCTTTCCATAACTGTTAAGTCCAACTTAGAGATAAGTTCATCTTAGGATCTTTGTGAAACACCCCCCAGCTGAGATGGGCGGAGCCATACGTACCTGGTGGAGCGGATGAGACGCTCCAGGATGAGTCGCTTGTCCATCTTGGAGAGCTGCATGGCTCCTGGCTTCTCAAACTGCTGCCTGATCCAATCACACTTCTCCCTGTCGTTGATGAACATGTACTCTACACCAATGCTGCGGCAGTACACATTCTGCATAAAGTGGGATATATGTGAACAGGTTTGTGAATGGAACAGTATAGGTCAGTGTAATGATCCCTGTGGCACACCCCCATGTACATGTACGATTTATGAAGCCTTTTATAGGCATTTAGTAGGCATCCAATATTTGTTATGACAGAAGATCCACGAACATGTAATTGCTACAATACAGTTGATGACTGAGCGAGTACGGTTACTGCCTTTTGAAAAGTTAAACCATGATCCCAATTCAAGTATTTTTATGAAGATTACTTTTTTTTCTTTTATCCTCAAGCGAGGTTTTTATTTTATTTATTTTTTATTTTCATAAATTCAATACATATTTACATTAATAACTCAATGAATTCCAGCTTAGTATTGTTTTCTTATTTCTTTTTTTAATGAAAATTAATCTTTCCAGTATTCTGAGTGGAATAACAGCATCATTTACACCAAATATTAAAATGCAAGCTTTTACCTCAGTCACAAACAGATTTCACCCTAACTCTAAACTAACCAACTTTTTACCTTTCTCTGTGACATCATTTGTTGTTTGGTCTATAGTCAGTTTGGCGTCGTTGAGGTATAAAAACCTTAATACTTCTACTGTTTCAACTTACCTCCATTCGTTCAATGATCTCCCGGAGAGGCAGGGCCTGCTTGTCGCCACCGATGAAGGTAGTGGTGGGAAGGGTGAACACCCGATCCATGTCTTTGTCATCTTGGAAAGGTCAAAGGTCAGAGGGTAGAGAAAGACAAAGAAATTGTGTTGGGAGGGAGTATCTCTTATGATATCACTAAATACACAATAATTAAAATAAAAATGACACTAATCAAAGTATGGACATTGATGAAATCTTTACTAAACAAACTTCAGTACCTCTACATTAAATGGCATAAATTGTGAAAGTATCAATTGACTCTTTCTTAGGAATTCCAACTTTATGAAAGATATGAATTTCATATCTACCTTAGATGAATGTTTAACTCTACATCAAAAATTATGAATTTAACCCACAAAATAAAATTTAAAACTTACTTTTGTTTTTTCAAGCCATTAATATTTTTATTTAACAATATTGTTGAAAAAGTGATCAAATACCTAATACATATAATTGCTGATTAATATTTCCATTTCATTATCTAGCATTTTTTACTAGCCTCTTTTACTAGCTAATCTTAGCATTTTTTAATAAGCAGATATCATTATATGAATATATTTTGTATTCATTTGCAGTTGGTAAATAAATCAATTAAATCAAATTACACAAACTACTATAAATACAATACACACAAAAATGAAATAATTCTTGAATAACTAGGGTGTGCAACAGAATGAAAACTCAATGACCATGATATTCTGGTGTTTACTCCTTACTTGGTGTTTGGATCTACTCCAGTGAAGTTGAGTACATCGGTAGTACTTTTTAAGGTTATACATGTAGGACCAACTTTAAACATTATCTTCATATGTGAACGGCGCCAACGACTATGAATAAAGTAACATGATTGATTGGAGTTGTCATGAACTGAACGAGTTCAAACATTTCTTCAAAAACCACTTTTAAGCGCAGGATTATATCCTTTTGTGTCCTTTGGAAAAAGAGAATCCCGACTTATTAAGGACACAGATTAAAGGTGTCAGGTGCCATATAAGACGATGCATTGCATGGAGCTTGCAGTCGACCTCCTTTCACTTTTAATGCTGAAATTCACTCACAGATACAAGTTCCGACATCTCGAAGCCGCAGGTGGTATCTGGTGCAATGACTAATCTGTTCTTACAGAACTTACAGAAGAGAATTACAGTTAACCAGAGGGTAAAAGTGTAAACAGAACTAGTCTACATGGTTAAACAATAATCATGGTACAGCCTTGGACATGATGGTGTAATGCAAAAAAGGTGGCATACTGCCATATGGTTTCAAATGTTGTTAATTTGCACTACTTTGGAAATCTGAAATAACACTAAATGCATGAGCTCTAACTGGAAGTTGTGCACTTTCATAAGCTGCAATAAGATTTGTTTTGTGATCATCAGGATTCACTACTGTATTTTAGAGGGATTATACCTAATTCAGAAAATGGACAAACCCCCACGAATGGCGAACTGCATTTATCTTCTTTGAATATTGCGATTATCTACAGAGGGTACGAAAAACACGCTTTTCATGAAATATGCGATCATTAGTCATCAACATCCTAATGTTCCTTCCCATGAACCCCTGGCCTCATTTCAATGCTATGAATAAACGAGTCTACCGAGACAAGGCAATCAGGTAAATTGAAGCTAAATTAGCCGAGGTCCTTGGTTTGAGTTGATCAGTGAAAAGGCAGAGAAAAAGAAGATAGCATGCCAGCCGCTGTCCCGCAGGAAAAAGTGCTCTTTTCCATTACTCTTCTTTCCCATTAAGAAACTATTCTCAAGAAGTGTCGATAGGACCATGAAATATTGCATGCATCTTCTTTTTTTCTTGCGGGGAGGGAGTGGGGGAGATTTTGAAGTGACATCATTTGGCTTCTTCTCTCTCTATATATAATTCAGTCACAGACCACATGCCAAGAAAGTCCTTTAAAAACTTGATTCTTGCTTTATAGAGCAAAATACTTCCTTATAAATATACCATTAAGAAACTATTACCCTTGCATACCTGTCATTAATCAACAAATTATGTATGCAATTAGAAGAAACATCATTGCTAGTGCTTTTCTGTTGGGAACTACCGGTAGATATCATTATCTTCACACCCACACCATGAGTTTTCTTAAATTAGCATGTCCTATCTATCACAAACATGACTGACTATTGACTAATGCATTATCTATTTCTGTCTTGATGCATTCGATTAGAACTGCAGTAATTTTTTTTCTCACAAGCATGTAACATGAAAAATAAATTATATTTTTACATTCCTTCTATTCTACAAGGCAAATTTATGTAATGTATTACCTAATATTCCTGTATGTAGCTCTAGAAATTCCACTACTTCATACACCTTTTCATGTATCAAAATAACAGTATATTTTCTCCAGTATCAAATTTAAGGAATTTTAAGTACTGCGATCCTACGTGTACACGTATACATGAGATATAAAGTCAAACTCATTTGAATTATTCAAAACCACTTTAATAAGGGATTTTTTTTTTTATGTGAACGGGGGTGTATTCCATGACATGTCTAGACTGTGCATGATCCCTCACCCAAATCACATCTGATACCATTACACTGAAATAGTAACTAGACCTGTAGAATATTCATCAGACGTGACTCATTTCTATCATACTGTAATTGAGATCTCCCACTTTACCAGGGTAGGAGCATGCATAGATTATCCGTCTGGACGATAGTTGCATTTTCTAATGACTTGATCAGGAATTTTTGATTTTCTTCTTGGAAGAATTCTGCTACTTTCCCCGTCCCTGATTAAGAGTGAATATGCCTAGGCCTAGATTTTGCTTGCTTGCTTGCTAGGTGCCATGTATGTTCCAGACATCAATTGGTGATCAAGGCTTTCCATCTTCCTCTGTCTCTGGCTCTTTGTAATCACTAATGTGACAATGCTTCTGTTACCAGTAAGCCCAGTGAACTTATCCATGTATTTGATGCATCGTCTCCCTCTGCTTCTCTTTCCCTCAATGTTACTGTTAGTATCCCTTTTTCTATGCCTTCTCTTCTCATAATATGCCTAACAAAATGAAGCTGTCTTCTCCTTATGATGTTATGATTATCGACACATGCCTTATCGAATACTTCTTTGTTTGATATCCTATTGGTCCAAGGGAAAGCATTCTTCTTAAAAACAACCCTAGATTCTTGGCCTACATTTTATTAATGCATCAACTTCATGTAAACGATGCTTCTAATCTGAAAACACTGACATTTAGCTGTTCTAAATGTTTTCTCCATAAAGCTTGCTCATACATGATGCAGGAAAATGTTAATATAGAAGTTGGGGTGAGAAAAAAAGTAACTGTTGGCGACAGAGTTCCTGCGTGTACTCACTAGCAGTATTAATACAAGATACAGAACGTCAAGTCATTTAAAAAATTAAAAAAATTGGTGAACCACCACCAATCTACCACATCAAATGTGAATGAGCAATTATACCGTTATCACAATCACCATACACATATGTTTTACATAGACAAGTGGCTGCCAGGTAAGATAAGCCTCAGACAGACTTCTGATGGTTGCCAAGAGCAATTTGTAGTCTGTAGCAAACAGGCAACAGGAAATCTAAAAACATAGCGGAATCACCCTAGAACATTTTTTTAATGGCGCACTCTAGATATGAGTGTATTTAACATGGGTGACTCATTCATGTAAAATGGAAGTATTATGTAGGCTCACGTCCCGAACAAACACTAATTTATTTCTAATGTTAAAGGGTTCTGACTGACTGTGTTATATCACAAACAAAAATTACCATAACCAGCTCACGCAACAAGACCTCAGATTTATATTCAGTCTTCAAATTCCAAGATAATTTAAATATTCATGGATGCAGGTCGTTAGGCAGCTGCATGTAACATCATCAATCTACATTGAAAATGACATACATACAGATACCATCATCATCAACAGTGATGCCCATAAAGTTGGAATAAATTGTTCTTATCTGTTCTCGTGAAATTAGTGTGACGATAACAATATGATTTATTCTTTATAGATGAATTTATATCTTCTCAGAACTTTATTTATCAATAAAGATAGATCGATAAAGAGTTATCAATAAGCACATTTGTGCATGTTGTGTCATAACAAGGAAAACTCATCATCGAAACTAAAGTGAACAGTCTTCTTCTGCATATTTTCTTTTATCCTGTAGAGCTACACATACATACCTTGTACAGTGTGCTATGTGCCCTACACCAGCCAGCATGTACATGTACCCAGGCCTTAAATTTCAACATTTTTAGGGCAAGGCCACTTTTCTGTAGGGCACATGCCTATATTACAGCACCAATAGGAAGAATTGGAAAGGGCACACAAAATCTCCAAGGCCAATGAGAGGGGCATTGAGGCCAATCAAAGGGGCATCCACATCCACGGCCATGGCCTTGGATTAATTTTAGGCCTGATGTACCTTCATTTCGCTTGTTTGAAGCCAGAAGGGCATTAACTCATGTGCTCATGTTCACGCCTTTCTAGTTCTTAGCATACAATTTTATTAAAGGTAATACAAAGTTTTGGTATGGGGTGATGAATTTGGTTCAAATGAACATATTGGAAGCATATACGATCCTACAATACTCAGTGATCATTGTCGCGGTCGAAATTGTAAATAATAAACACTTTATGTTGAATACCTCCCTCTTAAGGTCAAGATATTAATTAAGCTATAAAACAATGTTTATTGACTAAAATCATGAAAATCAGTATTGATTTTATTATTTACGATATAAATCTACGTATCTACCTATTCTACTTTGCTATTGTTGCACCTCAACATTGCATAACCGAAACTTAAAACACATCGCCAAATTGCTCATACCCCCCTGCCCAAAGGCGCCCTCCGTGACCCTTGCGTCCGAGCGCCGCCAACGTAACCTCTTCCTCTTATCACGAGTTCCCTAGGACACACCTTGGTAAAGGCGCTGGGGATGGAGGGAGGGAAAATAGGTAGATACGTAGATTTATATCGTAAATAATAAAATCAATACTGATTTTCATGATTTACATCAATAAATCAACGTATCTACCTATTCTACTTTGCTAAAGACCAGCACAGATTAATGCCGGGTGGTAAAAACCAAGCAAACTTATCAATTCAATGAGAAATAGACGACGAAGCCGCCTTCAGAGAAGCGACCACAAAGGCTCGTTCGCCCGCGGGCACATCTTTGAGGTAAAAAGCAGAAAAAGAACTTGGAGACTTCCAAAAAGCTGCTTTACAGATATCTCGAACTGAAACTCCGATGAAAAGAGCCCAAGACGTACTGACACTGTGAGTATCATGGGCACGAGGAGCCCTGCCAGGCGTCAAGGCCTCAGGGCCCGCAGCCTTGATAGCCAAGACTAACCACCTGGAGATCGTATCCCGAGATGCCGCCGAAAGTGGCTCTCGAGAAACCAGAAAGAGCTGATCCGACTTGCGAAAAGGCTTCGTCTTGTAAAGATACCATTTGAGGGCGCGAAAGGGACACCACAGTCCGTCCCTGAAGACCGAAGAAAAATCCGACAAGGGATGAAGCACCACTTCCACTGAACCCGACGTGTCAGACTGATTCTAAGCAATAAAAGAAGCCTTGGGAATCAAACGAACCCCACGTCCTTCCCAGCGGATATGCCCAGGGGCAGCCGAAAGGGTATGAAGTGAGCTCCTACGCTGACCAGAAGTGATTACCATGAGAAAAACCGTCTTGACCGTAGTAAGCAGAAGCGTCGCAGAACACAGCGGTTCGAAGGGAGTGCCAAAACCTTGGATAAACTCCACACTGGTGTCAGAGGTCTGAAGAAGGGCCTCTTATGGAAGAAAGACTTCAAAAGAGCCGCTAGCTGAGGAGCAGAAGAAACCGAAGATAGCAGACCGATAGCCACAAATCGTTGACAGAGCTCTCCCCTTGTCATACAATGTACAAAGAGATCAGAAAGTCAGCAATAGAAGGTAAAGACGCCTCTCTAGGGGCGACGCCCACCTCCTCACACCAAGTGTGAAAAGCATCCAACCAGGAGTTGTAACCGTCCTGGTCGACTCTCGTCTACTCTGGACTAGAAATTGTACAGCACGTTCGGAGAAACCTGACGAACGAGCCCTCTTCCCGATAACCACCAAGCGGTCAGACGGAGGATTTCCGGTCGCTGGTGTAGAATACCAGACAGAGGTTGCGACACCAGATCCGGATGACACGGCAACGACCACGGAGCCCCCACCAGGAGGGTCAGGAGGTCCTGAAACCACGACCTCGCCGGCCACCAAGGAGCTATGAGAATCATCATCGCTTGATCTTCCCTGATCTTCCAGAGCACATGGGGAAACAACGCGAACGGGGGAAAGGCGTAAGCCCTCCATCCCTCCACGGGATCGCAAAAGCGTCCAGAGCAAAAGCTCCTGGTTCCCAGACTCTCGAGAATATCGAGGAAAACGATGGTCGAGCGAAGTTGCGAAGAGATCGATGTCGAGAACACCGAACACTCTCCCCAGTTGCCTGAAGACAGTCGGAGGCAGAGTCCACTCTGAGGGAAGGCACTTGCCTCTGGAGAGAAAGTCCGCTAAGGTATTCTCTTCGCCCGGGATATGTGATGCAATCGGGAACACCCTCGCCCCCTTGCACCACGCCCAGAGTTGAGAGGCCAACTCGTTCAGAGCCACAGAAAGAGTGCCTCCCTGTCTGTTGAAGTACGCCATCACCGATACGTTGTCCGTAAGAAACAGAACCGAACGACCCACCAGACGAGCACGGAAGTGACGAAGCGAAGCAAACACTCCCATGAGTTCCAACACATTGATGTGGAGCAGAAAGTCCAGATGACTCCAGTCTCCTGAAATCATTGACCCCTGGCAATGACCTCCCCAAACCAACAGCGACGCGTCCGTGGTGACGGTCACAGAAGGGAGAGGAACTCGGCAGCGTTTGCCCTGAAGGAAGAAGGAACGACGAAGCCAAGGACCTAGAAGACCCTTGACTCCGGACAACAGGGAGATCCACGACAATAAAAGAACTCACGCTCGGCTGATAAAACTCCAACAGAAAGAGTTGGAAGGGACTCATCAATAGTCGACAATCTGGAAGCATGCCGACTAGACTGGAGAGAAACCCTAGCCACTGAAGCCAACACTCGGCTTTCACCTGACTATCCTGACTATCGTCTCGACCCTGCCGAGCCTGGGACGAGCCAGCTGATGACGAATGTCCAGCTGAGCACCTAGGTAAGACGGCGTGCGAGCCGGAACGAATTCTGATTTCTCCCAAAATATGAGAAATCCGAGATCTTGAGTCGTGCTGATCAGAATCTGCATATGATCCAACAGCATGACTGACGCCACGACTCTCGTGAAAATCCGAGGAGCAGGGCGCAAACCGAACAGGAGCGCTCTGTAACGGTAGAATTTGCCCAGGAAGGCAAAAACCCCACAAGATCCCGCGACCGCGGATGTATCGGCACATGAAAATAAGCGTCGCGAAGATCCAAAGAAACCGCGACGTCTGCGGGATTCAATGAAGAAAGGATGGTTGCCAGATGATCCATTCGGAAATGAACCTTTCCCAAATGAAGGTTAAAGAACCCGAGCACTTGGGAATTACGAACACCGGCGACAAACAAAGACATGGGTGATCGTCTACTTCCTCTATTGCCCCCTTCTCTAACAGAGACACGAAATCGGAGGAAAAGTGACTCTGAAAAAGAGGGGACATGCTCGGAGAGCGGCTCCGGAGGACGCCATTCGGAAGAGGTTCCACAAAATCTATGAAGAACCCTTCTCGTACCACCGACAGAACAAATGCGTCGCTGGTGATCTTCTCCCACGCCGGGAGAAATCTCCGGAGCCGCCCGCCGACCTAAGACCCAAGCACTCGGGGGAAGCCATCATCTAGAGAATGACTTCCCACCACCCCGAAAGGGAGTCCGGGAAGATAGAAGAATCACGGTAAGAAGAAACTCGAGACGAAGGACGACCACGATCCTGGTATTCCTCCTCGGCCGGGTACCAGTCCTGAGGGCGGCCCTTAGACTGGCCGACGTTCTTACGAAAAGAACCCGAAATCTTCAAACTTTTCTTACGAGGTCTGGAGGAAGGAACCGGTTCTTGGACATCGCGAAAAGCAACGGACAGGTCTCGAGCCTGCTTCTCACCATCAATCTCGGCTTGCAGTAGAGTAGTGAAACTATCTCCACAAAGGCGGGGGCTGGCCACTGGAATCTGCGGAAGCAGTCCTGGAATTTGATGCGGTCGAATGCCCAAATAAGTGAGCACAGCCTCCCGACGATACTTCTCGATGGAATGCGAAGTCACCGCAAGCCGTGAGAAAAGATCAAACAACAAATTGTCACTTTTATCAAAAGGACCACGAGTCCCAAACTTCTTCCCCAAACGACTGGCCACCGCCACAAGTTTGGGAGAAACCCGTTTAGGACACAAATACAAATCCGCATCCTGAGGAACGAAAGCGTACTTGCCCACCTGCCGCTTAAGAAATCCCGTCGATGACGACAAGTCTTCTGCGGCATTCACAAATTCTTCTTTGTGTAGATCAGGAAGAAACAGTCCCTGAAACGCTGAAGAGTCCGATTTAGAAGACAGGAAGCCCCGCCGATAACTCCGGGACGACACAAGAATCGGGCACATATTTGTGAAACAAGGCTAACGAATCCGCGCCAGAGACACAAATGGAAGTAGACGCAT
The DNA here is from genome assembly GCA_035222895.1 of Strongylocentrotus droebachiensis. Lineage (NCBI taxonomy): Eukaryota > Metazoa > Echinodermata > Echinoidea > Camarodonta > Strongylocentrotidae > Strongylocentrotus > Strongylocentrotus droebachiensis. The sequence continues at coordinate 370,005 of JAVYIG010000599.1, read as the reverse complement.
CATCCCCCGCAACTGAACCAGACGACTGAGCGATGGAACCAGTGTCCCAACGATCAACCGAGCCCCCCCTATCTTGACCAGATAAACAGGGACGATCCCCGCCTCTCGGAGCGCCCAACGAAGCGCGAGGCGGAGAAGCAAAAAAGAGAGGACCCCGGCTGAATACGGCAACTCGAAACCCGCACCGGCGACTGCTCAGGCGAGATCGATGCATCTTCGGAAAACTCCGAAAATAAATCAACCGCGATCGGATCCGAAAGTGAAGTAGGACGAACCGGAGGAGCCGACTCGGGCACCGAAGATCGAAAAGCGTCAGCAAAAGCCCGCATCCAATCCGAAAATTCCGGCGGGGGTGGAGGCACCGACGGAGGGAGAGTAGCCACGAAAGGCGGACCCCGAGGAGCCGCAAACGGTGCCATAAAATCAGAGCGCGGATTCTTCGAAGGATAAACAAAATCCGAGGAAGAACCGGCCACCGCGTCCCGGGAACCCCGCCTCTTACGAGACGTAGCGGTAACGGAAAAGGCCGAAGAAACGGGACGGTTATCCGATAAAGGCCCGACGGTAGGAGCTCCCCGCAAACCGAATCGGGAAAACGGAACACGCACCGACGGAGAGGCGCGGTTAGTTGAAGCCCCAGGATCCGACTCGGATGCACGGGTATCCGGACCGAAATCCGGAACCGGCAAATCCGACAAAGGGACAGAAGAACCGAACGGTGACCGGTTCAAGTCCGGATCCACAGAAGCAACCCGAATATCCGTCGATGGATTTGTGCACCGACCAAACAAAAGAACCGACGGAACAATTGTTGGCGGTGCAGAACTAAGGCCCGTTCCACCCAGGGTAAGAACCTCTGGGTTTCCGGGAACCGTATTGAGGGGCGACGTATCGCCTTGCTCAACCATTCTCCTGGGCTTCCCTTGCCCGCATAAACGTCCACTGACGTTCGCATCCCCGGGGTTTGCGGTGTCACCACCGCTCCCGAGGGGCGTAACTAACGAAGACTTATTACTAGAATCCTTCGTCTTCGTACCCGTCAATGGATTTGTGCACCGACCAAACAAAAGAACCGACGGCACAATTGTTGGCGGTGCAGAACTAAGGCCCGTTCCACCCAGGGTAAGAACCTCTGGGTTTCCGGGAACCGTATTGAGGGGCGACGTATCGCCTTGCTCAACCATTCTCCTGGGCTTCCCTTGCCCGCATAAACGTCCACTGACGTTCGCATCCCCGGGGTTTGCGGTGTCACCACCGCTCCCGAGGGGCGTAACTAACGAAGACTTATTAATAGAATCCTTCGTCTTCTTTCTCGCGACAGAACTTGATTTCTTCTTCGTGAAACCTGCTAAGAGAAAATAAGAACTGCGAGACATATTATAACCTGCGGGAAAAAACATTAAACAAAGGGTACGAGCAATTATCAACAAGAATTAAATAAACTACCAGTGACTAAAACACCCCACCGACTACCCCCGCACGCACCCGAGGCCTCGGAGGAGTGAGGACAGGTAAACGCGAAAGCGGAAACGTAACAGTAGTCGGCAAGAAAACGTTCTAGAATACTGATAAATAAATAAATTCACGGAGTGAAACTACTCTCTAACGAACAGGAAATCGTAGAGAATATTATAAAAGGCGAAAATGCGAACCAAAAAGTGACTAAAGAGGAAAAACTCTTCAACTTTTGGGAGCGATTTTTAGTGTAACTTATCCGTTCGGATGCGAAGAGATAAGAGGAAGAGGTTACGTTGGCGGCGCTCGGACGCAAGGGTCACGGAGGGCGCCTTTGGGCGGGGGGGTATGAGCAATTTGGCGATGTGTTTTAAGTTTCGGTTATGCAATGTTGAGGTGCAACAATAGCAAAGTAGAATAGGTAGATACGTTGATTTATTGATGTAAATCGACCTATTAGCAATTCTCGTTCGGAATTATATACCACAACTACATACTCTGAAATTTTCATGGTCGCAGCTACCGTTGCACGGCCGAAGGAACTATTTGAAATTTATCAACATTTACCGGGAGCACCAGTAAATCTTTATATTCAATTTTTCGCGAAAGCAGAAGTGTTTTAGGGGCTAAAATTTCTGGTGTGTTTAATACATCCACAGGGGCATCCAAATATGTCACAATTGTAAAGAATCACTATTACCACATTTTTCAAGATTTCCCAAAACTTTGTAATACCTTTAAGTCATTTCTGTTCTTATTCCTCCTGACTTGATTTGCAGATTTTGTAGGCTCCCGCAAGGCTGTTAAAGCTGTGCATTGTCAATGGCTTTACCTGCCTTCTTGTGGGCAGCGATTTTGTCTGAGCAAAGAGATTGCCTACCATAGCACCACACATCAAATAGCAATAATTAAGATTTGTTTTAATTGACAGATCCTTATACTTTCATGATTATCTCATTATACATGTCTGTATTTTGAAGATTATATAATATTGTTTTTATCTTCACATGGAAATAAATAGATGGAAATAAATAGATGAAAAAAAAAAAAATGTAAGAATACATATTTAACTCAGGCCAATCTACATGTACATTGAAAATGTCATACATACAGATACCATCATCATCAACAGTGTTGCCCATAAAGTTGGAATAAATTGTTTGTATCTGTTCTCGTGAAATTAGTGTGACGATAACAATATGATTTATTCTTTATAGATGAATTTATATCTTCTCAAAACTTTATTTATCAATAAAGATAGATCGATAAAGAGTTATCAATAAAAAATTCAGAGAAGACTTTATCTGTCAAGAATAAACCATATTGTCAAAATCATTTCATGGAAAGAGGTCAGAATAATTTATTCCAACTTTATAGGGAACAATGTGAGCAAGCATCTAAGCTCTGCATTGCAATAATTCATTTTTTTAAACTACATGTACATCATGCCTGCTCCAATCTACATTTTCTTTTGTACATCTTATATATTGCTATATTTTCTTTTATAAACACTAAAAGCCCTTCTACCAACACTTTATCTTCTAACTTTTGTTCTTCTATATTCTTTGCTGCCCATTTTATTACAAGCTACAAAGATGCTTCAAGATTTCTAGTTATTAGGTTTTTCTGCGCATACATGTACATCTTTTCAACATGATACATATCTCAACTTCTAAAATGGAGTAAAATTAACAACTTTAAACAGCTTGCATGAACCTTGCAGTTATTTATTAGTCTCAAAGCCCATTAAACAATTATCTGAATACATTTCATATCAAATAAAAATTGACAGTTCCAATTTCAGAATACCATTAGCATACCGATATATTCCAAATTATGAAGCTTGTAAACATTTCATAACTGTCAAAAACCTCATCAAAAAGATTTATTGTACCAAATCAACCTGTAACTAAATCATGCAGAATGCCCAATCAGGCTTCACTATATGAAATTTGATAAACTGGGGCCCTCACGCATAACAGGTGTTTAAATGCATAGATTTTATTCATTTTTTTTAAAGTTGTTTATGAAGATATTTTTTTCATTTGCAAGAGAGGTGAAGCAATAGATACATATTTTATTTCTTTCATCAATGAAAACTTGTGAAAAGGTATAATACTAGACTAGTGAAAAATGAATTTGAAAAATTACATTAGTGAAAATGATGTTACCCATGACCGAATGTGATTAATCATGCTACATAACTATTAGAAAGAACACAGTGATCAGCACCCACAGTGTGCTCACATAGTCCAACATTTTGAGAAGTGCATTAAGTGATGCAAGTCTATGTGACCACACCGTGGTAATTCTCTGTGGTCATAGTGTGGAAACAGTGTTGACCAAGTTTTTTGCAACAGTCAACACTGTGGAAATGTTCCAAATCCACTATGTTCTCTGCGACCACAGTATTTTACACTGTGTCACATTCCCAGAATAGCACACTACAACTACTGTGTTATTAAATATATTTGTGGCTTCCACCCAGTAAATAAGATCGATTGATCGATCTGTATCAATAAGGTCGATTGATCGACCTGTATTGAAAAACACAAGTCAAAAAAAATCTTGGAACCAGCGGGATCTGAACCTGCCATGTACTGCTTGCCGGGCAGCGACTCTACCACCAGGCCATCACTGGTCCATGGCACAGTCACGATGAACTAGAAACAAATACCTAAGCTCTCCTGGTTAATTCTGACTCATTAATATTCATTAGTCCGCCATAGGACAGTAACTTTTTATAAATGTAATGCTTCCTGGGAGAAATTTTCTGACTTGTGTTTTTCAATACAGGTCGATCAATCGACCTTATTGATACAGATCGATCAATCGATCTTATTTACTGGGTGGAAGCCACAAATATATTTAATAATTGAAATTTCTCCCAGGAAGCATTACATTTATAAAAAGTTACTGTCCTATGGCGGACTAATGAATATTAATGAGTCAGAATTAACCAGGAGAGCTTAGGTATTTGTTTCTAGTTCATCGTGACTGTGCCATGGACCAGTGATGGCCTGGTGGTAGAGTCGCTGCCCGGCAAGCAGTAGATGGCAGGTTCAGATCCCGCTGGTTCCAAGATTTTTTCTGACTTGTGTTTTTCAATACAGGTCGATCAATCGACCTTATTGATACAGATCGATCAATCGATCTTATTTACTGGGTGGAAGCCACAAATATATTTAATAATTGAAATTTCTCCCAGGAAGCATTACATTTATAAAAAAAACTACTGTGTTGCATAGTGAACTTGTTTCAAAGCTACACTGTGACTCCATTGTGGTGCACCAATTGTGATTCACTGTGGCCACTGTACAGTGTCACACAGGAAGTATAATGGTGTCATCACAGTGACATACACAGTCACACAGTGAAGATGTTAATCTGCTGTGGTCACACTGTGGTACACATATAGAGGTGCTCCTATCTGTGGCCACAGTGTCAGTCACATTACGTCAAGGTGTCAGACAGCTAGTGTACAAACAGTATTCTCTCAGTGTTTTCATATATATAGCCTACACAATCTAAGTGTGCCTAAACTACACATTGGTCAAACTCTTATGTGCATATTGTGTTCTTTCTGGCAAGTATTCTACTCTACTCAAGTGTAAAATCTAAATACAAATCAATAAAGAAAGGCACTGCAGTTAAAGTGAAAAAAAACCATGGTAGGCATTTTATAGGCACCATTCCTGCATTTTTCTCAGGCCATTAAGCGACCTGCATGCCCTAGAGCACATGGGTACCAAATTTATCTCCAATCATATGTTTAACCCCTTCCTTATGGGAATTGTATGGTTCCTGTATTACACCTATAGGAATCACAGAATTTGGTATTCAACAGGTTAATCATATTTTTATCTAATTAAGGCCTATAAAGATTAGGTACAATAAAGGCATACCGGGTACTCAATTTTTAAGTATATTTTGATTATCTCAATTCCATTTTGTTTTATTGGCTTTCAAAATATGAAAACTTGCCGGAAGGGTGCTGAGGACATGCATGCTGAATTGGTACCTAACAAGTGCCTACTTCTACATGTACCAAACACCATCCTTCAGAAAAGTGAATACATGGGGGTGTTTCATAAAGCTGTTCGTAAAATTACGCATGACTTTACGAACGACTTGAATATGAAGTGCCAGATAGGATAGCCGGTGTTTCCAGATGTTTTAACAAAGTGTGACTACATGTATATTTCCAATAACCTCAATTAAATTATGGCAAAAAATATACTTTGCATTAAAAATGTTTGCTATAATAAGAATGTTAATCTACATCTGCACAGTTGAACTTTAGTTGATGCAGTGATTGAGCATCCCATTTTGGCTTTTCATATTTAAGTCATTCGTAAAGTCATGCGTAACTTTACAAACTCTTTATGAAACGCTCCCTAGGTCTCTAATAGCAAGATGCAATGAAGCTAGAAGCGGACTACAGGTATATGAAAAGGAGAGAAGCAGCAAATAAACAAAAAAGAAAAGAAAAATGGAGGCATGCTCATGGCTGCTTCTCGGCTCTGGTGATTTTCTTACCCATTTGGTAGCTTGTGAGGACCAGCTCCGGAGGTACGACCTCTGTGAGGTCAGCCGCGTTGATGCCGAGGGGATCAAGGTGCGCCATGTTGTGGCCACGGATCTAAACAAGGGATAACACACATGCAAAATGGCCGCCACAGGTAAATTTGGGTTTTGCATGATGATGAACAAGTCACAACACAAACATAGATACAGTGTATCCAGGAGTAGGGTAGAGAGACTGCCAAAATGAGATTGCAAATTCTTTCTTTTTTCTTCTTATTTTTTTGGGGTGCTTGTTGCCTTTTTTTTTTGTCTGTAGACTGGGAGAAAAGCTCAAATTAGATATGGTGCTATAACAAAATCAACTTTGCTTAAATAGGGCCAAGGGAAACAATACTTGTGAGTTCTCTGAAATTTTCCTAGGCATGGCTTTCACCCACCCCCCTTTCCCAGCGAAAGAGGGGATAAATTTGCCTTGTGTCACTCAGATCAATCAAATTCTGTACAAAGAAATTGGGTTTGTATAAGAAAATTGTACATCCTCCTTCATCTATTTTTTAATAACACACCATTTTGGGTCAGAACTGCTGTAATGAAAAGGCAACAAATCAGAAGGGGGAGACATCAATCAGGCCTGCATTATGCATACATATCTTTTTGAAATGATATACTGCAAAAAGTTTCATGCAAATAAAGAAAAAATGATAAAAGGTACATGTACAGGGTTCTTCTACATTTAATGTGTAAGCACATCATTCATAGAAAGACCTACTGTAAAAGAACTCGGTGGACAAATGTAAATAATCTTGACACAATGTTATTATGATCAGGGCCCTGATTCATGAAACTTGTCATCCTCAACAAGTGCCACAGATCCATGACAAATCTGCTCACAGCCAATCAAATGCAAGGATATCCAGTAGCTTTTAACAATTATCTGTTATTGATAACAGGTTTCATGAAAAAGGGCCCATGCATTGATTGATTTTTGTTTTCATTGATTTTTTCCTCTTTTTTCTTTGGTTCTATTCATCTAGGAGTAATACATAAGTTTGTGAAATATTCAATCATATCCAGTTAAACTCTAGTTCCCACTGGATGGGAACTAAATAACCAGATCAATTTTTATATTATAGTCTAAACAGTAATAACGGCATACCGGTAGATATCCTGCAAATAGAAATGTCTACATGCTCACTAGTCACTATGCTGTAACTTGTATTGATTTTTATTGCAGAGAGCAAAACCAAAATTTATTTCGATGTAATTTCAAGATGAGAAAGAACAATGCATCAACCAAAAAACTGAAGGAAAACAAATTAAACACCCTAAAATGATTGCTTTGAAGTAATTACCGGTAATGCAATTTTTGACAGAAATCATGCAAAAAGAAAATAAGAAATGTCAAAAGGTGAAAATTTCAAAGGATGAATATTGAAGTACAGCTTAATATCCATATTTTTAAACAAGGAAAAGGATATCAAAATGGAATTGATAACAAAAATGAGTCATCAAAATTCATATTAAACATGAAGAAAATTCTAAAAATATGTATTTGCATGCATGCAATGAAATCAAATGAGAGAGAAAATATGATAACACCTTGTATTAAGAAAATATGATAAAAATTGATCTTTTCAACAAAATACTGTTGCATACTTGTAATAATGATAAGGACATAAAAATATTCAAAACACTAGATAACACTCAAATCTGAATTATTTTTCTTTTATCAGGGCAAGATGTGAACACATGATCAGGATAACAATAACTACAAAATTATACTTAAAGGTATTACAAAGTTTTGGGAAATTTTGAAAAATGGGTGGATAGTGATTCTTTACAATTTTGATATTTTTGGATGCCCCTGTGGATGTCATAAAAGCACTATAAACTTTAGCCCCTAAAACGCTTCTGTTTTCGAGAAAAATTGAATATAAAGATTTACCGGTGCTCCTGGTAAATTTTGATAAATTTCAAATAGCTCCTACGGCCGTGCTATGGTAGCTGCGACCTTGAAAATCTCAGAATATGTAGTTGTGGTATATAATTTGCGAACGGGAATAGCAAGTCGGTCGATATCAGTCAAGAAACATTGTTTTATAGCTTAATTAATATCTTGACCTTGAGAGGGAGCTATACAACATAAAGTGATTATTATTTATAATTTTATAACTTAAGACTCGATTTCGACCGCGACGACGATCACTGAATATTGTAGGATCGCATATGTTTCCAATATGTTCATTTGAACCAAATTCATGACCCCATACCAAAACTTTGAATTACCTTTAAGAACGTTCACAAGCCATTGCTGTCACAGTTAAATTTCAAAACAGGATTTCAATCTACAGTGCATTGCCCTCTAGGGATCACTCAAAATGTATAAAATACAAAATGCAATATTCAGTGATTTATCAGGGAAAACACAAAGATAACAATAACAGAATTCAACTTCAAAATAGGATTTCTATCCATCTATTGCATGTTGCTCAATGCATGCTTATCTTCAGTGATTGCAAAACAAGTATTAATTGCAAAACAAGTATCAATTTCAAAATGCAATACTCTTTAATTTTCTGAAGGACGAAGCAAGATGAAACAGACATAACAGGATTAGGAGAGATTGCAATAAACCACAAAATTACAATTTAGTTTCGAACCAATTTTTGTTTCTTGTATGCATTGCTATTAAAGTATATACTAATCTTCATTAAATGCCACACATGTAATAAGTAGAATCATGTGAAGCTCCTTGAATGTCAAGGGCACGACATGTCAAAACAATTTCTGTCTACAACAGTGAAACCTGTACATAAAGACTGCTACTTGGAGAGAAGAAAAGTGGTTGTTATAGGCAGGTGGTCTTTACATGTACAGGTTCCTTTAGTACATGTTCCTATGAGAAACTATTTTCAAGGGAAACAAAAAATGGTGGTCTTTATAGTCAGGTGGTCATTCTACTCAGATGGTCGCTAAAGCAGGTTTGAATGTATGTAAAGTATCATAGGCCTACTCTTTGTGTTTGCTCAAAATTAATCACTTACTAAATGCAAAATTTTCATTTTCAGAGTATAGACAAAACATGCATGTACTGTACAATGAAAAGATTATAGTAATCTCAAACTTACATGTTCATATCAAAGTTCCATTTCTGTCTAGTACAGCATGGTACTAGGTACATTTTAACCTCTCAAGAATGCTTAACATGTACCAGTAAATAAATAAAGTGATAATGTTTGATTTTCATAGAAAACAAAGAGCATGAAGTAAACAAACTCGATACCAGTAATTACAGAATTTCATGTTAATTACAAATATGATATCTGTACTCTGAAGTGCTCGGTACATATTTAAGTCTAGTCTCTGGTAATTACTACTGTACGTGTCAACATCAATCAAATACAAAATGCAATACTCAGTAATGTCCAGTGACAGCACGAAAGGAACATGTACTACACAAAGAAAACTTAAAAACCAGACACGTTGACAGCGCATGTACATATCAGAGATACAATTCATATTTGATGATGTCTTGTACAAAATGATTTGTGGATAAATCTGTTAATGCCCGTTTCAGGTGTGATATCAATTTCAATGTTATTGAGAGCTCCTTATCATAATATCAGAGACATATCTTATGAAACGGTTGCACGACAGCAAACGGGTGATCCGACATTTTCTTTTCTCCAGCAACATTTGCTCCCTTCGGTTGTCGTCAATGATAGAGATTAGAGAATGAAGGCTTGGGTTATGCTTGCAGTTTATGTTTTAAGTCGGGTTTAGGGTGTAGATTTAGTGTCAGATCCAATGCTGATGTTAAGATTTGGATAGGTGCGTTAATTAACGACAGAAAGGCGTGCAGCCATTGTCGTTGGATTATCCTACACAATCTGATACTGTGTGCTAAACATCTTTCGCAGACAGCACCAAGACATTACTCTATCAATAATTATACACCAATGGTTGCAACCTACGTAATGCATAGATCTGTCACCTACAGATATACTTTACCATGGTTCAAGCGTTTGCTTTCCACAACAGCTGGTGGTCTTGACATGCTAAATATACATGTACATGTACATACCGGTACATGTATGAGGACCTCATTGGCTAAAGCATGGCCGAAAGAAGGTCAGCGGTGGCCTACATTTTATGTAAACACAGGTGTGAAATACATGGGAAGATTAAAGGTACAATTAATAAAGCCTTCTGATAATGAAACTTAAGTTCTTGCAGATTTAAAAATATCGATAGTTAAATATTCAAGACTACAAATCTATGAAATTTCTAAAATCCTTTTGGTGAAAAATGTATAATTAAGTGTTCATAAATAGTTAATAAGTTTTATATTAATAAGTACTTAAATGTACCATAAATATAGGTTTAGTTACAACCTAATAGATGTCTTAAACCTCAGTCAACATGTATTTCAATTAGGCCAACTAATTGGAGGCATATCATGTTAGCAAAGGCCACTGGGTCAAACATTTTTCTTTCATTCCCTTCTATCTTGAGTTAGAAAGATTTTTGTAATTTCCTTGATTATCAATTATTTCCTCCCATGCTTCTCCATAACCTCCTGTCAAATTTTGTCCAAAAGATTTCATCTGAATGGCTTTCAAACTTGGTAAAACATTTATAACTAATGTCAAACCGGATCAAAGACGGACAAAAAATGATTTGACACATACCGCTTTGCGATAGCGCTGGGAACAATCATGTGACCTCTTGAAAATCACTTTGAAATACATTACAATAGCTAACAAATCAAAACAGAGTTTGTGTGAGAAAGTGAAAGACCTTTTTAAATTGGACCAAACTGTATTTCCTCACTATTGTGAAGACACTTGGCAACACTGGAATTGGCATTTCAAGAGGTAGTTGACCCCAATAACAAGCTGGTTTTAATAAAGTAGAGCAATGATAGAAATAGATCACTGAAAGCTAGAGGAAAATATGAACCATGATACATGTAAGAAAGTTGCCAATTTTGAAGTTGTAAATGATCAATTTGGCAACTCTATGATCCCCCTTGTAAGTAGCGGTCCATTTGTTTTGAACATGAGTAGATCTCTTTCACATAGGGGTACATGTGTAGGAATTAATACACAATTTTCTAGTACGGTACATAAAAAAATGTTTTCTTTAAGGAAAAGTGAAAAGTTATGAATACCGGTATATATAAACGACAAGAGAAATAAAATAAAAAGCTGCACACAAAGGAGATCAAACAATTGCTAATTGGCATTTGATTGATCACAGCTTCATCCTTACATTGAATTTATTTAATTTGTGCCTCTTTTCGTTTTTCTTAAGTCTAATTTTACACCAGGGGGGACTTCCCCTTTAAATCTTTGCCACCACAGATGCCAAGAATGTTGTCATAATTTCTCTTTATCTCATGTTTCCGCTTGTGTTTGCCTTTGTTAAGTCCAACTTTACACCAGGGGGGACTTTCCCCTTTAAATCTTAACTACCTCACATGTCAAGAATGTGGTCACCCCTAATTAACCTCTATTAACCTGTTGCAATGAAGTTCTACCATTATTCAATGCTTAGAGTACAACAAACTGTTAAAGGGTGCGTTTATGCTTGATTTTGAAGGTAGAATGAGCGATCTGAAAAGCTCATCATAATCGCAGTTCCACAAGGTACTGTTTATGCTCACTTCTCTGGCTCCTCCAGGCAAATCTAGCTGGGTGGCCTTGCAACTGGATTCGCAAACGTGCACTGCGCATGCTATGTAGACCCACTGTCAGTGCGTTGACCCCATTTAAACGCGTTTACAAAATGATTGTGCGTTGATGCTTCCCAGAATCGCTGATTTTGCAGCATCGCCGATGATTGCCGTTTTTCGGTGATTCTACAAAAATGAGAAAGGACGCAACCGTGTTTTGAACTAAACGCGTAACAGATGCCCGATTCTGGCCAGAAAAAGTTGAGCATAAACATACCCTTAGACAGAGGCTTCGGAAAGGAACTCTGGGAAGAGGGTGTGGGTTATCCGTAGGGATAACATTTGATAGGGCAAGCATGCACGCACACCTCAGTCTAGAAAAATCTATGTTGAACCAACGTGGGTCATTCCTCATGTACATGTGCTGCCGTAATAGGAGGGTGTCGTACACTGGAGGCAGACGTGTGCTGTGTATATCGATGGACTCGGCAGTAATTGATTGGGCTTTCTCACCTCACCGCATACATGTACATGATCATGGAAGCCCCAGGCACCGGGGCAGCCTCACCTGAATAATAAGGCACATGGTGTAGGGTTCTCACTAGCTAAATAGACAGGGTTTAATAAGTGCGCTGTCAGCCATTTGCTGCTGACACGTGGATGACAAGCCTACAAACATAAGCTACATGTACCGGTCATGCATGGTCACGCTGAATGCTTGAAAATCTTTTTTTTTCTACACTCATAATATGATTGATGACTGTCGAGGAAGCAGGCCTAAACTGTACCACTGTACAAGTATGTACTACGGTACATTTGTAGGTAGGCTCTAGGGTATTGTTTCACGAAACCATCATAAGTACAAGTTCAATGACAACCCATTGAAACACATGCGTATTATACTTAACAGGCGTTTCAATGGGATGTCCTGAAGTTGTACTTGTGACAGTTTCGTGAAACAATGCCCAGGCACCTAAAAGAGGTCCCTGGAGTTGTCCAGGAGCTCAAAGGCATATCAATAGACGGACTATTGATTATACACATTGTAGGGAAATATTCACAAGACAAAAACAGTGAAGGATCAATTTTCTGTTTGTTTATTCTATAATAATGAAGCAAAGCACCAGGTTAATAAGGGCTTGCTATATTATGTTGATATCATCATCAAAACTTCAAACCTATAATTATTTCTTTATAAAATGATAGTGAAAATATTAAAGTCTTGAATTTTCAAACGAAAAACTTGATAAAGAAACTGCATCCAGTTTTAGTCTGACCGTCATTTCGTACAAAAAAAATCGTATAACTGGGCAGGGTTTACCATGATTGCGTACTCATGATCGGCCAGCTGTCATGTCAACTAACCTTGTCAAAACCAGTGTATTTATACAACGCTTCTTTAAACGATGTTGCTATCTTGCCTGTACCCTCCGTTTGCTATACAATGATTCTTTATACGATTTTCGAATACATGTCCAAAAGTGTGAACAGGCTTTAAATGGCGATGCTCAGAGACAGACGATGTACATATTTAAAAGGCTGCAGACGTAATGAATATCGCATGAAAGCATAACAATCGAATGGCGAAAGGTTAATTAACAATCAGCATATCCTAATTCAATAGTCCGATTTCATAAACGGGAACCTGCGAAGGGATAAGTCTCTCCAATACAAACAGTTTTCCGCCGCTTCACTTTGAGAATGCCGGAAGGACAAATTAAATTGAGTTGGCTAATGCTTATTTTGAGACTATCTTAAAATTCAAAGGAGTAAATAAGAATTAAAATGAAGCAATGTCTTATTTTGCAACAAGGTACATGTCTGTGTAAACAAGGCAAAGAAAGTAAGAACTCCCTTCCCCTGAATTTTTTAAATTTTGTTATCTGGCAAACTATTTGTCATACTGTTGGAGAAAATGAAACAGAGGCACTTTTACGAACTTTCCCAAATAATTATTGGACAATTGACTGTTTACAAAGAAGATGCTTTCAGTTGCTTTTTTTTTCTTGTTTGCTTTGTTGTTGTTTCTGTTTTCATATTCACCTTTATTCATTTGTTGTTGTTTTTTGGTAGCTGTTGTTATTTTCATCAGATAATGGACTGAAATGCACTACATCCAGGGAATCACCAACAACTCTGAGCAAAAGTTGTCAAGAATATAAATTGTATTTCATGTAAAGATGATTTCATGACAAGCATAAACAAATATTTGTTTAAAGTTAAGTCAGGCATAAGCTATTTTTGGCAACTATGTTTATAGTCTGCAATCTGCTGAACTGTATCATACACAATATACATGTATCTAAATCCAATATTGGATATGCAATGTCTACTTCATGTTTTGCCAAGTTCTTCTTTAAACAAATTTCAGAAAAAACAACATGTTTTTGTGAAGTCTGGTTCAAATAAAATTAAGTCATGTGGAAATGCATTATATCTTTTCATGATATCAAAACAGCATGAAGGTAAACTAGAAATGCAATCGTGTCACAACGATGTGCGTGCAATGATGCCATGTTTCTACGTGTCAAACGAAGGAGCTACTCTCGGACTATCCAGAGCAATATGAAAGAAGTCTGTAGCTTCTGTGATAGTGGAGATAGTTAGGGCAAAAGAAAGGTCACCAAAACGGCCCGAAACGGAAAAATTGGTGCCTGGACGGTCACGCATGAGGGTTTCCGGAGAACGAAGAATTTAGTGACCTTGAAGGAATGCTAGAGACTACGCCTACGAATTTTGAAGGGAATTGGAGTAGAGGAAGGGATCTAGAAAGGGCTCGCAAGCACTGCGTGCAAAACCAATATGACTTGGTGCATGATGAACATGTTACGACGCGTGCTTTGGCACGAACGGCCGCCCATACTAACACAACCGAATAACAGTCTTAACAAATGACGTCATGGAAACTCGGCGGAATTCGTACTTGTTCAAATGTGATTTACTCACAATTTTGTGCGTGAACATATACCATACTTGGTATCATTCGAAAGGGCACTTCAGTGCGGTCAGTTTGACACCATTGTCATCTGCGCAAAACGTACTGCACTCATCAAACGCGCTAATACGTAAAGCATAGTAAATTCATCATTTTTGGCGATAACTTGGCGAATAGGGCATTACAATTTACCAAACTTAGCAGACAGTTGTCACGTATATGGATACATGTGTCTGCCAAGTTTCATTGATGTAGGTATAAAGATCGCCGGTTTAGAGCAAGTTGAAGTTATTTCTCAATTTTCTTGAAAATGGCGAATTTGGAGGGCAATTTTCTCATATTTGGTCAGTTATAGGGTATATAATTTTGTATATGGCTGGAAAGGGCATATCTTCAAGTATCTAAATCCAAAAAAGGGTACGGGTTTGCCAAGCCATTATGGAGATACGGCCACAGAGAAAAAGCCAATTCCCAGAACTTTAGAGGGCGCTATTTATGTTTTGCATAGTCATTGGAGCATGAAATTTGGCATGGCTATGTGCAATTATGAGATAAGGATAATGTGAGATTTAAACACAAAACGGAATTTATATGAGAAAGTTATGGCAGTTTTAGATTTTTAGGGGTCCATTTTTTAAGAATTTGAGAGATTTTTGACGCAGTCAGTTTCAGATTTGAATTTTGAGTACGAAGATGGCATTTTGAAGGTCAGGTTATACGTCGCAGATGAAAGAACATCTCTTAGACTATCTAGAGAAATTTGTTAGAAATGTGTAGGATCTAGGATAGTGGAGATAGGAAGGAAGATAGAAAGGCCTTAAAGAAAATCGAAAAAGTAGGTGACCTTGATGAGATGCTAGAGACTATGCCTATGAAATTTGAAATGAAAAGGACATGAGGAAAGCACCTAACTAGGAATCACAAGCGCCATGTGTAAAACGAATGCGATTTTCTTACGAGGAATATAATTATAAGGAGGAGAATATTAATGGGGCAGAATGTGAACGAAAACAAGGCAATGACGAAGGTTCGTCATTGCAATAAAATGTGTCAATGCTTTAGTCAATACTACTCACATTCAGGAACTAAATATAATAATTGAATGTTTTTAGGAATGTAAGATGGGGGTGGATGACTTTGGTGATAACAAAAAAGGAACTATTGTGGGGGGGGGGGGTTGAGTGGATTCAAAGTTATTTTAAAACAGTAAAAAAAAAAGGGCCTTCGGTGATTAAAAACATAACAAACATTGGGTTGGAGTGGTTTCGCCCTCTGTCTCCTTTTTGACAATATGTAAATAGAAAAAATTAGCCTTGATTGAAAAAATTAAAAATAACAATGGGTTTAATACAACATTTATCTAAAACTAGAGCCCGAGTCATATATAAGGAGACCTTGAACCTAACGTCTAACTCTGCTTTATATTTGTTTTAGATTTTTGCTTCTATTAATACTGAAACAAACATCCCTTATAGAAAAAAATGTTTCAATGACAAATTAATAAAATGCGAAGGGATGTCTACTCTCCCACTCGTTAAACCTACGCTTATTTTTTAAATGAAAAACGTAAACAAAAATCAATTAACTTGTTGGCTCATTCCATTGAAAAAATCTAATAATCTTTAGTCCCTTGGATGTATTCATAATCAATTTTGTATGTGCATCGTTCATATCCATTCAACTTAGGCAGTAGATTTAATTTTCCCCAACAATGGCTCTCTGAATCTCCCCACAGACCAGTAAAAGCAGATTAATCTTACATAACGACATTACTGATATTGTAATTCCTGTGTTTGGAAAAAGAAGGGCATTTCCCCAAGTACTTCTATTCTTTCATTCTGTCGGTTTTCTCGTCAAATAAAATTGATTATCATGTATCCTACCCGCTTAAAGCTATCATGATTCTGTTTTGCAGTATATAACTCAACCATTCCTGTAATTGTCTATGATTTATGATCATCTCTCTTTGTAAATTGACTTGTAAACTTACACCAGTAAAAATAAACTGAATTTCAATTTCAATTTACCAAAGAACACACAAAATCGAAAGAGGAAGTCAACATTTTCAAATTTCAATTGTATGATCATGATCTCTACAATGAACAGTTAATGCAGGGGAGAACCCCACGGTTTCTTTATAAGAGAAATATTTTTAAAATATCAGTTGAAAATAAAGATTCTTTTCCTAGTATTGTTCTCCAGTCTTCATACCCATATAATGAAATGCCCTGGCCTAGAATTTTATCAAATTGCACTCCATCATCTTATCTTGACTTCAATTGAATACTGGTTTAAAACACGGCATCATTCAAGCTCAATGGAATAATAAGTCGGTCAATAAATTTCCATTCCAAATTGGCATTAAAAGGTTAATTTGATTTCCAATTTCCAGACTGAGAGCTACACTTTAACTTAAGTAGGAGACGAGACTAGTCTCATCCCAGAGCTTTTAAACAGATTTGTTTTCACTGTCGGTTGTTTTGACTGTCATCCAGTTTTAAGCATTTAAAGGAAAAGATTAAAGATTACGGAGATAGTGTACATGTACATTTACAAGTAAAAGTGGACTTCATTTTTTTAATTTTCCTTTCCTTCTTCCAATTATCTTCAACATTTTATTTAAATGCTGGATCTAATTTGTATTTCTATCTCATTCTTCCCCTTTCTCCATCTTTAAAAAAAAGAGGGAAAAAAAAAAGAATTCAGCAGGTATAACTAAAATTTTATCAACTTTAATCGACAAGCAAATTACGCAGGCATATACAATTGTATTATCTTGATGTTATATCACAAATTCAATTAAAATTACATTGTTTGTTAATTTGGTAGAAAATATACTGGTACCTGTATGGAACTCCAGTATATTCCCCATTATGTCCTCCACTTGTTTAATTATTATCTCACATCAATTATTCATCTTTGTTCAATGTCATTTATTTTGTCTATGTTTTGAAACCCAATTCTATTTTTTTTTTTTTTAATGTCTAACAATAAGGTGAATTTCTGGGAAAATGAAAATATTTTTGAAGTTTTTCATTCTGTTTATGTCATTTTGGAAGAACATCACAGAACGAATATCCCCTAAGACTGCTCTTCAATTGCTGTTGTACATGTATTCAAAATCAAAATATGCCAAGAAAAGGCTGATATGTTTTGACCCAACCTTCATGCCACAAGAATATTGTACATGTAGTCCCATAAATCTATTTCTGTGTGCAGTGCGAGTGATTTTCAGCAAAATTGAGTCTCTTCATTTATTTTGATCGTGCCACAACCTCACAGTACACATCCAATCTTGTGTACTATGTGTACATAATCAGCCCTTTCCCAATTGCTTCCCATTTCTTTCCTAATGAAATCACATGACCAGTACTCCAGTGGTTGATAGTCTTGCTGAAAATCCCAAGCACTACACAAAGAAATAGGTACATGGGACTACACAAACATATGAGACATGAAAGTTTGGCCCATACACTTCAAGCATCTCCTTTTATATTTCAAATATGAGAGCATCGGAAGAGTATCCATTTTAGGAGACATTTTTTTTCTTCCTTCGATATCCTTCCACACCAACATAAAATGAATGAAAAAGGTCACACAAATAATTGTTCACCTTCCCCAAATTTAACCTTCTTTTTGACCTAGAGCACTTGGGAGTCTCAAAGCAATTAGTGATTTTTTTTTCTTTTCATCTTATGATCCAAAAAGCTGTGAATTACAAATTATACACCAGTAGATATTGCAAGAATCACTAGAAAACTTGAGTCCAAATCTGCTGCAGTACATTGTGCTGTTCATGAATAAGAGTAGCTTAATCAAAAATAATAACTGATGTCTTTAAATTGGCAATGCACAATCTACAATCACTATTATTTTCTTCAAAATGACATTTTCTTCAAATTGGCAATTTCTTGATGTTTCTCTAACGTAATTTTGATGTACATTGTTCCATTTGATTTATATATTTTATTTTTCAACTATGAAAGAGTAGAAAATATGAATAACTGTTGTCAATTTGAGGAGGAAAAACTGATTCATTGAAACCTTTAAAGATTTCTGTACTGCTAAGGATTAATCTGAAAAAGGCCTGGGATTCAGGCTACGACTGGATCAATACAAGTCTGGTCTAATGAACCTTAATCAAAAATGCTTTCAAGACGAAGACGAGGAAGTCACTTCTCGTCCAATCAAACAGCCTCTAGGAAGACAGGTGGATTTTCTACCGATGCCAGCGAATCTCCTTCCGGCGACGTCTGTTCGCTATTCAGAACGACAGAGGATGACATTTACAGCCATGTCTACTTTTAGACATCTCTTCCTTTTTGTTTCTTTCCTTTCTCATATTAACCACTTTATTCTTTATTCGAGCGTACAGTGTACCATTTGTTGTCTCCTTATTTTTTGATTTTTTTAGCTGTATGATAAATACTTAAGCAACAAGTGCCCTGTAGTCAATTTCTTACCCCAAATAATAAAGGTTCTTGAAATTCAACCTGAAACCAACCCTAATCATCCTTACCTACATATACATGAACATGTATAATCCCAATTTTGCAAGCCCAACCTCATCCCATATCTTAGCTGCGCTTGAAGCAAATCTAAGATGCTTAAAGCAAATGTCAGACTACCACTTCTTCATATTTTCTTTCTATCTCCTCCCCTTCCCTCCTCCTCTGCTCGTTGACATGTAACTCTTCCTCTCTACCCCTCCTCCTCCTCTTCCTCTTTATCTTCTCTGACCCTCCTCCCATTCCTATCCCTTAAATCAAACCCTTCTGTATATATCATCTTTCAATGCATATTTTCACGCCGTAATTCATTTTTAATATTAGTTTAAGTCACAGAATCACAGACTGTTGTAACGAGGTTGACTCTTGGCATACAATGTACTGTACATGTACCGTAGATAAAACATGAAAATGGACTAAGTACATAAGTTTAGTTTAATTGTATTTTATATGGGCAATGATATCTCTGTTTCAGTACTTTGAACTTGATAGTTCTTTCACCTACATGTATTTCCAAAGAGCGTTGGCTTCAATGACAATGCAGTAAAACACTTCCTTATATCCGATCGAGATATGAACTTACTCACCAGGATAGAGGATATCCATGGACAATTCCAGGAAGCTCCATTTTATAGTTAGAACAAAAGCATTGTCAGATCTAGATAGTTTTCAGTTCATGACAACTCAAAACAATCATAAACATAATGTACACATAGAGTGCACATCTTTCTTTGATTGAGTCAAAAGGTACATGGTACATCAGAGCAATCATCGATTCAAAAGGTGCTAAGTTCGTGGCAACTCAAAATCAATCAAGTAAACAAGCAAGACCCGACCATGACGATGAGGGTTAAACAAATTATCACAACCTAAGGTAGAAGGTTTCACCTACATGTACATGTAAACAGTGTAAGAAGAGAAATTCTCTCTGACCTTCAAAAGCCAAGATTTTGGTCCAACATGCAGAGATTTATTGAGGCATCAGACTCTGATTTGTATAAGGCAAAAGGGCTCCGCTTTTACAAAAATCTGTTAACCGTCTTTTATGAGTCGACTGGTAATACAGAGTGTATCATCTAGAAGAAAATCAATTTTACTGATCAGGATGGGGATATGGGGAGACATGAAAATGTAAGGATATTTTTGAAAGAAATTGTTTGAATTGTATCCATTCTGTTGCAACACCCTTACTAGCCATTCTGAAAATCAAAATGGCTTCTTCCATCCATGTAGGACAGTGTCCATCGGTTTACCTAGTCCTAATGTAGGATGACCAGCGGCAACAATATCCGGCAGGCTACCTGTCGTTGCAGAAGAGATGTTCAAGGGGTCAAGCTTGGCCAAGTAGTGACCTCGAATCTACAAGGAGTTTGACCGGTATGAAGAGGTGTATTGACAATGGTTCACCAAAACAAAAACAAACAAAAAAGTTAAGAAGATTGCATTTACAAAACAAGCTATAAAAATAATCTGTTAAAAAAATTAAAAACTTCTATATAAGTGTCTAGAGAAATGCTCTTCGAGAGAATTATCTAGGAACACCCCTTATTTCCTTTATCAAAAAAATAATTGAGACCTCTCACAAACATTTGTTAACACACAGCCCTGGAACTGGGTGTATGGGACAGAAAGGTAAGGATATTTTTGAAAGAAATTGTTTGAATTGTATCCATTCTGTTGCAACACCCTTACTAGCCATTCTGAAAATCAAAATGGCTTCTTCCATCCATGTAGGACAGTGTCCATCGGTTTACCTAGTCCTAATGTAGGATGACCAGCGGCAACAATATCCGGCAGGCTACCTGTCGTTGCAGAAGAGATGTTCAAGGGGTCAAGCTTGGCCAAGTAGTGACCTCGAATCTACAAGGAGTTTGACCGGTATGAAGAGGTGTATTGACAATGGTTCACCAAAACAAAAACAAACAAAAAAGTTAAGAAGATTGCATTTACAAAACAAGCTATAAAAATAATCTGTTAAAAAAATTAAAAACTTCTATATAAGTGTCTAGAGAAATGCTCTTCGAGAGAATTATCTAGGAACACCCCTTATTTCCTTTATCAAAAAAATAATTGAGACCTCTCACAAACATTTATTAACACATGGCCCTGGAACTGGGTGTATGGGACAGACATACAATGTATGAATGTATAATTCCATAGTACGACGTTCGGGTACACTATTTGGGATCTGTCCAGAGACCCTCGTTACTTGAACTTCAAATTGGCAGCCCGAAGTATTCTCCTTCTATTCACGCTGGCGCCAACAGTCGTCATTCTCCTTCCCTCTTTCAAACCTGTCAATTCTTTGTGACATGAAAGGAAAGCTCTAATACAAGAGAAGGAGGTTGAGGTCAAAATCAGGTATAATTTCTATGATAAAAATATGTCGGAGAGCAAGACGAGCCATGACCGGGCGTCCTTCTGTCCCTCAGAGCAGGAGTTGGTCAAGGTTAATAGAGGCTTCCAAAAGGAAACAAACAATTATTTTTTTGTCTTGGAGAAGAGTTAGTTATTACAGCAATTCATTGTAGGTTAGAATGACACAAACAATTTTACACAGTACACACATGCACAATGTGTAGAAACAAATGAAAATAATGTGATGAGTAATAATCTGGTCATTGCTAATTCAAGGAAAACTGCTGCCATTTAAAAAAAAAATGGACAGACAAAAATTGTACAAGCAAAAATTATTACTACTACAATATTTGTACATAATATATACATACATTCTTTATTCATTTATTCTGTAATAACTTCTGGGCCCTGCTGCACAGAGTGTTAAAACTGTTTGAACTGATAAAAAAATACATAAATAAACAAACAAACAAGCAACAAGACAATTTAAAAAGAGGGTACATGTAGGGAGCAAGGAAAAAATTTCATATCAATGCTTCACCATACACAGGACGTAGCAAGGTTATTATTACAGCATCAGACATTTAAACTTGCAAAGCAATTAAAATAATTTTAATTGTATTAAAACATCATTGCTTGCTTTCTTTCTAGGCCTACAGGTATTTTTGTTGTTGTTGTTTTTATAAAGCCCTGTGATGAAATGTTTTCTGACAGGATAATCAATGTTAATATACTGTACATGTATGAACAAACATACTGCTTTTGGCAAAAGAAAATAAGAAGAGAGAGAAAGAGAAAGAGAGAAAGAGAGAAAGAGAGAAAGAGAGAGAAAGAGAGAGAAAAGAGAGAAAAGAGAGAAAGAGAGAGAGAAAGAGAAAGAGAGAGAGAAAAGAGAGAAAGAGAG
This sequence comes from Strongylocentrotus droebachiensis, assembly GCA_035222895.1. Lineage (NCBI taxonomy): Eukaryota > Metazoa > Echinodermata > Echinoidea > Camarodonta > Strongylocentrotidae > Strongylocentrotus > Strongylocentrotus droebachiensis. Next base: position 347,641 of record JAVYIG010000599.1, on the reverse strand, counting down.
AGAAATAGAGATACATAGAGAGAGAGATAAATAGAGATACATAGAGAGAGAGACAGAGACAGACAGAAGGGGGGTACTAGATAGTCAGAGTCCCCAAACCACCCCCTACACTGTGTAGAAAACGTATATCAGTAGAATTTTTTTTTATGAGATCTCTAATATTGCTGTCTGTATTACTGTTTTTGCTTTAACTCTTCATGAATCCAACATACATTGTGATTTTTTTTTATTGGAGGTGTCCATGTATAAGAATTTAAAAAGATTCCAACAAAAATTGTGTGTAAAAGGTCATTCCATTAAGGTTGGCATTAAAATATACCTTGGGGAGAAATTCCTTAGCCTTTATCTTTATATTGTTATCATAAACTTCAATATAAATGTATGCACAACTGTACAGTTAATCATTCTGCAAACTCATGTAAATAACATCAGCCCCATTTGAAAAAAAGAGAAAGAAACACTCATTGAATCACGTAACCTAAATTTACTTTTGGAATCATCTGCCCTTATCTGGGGACAAAGTTCTTGAGCAGTTGTTAAATAGTTCCACTGCCCGCCCGACTTTACTGTCTGTCATTGAGAATTTGTCAATGTCAATGACAGAGTGGAAAGCAATACAAAATGTGTACTTCCCCCTTGTGCTCTCGAACTCCATGTATAGTGTTATTGTTATTACTAGCTAGGTTACTCTCAATGGGGAAATCAGATTCTTTGTAAGGTGGCCGGGGTCTTTATCCCAGTTACCCAGAATAAAAGTATGGAAACCACTAATCTCCCAAACCTGTACACATACAATGTTTAGGTACCTGTACATGTCTTTCTCCCAAGATAGTGAACCTGTTTAATAATGCTGCACAGTTTACACTTAAAGTTTATGGTCCAAACAAATGTATATTTGATGGTATAATGAAACAAAAGTCAATAACTTAAAACGTGTAGCCTACATGTACATGTACGTGATGTAGTGTGTCAGTCTATGATATGCTGCATTGATCTTAAGTTGTGTACGTGCATTCTTTGACAGTGTTCTATTTTCTTTATTGATTTTATTCTTACACGTGAAGAGTGATTTTATTTTATTTTCTTCTTATACATGTACATGTATGCATGAGGGGAGAGGTAAGGTGGAGGGGAGGTGGGAGGGGGGGGGGGAGGGGATATTGTGTACAGTACTGTACAACATGATATTTAAACTAAAGAAAAGGGAATTATTTTGAAAGAAAATCAAGAATAGTAAGAAAGTTGAATTCAGAATATGACAGGAATGGATAAGATTAAGATAAAGTACACTGTAGGAAAGATGATAAGATTATGACAAAACTTGGTCAAAGGATGGTCAACAAATTATTAAATTATTATATTCCTGTGTCTATGACTTCTTATGCCTCATCCAGATATAGCAAGGTAAACCATATAGTGTTGTAAGTTTTCTGTTTATGTGACATACAGTTGTAGTGACCCCTTTCATATATAATTGTAACTTAACACAGAGCTCACTGAATGTGCAGTGTCATTTACACCCACAAAAAACAGTGGCATATTTGAACAAGCCTTTGATGTGAAGTGTTAACAGAGTTTCCTATATTATACATGCACATGTTTTTTTTTTACATGTATGTTTAGATATAATGTATCTTACCTACAAAATCTCAAAGTAGGATTTATACGATTCATTTAATCTTTTGATTTCAGATTTCATGAAATTTGTTTGTCAGTTTAAACCGTTTTCTTTTCTGACTCACTCTACTATAATTCTCAACACAATAATGATTTTCTCTTTTCTTTCTCTCTTTAAGTTCTGCTGGACTACCTGACCTGCATGAAACTATATCATATATTGTGTAGATCTACTCATACAGGTGTATGTAAAGAAAACAAAGAACTTGTTGTTATTGTTATCACTTTATTATTCTTATCATTATCAAAGCTAACATATACCACATGCATATGCAAAGACAAAGGCTACTGATACAATGCCAATGTACATTACATACATGTACAAATTAATGTCCCAACCATTACTCTCTTATCTGTTTTCCTGTGTGATTGCGATAACATGAATGTGATTGTGATAACATGATCAAACGGAAGGATGATAACTCTAAAGAGGTCTCGTGACCTGAAAGACATTTTGTCCTACTGTAATTATTTTTGGTGTTACGTGTTTATATTGTCTTTCAATTTGGAGCCAGAAGGGTGTGTCTGTTTTAGAGTATACAGGGTTCAAACTCAAAGAGACGACAGAAATGACTAATTTCCGAACATGGAAACCGGCAATGAACATTGCAGCCGAAAGTTTGGTTTGACCTACATTTCTCCTACCTTTGTTTTGAACATGTAATCATTTAAAAAATGATAAATTATCAATATGAGAGCCCTGAAACAAGAAACTACATGTACATGTACTTCTAAGAACTGGTATTATTTTTTGTTATTTTTATTTTTTTATTTTTAAATAAAATAATTGAAGTACCGATAATTGTACTGGTGATTTCTTTTTACATGTACATGTCAGTATTAAAGTAAAAATAGCAGCTAATACAGAGCATGGAAGCAAGACTATATTAAAAGGGGAGTGGCATGGGTGTGTGGGAGGCGGGAAGTTTTAAGTCTGGGCATCCAGCCAAAAAGAGAGAGAAGATACCCCGGATTAGTGTGAGATGAAGAGAAAGGAAACGTCAATACGGATTGGCAAGGATTCCTTTTCACTAGATTTGTTGAGGGTACTATTGATAACAAAAGACAATTCTTTTCTCACATATTTGTTGCCTACTTAAACCTTCCATGCACTAACATAGCCTTACTGCAACCCTAAAATGATTTTGAGGGAAGAATCGTGGCTTTAACATGCTTGTACATGTACATTGGCATTATTTGGTGATTTCCGGGTTGTCTGAAGGCATATGAAGTCAAGCTCGATTGGACTATAAAAAAATGTTTTTACAAATCTGTTAACTGGCATACATAGATGTTGCCTGTGCCACTAAAAATAACAATTCTATTTCTTAAATCCCCAATTTCGTTTGGACATGTTGGCCTTTAAAAAATACAACTCAAAAGTCTTTTGCCATCAATGTCATTATCATGACTAAAATCCACACTTCTGGCTAAATTCTGAAGGGAGAGACAGTGTCCGGGGTCATTAACAGTAAATTACAGGAATAGTATAACCATGATACTGACACACATCCTGCTTTAGGGCCTGTTCACATATTTCATGGTAAATCGCAGTATTCTTTTTTTTAAATGTGTAATTGAATGGCAAGTGAGAATTATTTTTAAAAAAGTAGCTGAACGCACCCAAAGCCCTACATTGTGCGGTATGCTTACTCACTTTATTATGAATGTTAAAGAGACATAAATATAAAGCAGCAATGCAGTTGACCGCAGTGGATCACTGTGGCTTACATGTACATGTATGAATGAGTACAGTGCACTTGCTAGAAATGACCTACATGTAAGAGGCTTAAAACACACACAAATGTGTTGCACTTTTGTATTCTGGCCTGTTTCACTGAATGTGTTCACTCTTGTGATACTAATGTATACCTACATGTATAATTCATTAAAAAAGGATGTAAAATGCACATATTTTTTGACTACCGGTTTTAAGGTAAAACAGATGATGGTATATTTTATGTAAGAAAGTACATGATCAAGAATTTTTACTTTTCCTGTTCTTTATTTACTCAGTCTAAATTTCATTCATTTTCTAATTGTTTGCAAAACCTGAAGATGAAACATCTTGGCCCCATTTAGAATGTGTTAGTTATGTCACATATATGTAGACATACTGGGAGATCCAGCCTTGGTAAACATTAAACAAATTACTTTTAACATTATTAAGTAAATATAGGTTTGACTGCATGTACTTGCTCAATGTTAAGATTAAAATTTGTATAATGAAAATGAACTAATAAATTGGAAAATATTGATACATCTGTATGTCATACTGTAATGTTAAGAAGCTTTTATTGTTGTATGAATATACATGTACATGTATATTGCGGTTATTCATTGCAATCCCAGGAGTGTTAGTTACAAAATGGTTTATTACATGGAGAAAATAAGACAAGTCGGTACGACAGAGACAGACAGAGACAAACAGAGGTCAAATACAAAATCAAAACAAACAAACAGAAAGAAAACATAATTCTACAAGTGAGACAAAACCACTTCATGCAGTTAACATCAACTGAAAAAGAAAGAAAAGAGTACTATTACTTTAAATCACGATTGGGAAGAAAAATAACCAATGCTGATTTAAACCTTTAAGCATTTGGGCTACAAAAAATACAAGTGGTCGTTCTTGCCCTTTAATACACTTTGATTGTGGGCTACAATTGTAATTGAAAAAACACTGTAACTTCAGGGGCCCGTTTCATAAAACTTTTCTATAACAAATGCTTAATTTCAGTACCGGTAGCTTATACCAGTAGCTTGTAACTTGTTATTGATATCAAGTTTTATGAAACAGGGCCTTGTACATTGTAGCACTTCTGTATTCTCATGCATCTACAACACATGCCATGAATGTGTGCAGTCAGGTCATCGTAGAGAAACAAAGAAGATGTTGAGTGCTGTACAGACAAGTGGCCTTTCTAGACAGGTTTTATACTCAGTCAAACCTGTCATGGTGAGCTCTACCTCTCTATAAAGGCCACCTGTCTATAGTGGCCACATATTTGGTCTCTTCTAAGAAATAAATGTGTTGAAGAACCTCTCTAGAAAGACCACTTATCTACATGTACAATGGTCACTTTTTATGTTTCACTTGGCCTCAATAGACAGGTTTGATTGTACTTCTCTCTGCAGCAATACAATGTGTATTGAGGTGACCACTGTAGATTACTGTAGGTTACCTTTCTACACAGGCCCTCAACAGGCATTTCTGATTTCTTCTTTGGTTACAATCAGATGACAACTACAGACAGGAGGCTGTTACAGAGAGGTGACCACTAACACAGGTTCGACTTTATTTGGAGGAATTGTAGTGAAAACGCAGAGAAGTGCATCTCACAAGAAAGACCTGCAAAATCTGAAGAAAAATTTGTTAAGTATCATAATAAATCAATTTTTGGAGGCACTTGCGGCTCTAACTGACCTGATATGACCTGATGATAGTTTGCACCGAAAGATGGTCCTCGATGACCTTCCTGTCCAGCTGACCCTTAGCAACCGCCTGTGAGGGCGCCGGTACTTGTGATGTCGCCGCCTGGGGCATGACAGGGTACATGCTGGAGATTGGAGGTGGAGGGACGTACGCCGTTCCCGGTGCAGCACCGTTTTGAGCGTTGCGGAAGAAAATGTCCCATGACTGCGGAGAGAGAATGCAAAGGGACGGAAACAAGAGAGAAAGAAGCTTTTATTTGAATCCATTTTTCTCTAACAAAAGATATTTATACCTGTGACCTGGATGTATTAATGGACACATTTGCTACATGTATGCAGGGGAGAAGAATGTGTCCAGCCTACATTGTATGAGGCACTGGCGCTATGAGATTTTTTTTACAGGGGGGGGGGGGACCAGTCTCACTACATGAATGAAACGTGATTGAACAAAGTCATCAATAATTACATTGTACATGTAGGATAAGGGTGAGGGGGGGGTGGTCATATCATTTATTTTTGTGTGCCCCTCTACTACAATGTATATCATTTCTTTTCTCTTATTTTTTTATTCATTTTCTTTTCTTTTGTCAATCTCAGAAGTACAAACCAAATGGAAAGCTGTTCACAAGGGAAATCATAGGGTCAGTTCAATCCACTACAATAAATAATTTTCTTGTCTTTTGTTATATGTTTTTAAACTAAAAAAATATATACCCGGTACATCTACTACTAATTTTCAATTTAGCATGATGAACTACCCTTCAACTCATAGTGTTGTTTAGCATTGAGCTGCTGGTCTATGGAATATAGATAACTACATGTACATGTAGATATGGTTGGTAGGAGTGTCATAAGGATGGGGTTACCACTTTGGTACAGATTCAGAGGTGATGTGGTGATGATAATACATGCCTGATTGCAGGGCCCTCCAGTATATATGAGGGTGCAATGTTCATGTACAGTATGTATGCACCTTGTGGGTATTCTATATTTTTACTGGTGGTCATTATATAGGGGCTAGAGGTCAAGTTCACAAAATGAATTTGATGACTTGGACACATCCTTCAAACACACTAAAGGGAAATGCAACCTTGATAGCAAACTACTCTAGAGGAAAGCAGAGAAATCAGAGAAGTGGACCGGTGATAGTTTGAATGAAATTGGAAAAAAATGAGAAAGTTATGAGTTTTTTAAAAGTTAAAATCACTGTAGGTATACATGTACTGATGTAGGCCCTTCAAATTAGCTGAATCTGTAAAGTCTCTGTGATGTAGTGCCAGACAACTTTTCCATAATTTGTTCAAACACACAAAATCACTAAAATTTCAATTTTTCAAAATTTCTGTGTCTCTGCGACTAGCCGACTACTTCACAATCCACTGACCAAACTACTAATTCAAGACTCCCATTTAGACTTAGTGATCGCTCAATTCAAACTATAATTAATATCTTTGTTAATATTGGTCTGATTTCTTTCAAACTTTTGCCATTCTGTTTATTTATTTTGTTTTGTTTTCATACAAATAAACTTGTTACCAAAAATGTACAGAGTTGGATGGCTCTTTAATTCTTATTGCATATTACAATGGGGTATCAACAAAGTGCAAACTAAGCCTTACATATGTACCGGTATGTAAATATTTAGGACAATTTTGTGACACAGACTTGATGAATCTTCAATTTTTCCTGCTGGAGGAGTGGAGGTCTAGTGCTTAAGAGGTCTATTTCAATTTTCATATCTAAGGGTCTTAAATGATATCAGAGGGAGGGGGGGGGGGGGTTGTATCAGACAGACCCTCTGTTTGAACCAGCTGTAAAATAACCTTTGAAGCGTCATGGTAACCTCTTTCACATCTACATGTATACCGTATTTGCCGGCGATAAGGCCGCAGCGCCGTATAGGCCGCACCCCCGATTTTGACATTTAAAAAAAAAAAAAAAAAAAAAAAAACTTTTTGCCATAGTCGGGATTTGAACTCCTGCGGACAAATGTTGATTTGACTAAAATCACCGCCTTAAACCGCTCGGCTATCACGCACTGTTGCTGGCATATGTTGTTTTTTGTGATACTACATTGCGCCTCTCTCTTGTGTATTGAAATGAATTCAAAATAGCAACTTCGCGTGCTAGCTACTTCGCGGCAGCTCCGTTAGACGGACCCTTCTTTTACTTTTGCAATGCATCGGCACCAACTTAGATCAAGATCTATCGGCAGATGTTGTTTTTGGAAGTTTATTTTCATCTTCATGTCAACAATGCAAGATAAAATTGTCGGTAAGATGTGTGGAAATGTGTAGTTATTTACCGTTCGTAGATCTAGTCCCATATGTGCAAATTCGTGCTGGTTCTGACTTACTTTTTTTATTTTTTTTACTCTTTCGTCGCATAGGCTGCACCCTAACTTTTTGATATTTTCTCTTCCAAAAATACTGCGGCCTTTACGCCGGCAAATACGGTACAGTGGCTGATTTTTCTTCTTTATATTTATACAGTGTAATAACACAAACAGTTAGGGCATTATTACACATTGCACTGTAAATTTAGGCGGAAATAAGCCCTACAAGGGCCCTAAAATTACGCCTAATTAAAAAGAATTGTTTTCTTTTGTGGAAATCAGACACCATTTATTTAACATTAAGTTTTTTTAAACAAAGGCTATCAACCTCTTTCTTGGGGAAGGAAAAACTGTAGCTCGTGCAGTTTTTCCTTCATAATTATTTTGCCTTGCCCGTAGACTTAGAAGGGATGAGATTTAGATGACGTCATGCGCAGCGAGAGTTTAAAAGACGGTTGCAAGATTTTCAACATGGATGTCATAGATTGGATGACCCATGGATTGACCCATAGTTTCCTGAAAAGAGACCATTAAACGAAATAATTCAGTCAAGTTGGTAAGTGGAACCGATGTATAATAGCCTAGGCCTAATTTACAAAATGAAATGCATCGGATATGCATCGGGTAAAAGGTTGTATTTTGGGCAAAGAATATGGCCATAAATGGGTATAATTTTGCAAAATATTTGAACGGGAACGCCTCTAGTCGGTTTCTGTCTCTAAAGAGAGGAGCTGACCCTACCCAAATCAGAAGCTAAAGAACGAAAGAGACAGAAACTTTGGTCTAGAGTTGGTCATGTTGAACAGCAGTAGCAATTAAACAAGATCGAGAAGCAGGAAATTTATTCTAGCAGTAGCACACCTACCCCCTGGACATCCCCCTGGACAACTAACCCCAGACAAATACCCCCTAGGACAACTACTGTGGATGTCCAGGGGGTACATGTAGGTGTCCTAGAACCCTTCATAGAGTGGTGAAGTGTGACGTCATCAAAAATCTATTTTTAGAATTTCTCAATTTTTTCTTCATATTCCGAAAGAACACCAAAAATAATGTAGAAATGTCGAAAACCAACTGAATATGTTAAGTATTGGCCGAGTTATGACCATTTGAATGAATATATGTCCTATGGGAACTCAGTGTTATATGCTCTGGCTCCTAACCATTAGGAGCCAGAGCATATTACACTGAGTTCTTATTAGGAGTATATTTATTCAGATGGTCATATTTCAGCCACTATTTAACATATTCAAAAGGTTGTTGATATGTGGACGTTATTTTTGGTGTTCTTTCGGAATATGAAGAAAAAATTGAGAAATTCTAAAAATAGATTTTTATGACGTCACAGCTTCGGTACTCTATTGACTGTAGATAACAATATGTGTTGCAGCAACACAAAATGATGAACACAGCATCACATGGAGAGAAAAAAAATGACACTTGGAAGATGGATGGAAGTTGGAGTTGGTCATGTTGAACAGCATCAACATAATTAAACAAGAGCGAGCAGCAGGAAATTAATATTGGATTATTCCTTCATGACATGTTATTCCAATCACATTGTTGCTATTTCTCCTCAGCTCACCTTATGTACAGTACTTGGATCCTCAAGCCAAGATTGATACATTTCTTCCACATAGTTTGAACTGCTACCGCTCAAAAACGGCTCGGCAGCCACTGGGGCCGCATAACGTCTCACATTGGCGCGGGGAGTTGTGGCGTGTACATTCACCGGCGTGCGGGCCTGCCCATCTAGGGCAGGCGGCCTAAACGTTCTGCTCGAAAGAGTTCTATTCTGAATCGAGCGTGAGGCCGCCAAAATAGATGGCCCTCCTGTTTTTATCAATGTCTGTAGTCGATGCATCTTTGAGTCCTAACCGGTGACACTTTCCTACCGGTCTGAAAGATGGGGATGAGTCTGAAATGAGCGGAAATTTTTACCGGCTCCAGCTTTGCAACACCAGTTTTGCACGTAGAGCAATGGTTAGTTGGTAAGCACGAGCAAAATGGTTATCCACTGCAAAATGTTGTTTCCTTGTCGAATTGAGGCAAAACACTGCTGGTAATAGTGGTTCAAAACATGTTCCACAAAACTGGAGAATAACTTTCGGGCACTCAAGTTGTTTTATCCGAAAGAAATTCGTGTTCGTCGACTTGAAATTCGTTCAATCAAGATCCAAGTTGATTTGCGAAAGTTGATTATTGATCGAATGGGTGGATGCTGCATGCAGTGTAGCTGGATGAATTATCTGACAATCACTCCAAAACCTTGTCGACAAGGTCACCCACGTAATGTTCAATGTCTTTTGAACGGATAAACAAAAGCAATAGTGGTTTTGTTTGTAATGTCGTCAAAAATACCGAGAATTTGTTAGGGTATGTAAATCCAGGAAGTGTTTACGTTAGTTCTGCATGTTCAAAGTACATTCGTTGCGTATGTAGGCGCTGTAAACTGTATACGCTATCTAGATGCTAGGCAGTGGGCATGCAAGAAGAGCGCGCGGAATCTTACGCAACCTTTGACATGAATAACTCACTAACCTGCATGCCACATGAACTCAGATGGCGCTAGACCTAACTGTGTATGATCGAGTTTCCTTTGGATTCCTTTCCCTAAATTTTGCCCCCTCCCCCCCAACAAGAACAAACTTTTTTCGACATACTTATTTAGGCTATCAAGGGAGTCTACTTCTTTCTACTTATCTAAAATTACTTACTAGTTGCTAGAATTATTTGCATGATCGATGCATTAAATCTGGGAGTGATTGTCAGATTTCAAGATTTTATTGACTCTATCCTCTCGGGGTATAAGAGTAAAAACATAATTAGTATCAATATAACAATTGTATAACAATGACAAAACATATGATAATAATATGAACAAATATAAACATGTGATAAAATGAATAACAATAAACATGTGATAATATGAACAATGATAAAAATGTTATAATATGAACAAATAAATTTATTTCCAAGTTTTGAGTCACCATCATCATAAACTGGAAAATTACATGACTAATTTAATTCCATCTATAAAAGAAGCTTGGGTCAAACTTATATCTATAAATGTATGTGAAAGGAAAGCCTTGAATACCTGATTGATTGATTTTTATTCGCCAAGCTTCCAATATACAACAATATACAATAATAAATGATCAAAAATAAATCAGCTTGAACAGGATAACCCACGAAAGCTCGAGAGCTTATTTCCAGTGGGGTCCCTTATACAGACATGTATAAAATTAATAAGTTAAAATAGTAATATTTACAGACAGATAAGAAAATTAAAAGAACTACTTATTAAAGATAATAATAATAATAACAACATTAAACTGATGATAGAAATGATATTAAGTACAAGAAGAAAAAGAAGAAGGAGAAGAAGAAAAAGAGGAGAAGGAAGAAGAGGAAAATAATTTCATTTTGATTCCTTTCGCTAAATCCCCCCCCCCCCCTCAACAAGAACACAACTTTTTTCGACATACTTATTTAGGCTATCAAGGGAGTCTACTTCTTTCTTCTTATCTAAAATTGCTTACTAGTTACTTACTAGAATTATTCGCATGATCGATGTATCAAATCTGGGGGTGATTGTAAGATTGTAAGATTTTATTGACTCTATCGACCCCCCTCTCGGTGTATGAGAGTACAAACATATTTACATATAGTATCAATATAACGATAGTATAACAATGAAAAAACATATGATAATATTAACAAAGATAAACATGTGATAATATGAACAATAATAAACATGTGATAATATGAACAATGATAAACATGTGATGATATGAACAAATAGATTTATTTCCAAGTTTTGGATCATCATCACCATACCGGAAAATTACAAGACTAATTTAATTCCACCTGTAAAAGAAGTTAGGGTTAAACTTATATCAATAAATGTATGTAAAAGAAAGCTTTCAACACCTTGGAGAACATTGGAGAACTATTGAGGGGCAGAATCAGAACTCCCCCCCCCCCCCCCCCGCCCCTGCCCGGTCCCCTTATCCTAATTGGCCCTTTGCCAAAGTTGAGCTGAGAAATCTAGCAACATTGAGAAAGGAAAAGGTATAATATTCGCTATTACAGGTAACCCGGGGTGGGGGGGGGGGGTACTCAGACTTGGTTTGGATGGGGGTGTGCCGCTGAAGCCTCGAAACCCCTACCTATTTTTAAGGGTCATTTTGGCAGAATTTTCTCGAAGTAAAGCCCATTTTTCACACTTTGGGGGTGTTTGCATGGCAAAAACCCAGAAAATGTTCAAAATTTCAAAAATTTGAAAAAGCAAACTCATATTCAGGGGTATTTTTGTTAAAAATGGGACCCATGTTTAGGGATTTTTTTTATGTGAAAAAGTTACCAATTAGAGAGGCACACCCCCGTATGTCTTATTTTTTGTTAATACACTGATGTTCATAGCTTCATATGAATCATATGATATGTATGTGAAAAACCAACAACGGCCTAAAAACCCTCCATCCGGCAGGCGGAGGGCGAAATGGCTCGGGGGGAATGGGATTTATATGTGATTTATATGACACTATCCAATAAGTATTCCGCTGCTATTTTCTGTTTACCCCCCCCCCCTACCCCCCGAGCCTATTACGCCTATTTTTTCGCACTCAATCACATAATGCCCCTGCCTCACCATTTGGAGTTTGTATGCAGGCTACTTTTTAAAAAATATTTAAAAAACTAAAAAATCTTCCACTATAGAAAGTAAGAATGGGATGAATATGATTTTCTATTTGATCCTAAGCTAATTACGATGATTTTCATTGGCCTACACTTCATTGCATGTATAATCAGGCGCGGATCCACGGGGATCAAAACAAATTGTAAAAAATTGTAAAAATTGTAAACAAATAAGATGGTAGCTTTTTAAAACTAAAAACTAAAGCTTTTTTTTCATCTCGCCCACCCCCCCAAAAAAAAAATATATTAGTGTTCCCCCCCCCCCCCCCAAAGAAAAAAAAAAAGAAGGATTTTCTGCCAGCCTTTTTTTTTATCTCCTTTAACAGCGAGGTTGCCGAATATCTTCACTTTCGGGCAGCAGGGTACCAGAATATAATCTTATATATTCCATTTTCTCCTTTTCATATATACATCAATCTATCTCTTTTGTAAATATTTCCCATGTATAATTGTTTCGAGATTAGTTGTTAAGTATTTTTTTCTTCAAAGTAATTAAAGCAATCAGGTGTTATATTATGTTTAGGGACCTTGCTCTAACAAGCCCAGCTACTGTTAGGTCTCCTCTTTCCATATACAGAACATGATCTTACATAAGTAACTTTTTATAGAATTTAGTTAATAACAAGAGTTGTATGTTGAACATTACTATTGCACTTCCAATTATGTTTGTTATATTGATAATCTGCTGTTCCAGTTACTTTATTTGAAATTCTATGTACAAATGTTTGTGAAAGAAGAACTATGAACTATGCTTGAACTAAATATATGATTTTATATCGTTCGCTTCACTCGCTCAGAACATTTAAGGATGATTAGTGGACAACGAGATACCCGAATATCCTTCATGCATCGCGAGTCGCCTAAATATGCGTATATTGTGTTCATGTAATGGGCAACGAGGTGCCCGCATACATAATATCATCTCTTATCTAGTGTGTTTCCCCCGGGTGTTTCCTTTACAAAATCATTTTTACCACACGCGTCCTTTGATCCCCTGTGATACACGTGTATGTATCTAAATTTAGCGATGTGACCCCACCCCTAATAGGATTCGTATCCGATCTAAACATTCACATTCAGTTTTGCACACGGTCTATTTAGAGAAGATACCGCTATTGTGTAACAAATTGCAACTCACCTCCATTGGCGCTCACCTCGGACCTCAAGAGAAAGAACAGTGAAGGTTAGTGAAATGACATTTTCCACCAATTTTTAGCGCCTTCTAGTAATTCAGGTTCATATGAAATCATTTAAACCATTAGGCTAATATGCATGAATTGAAAAGTTGGGATCAGGACCTGGAATTCATTTGATGAAACGGATGTGTTGCATTTTTTTTGTTCAGTGGTGTCCCATATGTTCATTTTTATGTTGTAAATGGTTGGTCGCTCGTCTTTATTTAGCAACTGGATGTAGACCCTATGCCGTTTATATTTTCTTCGTATAGTCTTTAGATGAAGGTGTTAAAAAAAGCTGACATTAATCAACTGCAAACAGCATTTTATTAGGCCTAGATTTAGATCTACTTCGACTTCAATGCTCAACAGTTTTTTGTTAAAATTAAAGTAAATTTTGTGAACAATATTACAAATTTGTGAAAAATACTAACTTGATTGATCTAAATCTAAAGCAATAAGTTTGATTTCAGCTGATTACAAATAGTTCATTTTATATTACTTCGTAAAGTAATTTACTGTTCAGCAAAGTCTTGGCTATGATGCAATTTATTATGTAAGAAAATAAACGATTAGAAGATAAAACAAAGACTAATTCCCCAAATTTGTTTTCTTCAGCTTGATATATCGTAGTAGTTGAGAACAGTACTTGAAGGATGGCTAACCCTCTTCCAGCTCTGGCATTGGTCATTGGTATCTCTGCATTCCTCTTTAACTTTGCAATCCATAGAATTGATGAAGGTAAGTGTATAGAGTTAGAAAATTGAAAATAAATGGGGTTAAGGAAATAAGAGGGGGAAATGGAGGAAAAGAAAGAAGAAGAAGGAGGAGGAGGAGGAGTGGACCAGCATATGAGGAAAGAGGAGAACTGGAGAAGAAGATGAAGTAGAAGTAGAAGAAGAAGAGGAAATGAAGAGAGAAAAACAGCTTGGTGAAACAGAAGTTATAGAAGCAATTTGTCCAATATGTTTTTTTGAAAGGGAAGAATGAAAGAAGCTGGAGGAAATATAATTTCATAAGACAAAAGAAGGAAAAAATATAAAGGTCAAATTATGAAAGAAATCAAAAGCTAAGGAGAGAAACAAGAGACAAGAAGAAAAAAAAAGAAATTAGAAGATTGAAAATATCAAGACAAATTTATGCTTAAACGTAATGAAATGCGGTGTTGGCTAAAAATCTGCAAATGTTCTCATTTTTCAAATATTCCAAATCTTATATTATGGAGATCAGACCCTATTTTAAATCTTATGCCTTAACACAAGGGTATGTAATTGTAAATCAGTTTAATCCATAGCAGGGGGTTAAGTGATTTTGTTTGCATTATATTTTTGATCAAAAATACTCTAGGAATTACATATCCATGAGCAGAAAGATAAAAAATTACTGAAAATTTTGAGTCTATTTCCAATTCCATACATTGTGCCGTTCTCGAATGAGAGTGATTTCATTGTAATAAATCATTAAAGTCTCCAAATTGGCACTGCAGAGTAAAACATAAAATCAATGTTTTGTGTACGAATTCTCAATCTTTCGGTTAAAATTTGCAATTTTCTTTCACATTGGTTCTTTTAATAAACATTTCTATTTATTCCAAACTATGAAGTCGTGGAAAATAGAAATTGATTGTTGCCAATTTGACAAGGAAAAAATGAGTAATTCAGAATGTAAGAAACTGAACTGCTGTGGGTTAGAGGGTATCATGCTGGTCAGGGCTGATAAGTAAACATATCCAGTGTGGGTTTGGCTCAAGTGTAAACAAAGCCCCCAATTTGTAGTTGACTGATCTATTATCATTACAAACTAAGGTCAACTCTGCATTATCCAGATAATGATAGTCTGCATTCACAGACTCTAAATGTGATGATGAAATTCAAAGAAAGATTTTGTATCATGAATCATT
This sequence comes from Strongylocentrotus droebachiensis, assembly GCA_035222895.1. NCBI lineage: Eukaryota > Metazoa > Echinodermata > Echinoidea > Camarodonta > Strongylocentrotidae > Strongylocentrotus > Strongylocentrotus droebachiensis. Next base: position 332,418 of record JAVYIG010000599.1, on the reverse strand, counting down.
TATTTTTATGGCCACTCAGTTATTGTTAGTCAATATTAATGAATTGAATTGAAGTTACTGATATATGTGTCATTATAACAGAAGTTCTTTTTCCATTGGTTTAAGAATAACAAAGGACATGGCACATCATAATTTTTTGCATAACAATGAAGTTTCCAGATATATACCAGGTATATATCTGGGTATGTGATCCCCCTCCCCCAAAGGACCCCCAAAAGGACCCCCAAAACACAACAAAAACAGGATTCTGGGTAGATGTTTGTTCACCCTTGGTCTAAACTACATGTGGAAGTGAAATAAGGTGATGTGGCATCCTAGGCCTAGAGGGTGGTTTAGGATGACCAAATTACTTGTGCACATTAAAATTGGTAAACTGGTTAATCTCTGTTTTTGTTTGTTTTGTTTTATGAATAGGTCATGTTGGTGTGTATTACAGGGTAAGTATCAAAAGCCATTTTTGTATAAAAAAAAAGAATAGGAATTGTTATCCATTTTCTACTGTGACTGCAGGGTATGATTTCTCCCCAAAGTTGACCCCTGCTTTTGAATGTGTGTATCCTAGGGTCACAAAATGTGGTGCTAGAGCCTGTTGAAAAATTCACAAGCTATTGCAACATTCAATAATGTACCAATCTTTCTGCAAGCAATAGGCTTTCAAAAATATTAGTAACATTTTATAAAATGCACTTTTTTTTTTCTTCATAACCAAAATCTATTCTCGAGTTCCCTTGAAAGATAAATTAACAAAATTTACAAGGAAAGTTAGAAAACTATAAATAAAAAGATAACATGTATGGCAAGAAATAATGAATGACCCACGATACCTTTATTTTCCATGATTGAATTATCCTAAATTAGAATATATCTTAAAATATCAAAAATTTATAATGCACTCTTTTTTAAAATCAAAATCTATTCTTGAGTTCTCTTGAAAAATAAATTAACAGAATTTACAAGTAAATATTACACCATATCACAGACACTGATAACACGTAGGGCCGTGTATCTCAGATTTAACATTGTTAAACGATCCCTTTAAAACATTGTCTGTTTCTTAACCCTTAACCTTCTCTTCTATGTGTAGGGCGGTGCCTTATTGCAGACAACCAGTGGACCAGGGTTTCACGTCATGGTTCCATTTCTAACCTCATTTAGGAGCGTACAGGTATGATATTTATAAATTAAGAAATATTGTCTGTTTGGGGCCAGAAGGGCGTTAATTCATCTACTTTAATACAGAGTTAACCCATCGCCTACTGGAACAGGATGGTCCATGTACAAAGCCTATAGGAATGAGAAAATTCTGTAGTCAATGGGTTAAAGGTAATACAAAGTTTTGGGAAATTTTGAAAATTTGGTGGATAGCGATTCCTTACAATTTTGATATATTTGGATGCCCCTGTGGATGTATTATAAGCACTAACAAAATCAGCCCCTAAAACACTTCTGCTTTCGAGAAAAATTGAAAATAAAAATTTACCGGTGCTCCCGGTAAATTTTGTGAATATTTCTCATATAATGCCTACGGCCGTACAATGGTAGCTGCGACCATGAAAATCTCAGAATATGTGTGTGTAATATATAATTTCCAAACGGGAATAACTAATCGGTCGATTTTAATCAAAAACAATTGTTTTATAGCTTAATTAATATTTTGACCTCGAGAGGGAGCTATACAACAAAAAGAGTTTATTATTTACAATTTCATAACTTTAGACTCGATTTCAACCGCGACATCGATCACTGAATATTGTATGATCGCCTAAGCTTCCAATATGTTAATTTGAACCAAATTCATGACCCCATACCAACACTTTGTATTACCTTTAAAACCCTTCTGGCTCTGAACAGTTGGTGTAACATGAAAATTTAAATGGTATAATACTCTGTTACTGTTACTCTAATAACGTGTAACACAACGTTACATGATGATGTTCTGTTGTTGTATGATACTATAATGAGAAGAGAAATCTGAGGGTAACTGACAGTGATTCAGGCTGCTTTTCCCTCCCATGATAATGATAATTATTTTGATATCACACTTTAATATGATGTATCCATGCGCTTTTTAAGTTTATGGAAATAATAATTTCCTCGGCTCCAGGCAGCTCAAGCTATCCCGGTGCACATAATAATGTTCAGGGCCAGGATTTTCAAAAAATTGATGCTCTTTCTTTGATAGACTCGTTTCAGAATTATAATCTTTTTATACTCCAAAAGCATTACTGCATGGTACAGTGAAAAGGAGTTACTTGGTATTTAACTTTCACCATGATCATTATTATTCCTTTACACTTTCCTCTTTGCCCTTGTAATGGTAAAGGTTATATAAGTAGTATAAATGCTAACCCAGCTATACATGTAAGTATAATGTTTGTAATTCAAAGACACTGTTTGTTCTTATGTTTTGAAATATGTTATATTTGTTTTTACAGACGACGCTACAGACAGATGAGGTCAAGAATGTGCCTTGTGGAACAAGGTAGATCAAGAGTGTAGACTAGGGGTCAAAGGTCAAAATTTCATGAAGACAAATTGTGAATTAAAGTTTTGTTCTTGTATAGTGCACAATAGTTTTAAGAAAAATCTTTTTAATTAACTTATTTCATGAGTGTGTTTATGAATCCGATAAATGCATATTTATCAACATTTTGTAGATTGTTTTCTTAATTTCACATTTGCTTGTAAACTTATTGTTGATTTGCACAAGTGATATTTACATTAGGCCTGAGTCGAAACGGGTCCCCGCCCGGGCCCCCGACCGTCGAGCTGAAACCCGGTTTTTGGTTTTCGGGTTTCGGGTTTTTCAAAATTAAATTTCACACTGATATTTTGATATATAGAACTAAAAATATGCAATTCACAAACTTATATTTCAATATAATCAAATAAATACGCTTTAGAAATAAATGGATATTGTTTCAGTTGATGGTAGGTGTTTTTATCGCTCTAAAATTGAGGCTGCAAGAAAGGAATCACGCTTCGTGGTACCGATCGAGTGCGTTCAGAAACGGAAGTGGAAATAGTCTAGATCTATGACCCACTGAAGACAGAGCAAGAAAGTGCCACACACAAGAAGACTAAAATGTTGATCAGACTATTGCAATTAAATCGTAATACTAAAGGCATTAATTTAATTGTCAAAATATATCCACAACATAATGGTTTACCCTTGATAGTTTGATGAAGGAAAATAAATTAAAGCTCTTGAAATAACATCGAAGTGCCTTTCGTTCGTTCTAAAAATGCGTGTAAAACGGCAAGCAGAAGTTACAAGTCAAGCTTGATGTGCAGGTTTACATCCCTACACCGTCATCCGACCTGATCGGAACAATAAACATTAAACCAATTAGAAAACATCACGTAAGACTTTAAGGGACTCCAATTCAACAAAATTACCATAAAATAATTATTTGCTTTGACATATAATACTATAGATATTCATAAAACTTACAGAAATAATGATATTTCATGAGCTATGTACTCGATATCGAGTTCTAACCCAGTCTAACTCCCGCGCTGCATGCACACGATTTTTAGTGTTAGTGCAGTGGTGAAAATTTCAGGTACCCGGTCCCCGCCCGAAATTTTCAAGTCAAACCCGGGTTCGGCAAAACCCGTGATGACTCAGGCCTAATTTACATAATGGTACTACAAAAGCAATCGCTTTCTTGGGATATTGCTTATTGTATTTATTCTTCTACATGGGAATAAAAAGAACCAGAAAAAAACCCTCACAAATTCATTTTCACCTTTCCCATAATTCAAGCTTCTCTTTAAACAAGAATTGAAGATTCATCATCATCATCATAATCATCATCGTCATCATCATTGTCATTATCATCATCCTCATCATCATCATCATCATCATCATCATCATCATCATCATTGTCATTATCATCATCATCATTATCATCTTCATCATCATCATCATCGTCATCATTGTCATCATCATTGTCATTATCATCATTGTCATCATCATCGTCCCTTATCATCATCATCATCATCATCATCATCATCATTGTCATTATCATTATTGTCATCATTGTCATTGTCATCATTATCATCATCATTGTCATCATCATCATGAAGATTATCATGAATATTCTTTTTTTGTTCCATTGCAGTGGAGGTGTGATGATCTATTTTGACAGGATAGAAGTGGTCAATCAGCTCAGGCAGAGTGTGGTTTTCGAAACGGTGAAGAATTATACAGCAGACTATGACAAGACCCTCATCTTCAACAAGGTTCATCACGAACTCAATCAGTTTTGCAGTGCTCACAACCTACAGGAAGTCTACATCGAACTTTTTGGTAAGGAAGCTGTGAGAGAGTGAGAGCTCAATCCCTCCCCCCCCCCCCCCCCCCCTCTGCATAGTTAAATGAATGATGATAGATTGAATGATGGATGAATGATCGAAGGAATGAATGAAGGAATGAAGGAAGGATGAAATAAGGAATGAATGAATGAATGAATGAATGAATGAATGAATGAATGAATGAATGAATGAATGAATGAATGAAAGTATGAAGGAAGGAAGGAATAGATGAATGAATGAATAATGGATAGATGATTGAATGAAGGGATGAATGAATGAATGAATGAATGAAGGAAGGAAGGAATGGATAAACGAATGAATAATGGATGGATGGTTGGATGAATTAATGAATGAATTAATTAATCAATACATCAATTAATCACTTAATTAATGAATTAGTTGAGGGATAGATAGGTAGAATAATAGATAGATATACAAATAAATAGATAACTAAATAAATACTCTATGTAGGTAAATAAGGATAAAACATTGAAATACTGAAAACAGAAGTGGATGTAATAAACAAGTACCAAGGTCCACAATTCAACATGCTCAGTTAAATTCTTATCTTGTACGATCCCCATGCTGAATTACCAGTATTGGGTGACAGTAGCATATAGGATATACATTTAATATAGCACAGCAATGATATTCAACCATGAGTGGTACCATAACTTCTCCATACATGACTGCACACTCCTTACAAGTGTGTTTACATAGTAGAGGTCAAAATTATGTTTACGTTCTCGTATGACACATCAAAATGACACCTTTTTTCCAATTAAAAATCAAAATGGTGTCTTTTCTTATTATTTTCCTATTCAACAAATCAAAATGTCTATTTTCTCATAGCAAGTTGATGTGTTTTCTTATGTTGCAGATGAAAATGATATTATTTTCTCTTATTTCAGATCAAATTGATGAAAACCTCAAGAAAGCATTGCAAGAAGACTTGATTGTCATGTCTCCCGGTCTTACAATACAGGTAGATTATTCAAGAATAAAGTGTTGTTCAGTGTTAAAGCCATACTCTACTAGAAGAGCACTAGTGCAAAATCCCCTCTAGCACCATCTCAGGTCAGCTGTAGCAGTATGGTTCCGTAACTCACTGCTTCCCTAGGTGCGCTTGCGAGTCCTCTTTTTGCGAAATTACAATTACCTGTAGGTATTGGATTACTCGCTGTTGGCAAATTGACCAGTGCAATAAACTGTGCGCTAAGGGCTTTGAAAGTGCATCTGTTCAGAATTGCTTAAATAAGTGATTTTCTTTTGTTCATTTTGGAACACTTGCAGTTAATATTCAAATTCATGTACCAAAGACTCTGTTTATAAAAAAGTATTAGTGTGTTTTCATTCATGCAGTCTGAATAGTATCCTGTTTTCTTTTACTGAGTTGCAACATAATTTTGATATTGACATTACTGTGTTCTAGTCCGTGTAAAAAACAGGCCGTCCAAACATTTAAATGTTTTCAATTTGTGTACTGTGTTCCCACTTGGTGATGTTATTCATGTTATTTTGATTTTGTTAATGCATTCTACAAACTCTCTGAACAGTATGAAACATCTTGATTACTGTTAGCTGAACTGTGTTACCACTTGGTATTAATTTCAGTGTGTTTTTATTAATCACTGCACGACATTGTCTGAACAGCATAATGATATTTGTATGCTGTGAAAGCTGAGACTGCGTTCCCACATGCTGCTGTTGTTCATGCCAATACGTTTTTATTCATTTACGCTACAGGCTGTCCGTGTTACCAAGCCGAAGATCCCAGAGAGCATTAGGAAAAACTACGAGCTCATGTAAGTCACTATTCACTCGGGTTAGATTCATCACCATCCCTGTAAAAAATGGCCTTAAAGATAAAGTTGAGTTCTGGTCATGCGATTGCACTGTGAAAGAAATGGTGTGGAATCGACCATAAAAGGTTGATCATCTAGCATTTAAGTATTGATGTGTACTGCAAGGTTCTGGAATCATCAAAATGATAAGAAGTTTGGCCCAGTCTTGGTAAAGTTACAAGCACTGTACACAGAAAGATGTACATGGGACTACACAAACACGTGGCGTTAAAATCCGTCCCGATTTTTATGATGTTACATGACATATTTAGAATATGAAGGCATTTGAAGAGCCATACTTTCCAGGGAACATGTTTTATCTGATGTTTTTCCACCCTTGCATAATAAGAATGATAACGCTCACAAATTATTTTTCACCTCATCCCAGAACTCAACCTTCTCTTTAAAGGGAAAGTCCACCCTGAACTTGAGTTGTTTTTAATAAAAGCAGAACAGTGAGAGAAACATATCAGTGAAGGTTTGACGAAAATCCGACAAAGGATACAAAAGTTATGAATTTTTAAAGTTTTAATTTTGTGACGTCACATGCGAGCTGCTCTCCTATACGTTGTGTACTGTAAATTCCATAAATTGCCATTTTCTCAGAAAAATAATAATTATTTTACCTGTGCATTCGATATATTATCAGACACATGCTTTTATACACGCCTCTATGAAATAGATCCATTCCTTCATCAAGAACCATGAAAAGGGGGCAATTTATGGAAATTACAGTACACAACATATGGAAGAGCAGCTCGCAAGTGACGTCACAAAATTAAAAATTTAAAAATTCATAACTTCGTTATCCTTTGATGGATTTTCGTCAAACCTTCACTGATATGTTTCTCTCATTCTTCTGCTTTTATTAAACCCAACTTAATTTCAGGGTGGACTTCCCCTTTAATTGCAAGCTAATGCAAGCTTGCTTCTGCACTTTTCCGCAGTATTTTCAACGAACTCTCTGTAAAAACTAGATTTGATATGTTCATTACCGGTACCTTTTTGAAGATTGGTAAAGATAGTTTTAGTTTCTTTTAAAGATGATTTTTCATAGGTTTGAATCAGTGATTCCATGGTTTACCGTTTGGGTCTTCCATCGGTTGAATGCTTGATTTTCAAACATTTGGAATATGTAGTCCCGTGCATCAACTTTTATGCTATGCTGTTATTATTGATCCTCTATGGTATCTAAAGGGAAAATGAGAAGACCAAACTGCTCATCGCTGCCCAACATCAGAAGGTCGTAGAGAAGGAGGCAGAGACCGACAGGAAACGAGCTGTCATCGAGGCAGAGAAGATTGCCCAGGTGGCCGGGATCACATTCCAACAGAAGATCATGGAGAAAGAGAGCGAACAAAAGATATCAATCATTGAAGGTAAATCCCTCATTCTTGCATTTGCTTTGCTTTCCTGTTTGCATATTGACTCTTTTTAAAAAATCCGGACAAGAAGCACATTATTTTTGTTATTATTATGTCGTCTGTTATACCTTCTCCTGAAAATGTTACCTTCTCTTGAAAATAGTACCTACCTCTCTGCTACGAATATTGAATATTGCTGGGCAAAGTTTCTCCTAATCGCTTTTTATTTTCTTTATCGCAGATGAAACTCATCTGGCCAAGCAGAGGGCAAGAGCTGATGCACAGCTTTATTCATCAGTCCAAGAGACAAAGGCCAATCAGGTGAGAAGAGATTCACAATGTTTTTGTTTAAAAAATATATAATTTTGATGCTTTCCATTGTGAATTGTAGTCTGTCGGTGGATGAAGTACCTAATCCAGTTATCGTTGACCCTTCCAAGTTAGAGTTCTTTCTTTACACTGACTAGTCAGGTTGCATTGAGATCTATCCAAAAGGTGTTGTGGTCTCTAGTGGGTAAGTCACCCGACTGCAGATAAAAAGGTACGGGTTCAAATTAGTTCTTACAGATGTGCATTAATCAGATACGATTATTTGTAACGTCACCATCTGAAAGACGTGACTCATTCTTGAACGGGGTCCGCTGAGTGGGTACGCAGGCGAAGACGGAGAGCTGACCAAGCAATGGGCATTACAGCCAGACCAACTCACAGCTACAATCAGTGGCTGGCTATGACTCTTGTTCCATTGAACAGGCCTGATAAAAACCTGATTTAAATCGGTTTCCAGATTTTTTTTTTATTTTACCAGTTTTTTTTCTTCTTACCTCTTTTATCCAGATTTTTCTGATTTCCCCGTTATTTTCTCTAATCTTCCCTTTTTTTCCCTATATTTTTCCCAATTTTCTCACTCGAAAGGGGGGAATGTTGTTAGATGCCATTTTTTCCCCGCGAATCCTCTTTTCTTTTTTTACTCAAGGGGGGCGTCGTTGAGGGGAAAACAAAAAAACTATCTTTTTTTTAGTGCTCACTATCACCCTGATTGAAACTCACCAGCCTGTATATTCGTTCTCTCAATATTTACTTTTGCATAAAGAGCATAGCACTATCTTCAGAAGTACTCAAGCTACATGGTGAATCAATATTAAGGAACCAAAGTTTATGTACCGGTAATGTTATAAGAATATGGTGTCCATGTAACGCTGGTAAAAATAGAAATGTGTATTAAGCAAAGATTTTGAAGAAAAGCAACTGAAACAATAACAAGTCTTGCAGGGCACTACTATATATATTCCTTGCATAAATCTTCTAATTTCATCTTCCATGTGTAGTAGAAGATCTCATACCTACGATACATGAACACCGTCTTTTTCTTGGCCTCAACCTTATGTAATGACCCATATCCCTTCTCTCAATATTCAGGAAAAACTGACCCCGCAGTACCTCGAGATGCTGAAGTACCAGGCGCTGACGGCCAACACCAAGATCTACTTCGGCAACGATATCCCTAACCTCTTCATGATGGGAGACACCAAGGAAGACCCAAAGGTATAAAAAGATTTCTCTGGCTAGGGAATACGATTGCAAAGAATTTCAGGAAATCAACCCTTCCAGCAATTTCATCACCCATCACCATGGGATACCTCAATCATGCTGGCAAACTGACTCTAAACGGATTCTAACAAAACCGTTTTTTTTTTTTTTTTGACTTTGATTTTTAAACAATTTTTTTAATAACTTGTTGTTGTTGACGGTATTGGTAATAAAGCTGGCAAAGTGACTACAAACTTATTCTAACAAAACCGATTCTTTGCCGTTATTGGTAATAATGCCGGCAAACTCAGTACAAACTGATTCTAACAAGACTGATTCTTTGCCGTTATTTGTAAAAATGCTGGCAAAGTGACTCCAAACTGATTCTAACAAAACCGATCCTTTTCCGGGATTGTTAATAATGCTGGCAAAGTGACCCCAAAATGATTCTCACAAGACCAATTCTTTGCCGTTATTGGTAATAATGCTGGCAAACTGACTCCAAATTGATTCTAACAAGACCGATTCTTTGCCGGTATTGGTAATAATGCTGGCAAAGTGACTACAAACTGATTCTAACAAAACCAATTCTTTGCAATTATTGGAGATGTACAGTGAACCCTGTCTATAAAGACCACCCAAGGGAGACAAGAAAAGTGGTCTTTGTAGACAGGTGGTCGCTAAACCAGGTTTGACTGTATTATTTGTTTGATCTGACATTGCATTGAGATATTGAATAATTCCAAACATGACTTCTATGTGTGGATTTCTCAAAAGTCTGTGCAATTATGTTAGTGGCTTATCTACCAATGAACCTTTACCGGTATTTGAAAATATGAATTTGTATCTCGATTCCTATAAATCCGAATGTGGGAATCCTCTGTTTCCACCCATTCAAAGAAAAAGAAAAAATCAAGAACAAAACAAAGCACCAGATTAAAAAAAACATGCAGCTCTGAATACCAAGGTAAACAGAAGCTAATGTACCTGGTTAGGTGGAATTCTACGTTTAGGCTCTTGTAATTTCAAAACAACACTGTATAACGTGAAACACTGTACAAAACTACTGATGCATTCTTCTCTTGAAATATTCCTTATATCCTATTTCAATAGGTTTGTCTGGTCTGTATGCTCCTTTCTCTGAATGGTTAATGGATTTTTTTCTTTAATTTACCGTTATTCATACTCTTTTGCTTATCAAAGTTTGTCATATTTTACAAGATGTAAATTGATTTATTTTTTACTGACGCAAAAGGTTCATATGTAAAACTGCTAATATATGTACTCAAATCATTTCATTCATAATTCCATCTAACCTTGACCAGGCTGTATCAGCAGCAGCGGCAGCGGCGGCAGGTCTTAACCAAGAATCTACGAGCAAGAAAACGGAGACCAAACAAAGATCTACAGGGAAATCACCCTCGTAATAATCCTTGGATTAGGAGTACCGTAATACAACAGAGCACACTATCTTTAATACAAGAAATCAAATCTCCAGTACAAGCCAATACGGTGGATTCACAATTACCTCTTATTTGATCTCATTGGAAAGCTTGGATCTTATCATTCGCTACTGCTGATAGTTTGTGATCAATTGGAATTTGCAAATCTCATGCATTTGCCAATACAAATCGACCACCTAAAGAGTTATAGATAAAAGCTTAAACTTCATTTGATAATAATAGATAGTAGTGGATAAGCCAAATTTATAATTTCTAGTAACATCCAATCAGAACCCAGTATTTAAAGGTTTTAACTGAGACCTTCAACCTGATTGGCTAATATTGGATACTAATAGTCAACTATCCTGCATTATTCAATGAGAGCCCATAATCATTGACTCTTGGTCAAAATAATACCTCATACCTGATAAACTCACGACTGGTGACCATAAAATTTTTAAGATTAGAATAAGCATAGTTGGGTATTATTATCTCAGCACTCTGTAACACTAAGTTAATACTTCTTTCTTTAAGTGTTGTGTAATGCGCAGCTCTCCAAGCGCAGTGCAGACTAAACAATTAAAAAAAAATTCTGAGGGGGTCTGCGAAGGGGGTTTTAAAGACAGAGTGCACAAGTCGGATATGTATTTCCATCCATTCATCTTTAGTGGGAAGCATGTAAGTTAGCTGCTATAGCAGAAAATATCTTTCTAAATGATGATATCATTTTGTATGATTCTAGATATGTAAATTTTGTGGTTATCAAATCAATATCTTATAAGGATAGATTAGGGTTGAAATTACCATAATTAGCCATAATGACAATCTTTGCAGTAAGTATGAGTTTTGTACTTGCATATATGTGTGAGATATGTAACTGGATGACAGAGACTAGACTTAGTGTACAGATGTTTTGATGTGCAATGCTTGCGTGTAAAACTTCTAAAACTCAGTAAGTCATGCAGCAATATCAGAAAACTACTGTATACTACAACTAGACGATGGACTTCGCAATAATATAACAAGACAATATGAAAATTCAGGTGAATATGCAGTTATAATTGTATTCCAAAAATGATAGGTCTTACTTTAAAAAAAAAAAACACTGACTGGTTAAAAAATATGCTTGTTTGTTCAAGAAATGGAATCTTCACTCTGCTCTCTGTGTTTGAAACAGAACTAGAATATCTGAATAATTGTAAAGTTTGTCAGGATACAGCATTAAATGTTCAGTTTGAAGGCCTTCAATTGGCTTCTTTGATGCTGCTTGTTTTCTTTTCTTTTTTAAAGAAAAGAAATATGGGGCCTGTCACCACGAAATGAGTCCAGTTGGTCAAAATTTTTATTCCTGTTTTTAAGTATTATATGAATCTACATTAAGTAAGCTTTAAATTAAGGGGTCACACATTAAAATTGATAAATTATATCCAGAAATATGAACAAAAACCTAATTGGACTTTATAAACAATGGGATTACCCAGTTTTGAGATAATTAGGTGTAAAGTTAATGATGCGTAACATATTATAGTCTGGTCAACAACAACATAGCAACAACACACTTCCCATCATTCGATTTCAATGAAACTTTCAACAAACAAAGAATTTAATAAGTCGATTTTTGGAAAAATCTTAAATGTGGTAGGTGGGTCAATTTTCAGTACATACACACTATACATCGCTATTACTACGATTGAGCCTAATGCGACACTGGACTCATTTCGTGGTGACTGGCCCCATATGTTGAAAATGTTTTATAATTCTCTTGTCATTCCTTTAATTCAGATTTGAAGAATTTCATATACGGTATTTGAAAATGTTTATCTAGGATATTAGAATTGTTGATGGCAAATTGGAGAGTTGCTATATTTCTAGTAGTACAACTGATTCAATATGATTTACTGCAACATAAACATTTTCATTTTATGTGTGTTAAAGATGAACTATATCAAGCATGTAGTTATCATCTGTTTGACATATTATACTCCTTTATATTCTCTTCATTTGTTTAGTAGGTCACAGTTGCGCATCCTAAATGTACGGTTAAACCTGTCTTACTAGAGGCCACCTCTCTATAAAGGCCACCTGTCTATAGTGATCATACATTGTGCCTCCCCCAAGAAAGAAATGAGAACAACACACGTTTATTTCTAGAGGGAGGAAAAAATGCATGGCCACTATAGACAGACGGCCTTTATAGAGAGGTGGGCCCTAATACACATGTTTAGCTGTACATGTATATTAAAAAAAGTGAAGAAAAAAATGTGTTAATACAAGTTTCATGGTTATTCCATTTGAGTGAACTCACCACTCAAATTTAAAGAATTTCGTTTAAAATGCGAGAAATCTTTCTTTTCCTGAAATATGCAATAACAAACTCTTTTCACATTTGGCTCAATTACCTATATCTGAGAGAAAGATTTATGTATGTTTATGATTGTTTCTATGACTACCATATCATTTATTATCTCTCATTATATGTATATGTTTGCATTATGACTTATTAAAAGGTATTTGAACTTTGAATTGTGATAAGTGAAACATAGATATTAATCCTTCTTAAAATGACACGAGTCATTGATAGGGTGTTATTAACTCATTTTCAAATTAAACATGAGTACTGATAAGAAGGTGTTATTTTCTGGTAAATTTGTTTGACAATGATATTGAAGAGCTCGTATTCAATGTGACTTTATTGCAATGGCTAGACTTTTATGATTATCTCAAATACTTGTTAGTGTGATTAAGAAATAGAAGTACATTGCAGCTAACAAAACTAGAGATCAATTTTTTATGTTCTAAGGGTATTTCAATACTGCAAACAATTAATCATTTTGATTTATTCAAAAATATAGATAATATGAAACCTTGTGTAATTCAAATGTCTTTATATTTGTCATTTTTTCTTGTAGTATTTTGATATGATTTTATATTACTATTATCCATTTTGTACACCTTTGAAAACATTTTGAAATTTACCTGTAATCAGTATAGTCAAGTAATTTGAAAGCTTTTTAAGCTTTTCCTTTTTTTTAAAACATTTCTTCTTTCGTCATAATGTTATCTGATGATTATTGTTCAATATTTGTTGTTATGTAACACAATAGAATATAAATTGTTGCAAGGTAATTTTGAAGGTGTGGTGAGGCAATTTTGAGAAATATGATTTCTTACTGTTAGTTATGTTAGCTAAGATGTATATACTTGTATTATTCAACAACAACAAAATCATCAGCCAATCCAATTGGCTCTCTTGGATGTCTTGGGATTAATAAATATTTGTGATGTTTTGATATACGGTAATTATGCACATATAACTTTCAAACAACTTCATGTTCTTTAACCAAATAATTGAATTGATGTTCATTCCTTCTTTCTTTGATTTGTAGTGTTGTTTACTAAGTGTAACTAAGACCGTTATGTGAAAGGGCAAATGTTTATGACCGAGTGTACGTACAAGGCAAAAGAACAAAGGCGAAAGAACAAAAACACATTCATATGGTGGAGATCCAACATGTGCTCTGGCGACAGTTGCTCCAGCTTTTATATCGTCAAAGGTATAGGGTTAGGGTTAGAGTTGTAATTTGGTGTTAGGTTAGGTTTAGTGTTAGGGGTAGGTATAGTGATGGACCCATGTTCAAAATGAAACATTCTGAAATTGATGTGGAGCAATTATCACCAGAGCCAATGTGGTATACCCATCTGGTTTGAAGGGAATGGTGAGAAGTATAAAAAAAACTACTGGTATCTATGCTTCTTCTAGGTTCCTGAATGTTTTTTTTTCTTCAGGAGATGGCAGTATAATAATAATGATGGCTTCCAATATGGCGCCCATGTGCGTCACGTTGTGATGCTCCTGTTGCTCCAACATCACTACCACAATCATAGCTGGTGGCCAAATATGTAGTGCTCTGGCATATCAGGTACCCATTTACACCTGGGTGGAGAGTGGCAAAAGTTGATTAATGTATGGACTTTTTTTTTGCATTTTGAGGATTCTCCAACCGGGGTTATACAATTGTTTTAAAAAAGGTATCTGGCGAAGAAAAAAAGAAGTATTCCACTTTTCCCAGAAGCATAATTATGTCTCAAAAATATCTGGGGCATTGCCACTGAAACTACACCCACCTCTTACAGCATATAATCTTACAGTTTTGATTGTCTCTGTAATTGTTTCATTTTGTGAATGGCATAAAATGCCCCATTTATCAAGAGCCGAAATAGATGCATTTCTTTCAACAAGGAGGACATTTTAACAGGTGTTTCAAAACCTACTACCTTTTGTTTGTTATGTTTTCATTTTTTATATGCATTTGGTGTCACCTGTCCATAACCCTCCTGGAAGTACACACACGTGGACATTAGGGACTTTTAAATTTGCGTGGACTGATACGTGTGACGTCCATTCAAGGCAGTGCATTAAAAGGACGTCGATCGTAACAATCCACGTTGTCGTTGTGCAAATCTAAAAGTCCCTATTATTATGTGCCTTGAACTTGTTGGGAAAAAACCTTTGTACTGTCCAGTAAAAGCTGTATATGTAGACTTAAATAAAATTCTAAGATTTCTTATCTTAAAGAACTACTGTGCTCTTTGTCTCTTTCAAGTTTGTATTTGTTGTTAAGAGAATGAGTGAGGGAATGTTTGATTGTGTGGTGTCAGTGGCTGTATTGTTGTTAAGTAATTAGTATTCCATCGGTAATGCTAGTTAATTATACATATATTTATCATCATTATTTGTTCAATGTTATTAGTGTATAAGTTGAAAACTGCTGAAAAGATGATTTGTCCCTTGATATAAGTTTAAGATTATGTTCCAGCATATTTACATTTCTCCACCTGATCTTTCTGAGTTACTTCTGGGAAAAGCTCCAACAAAAACAAAACATGTCAAAAATTTAGAAGCCATTAGATAAGATTGAATTTTGATATACAAAGTCAACATATTTTCATGGATTTTAGTCTGAGTTATCTTGGGCTTTGAATTGAATAGTTTCATACAACATACTAAATGATTTTTCATCTAGAATTTTAAATCCCTATCGCCCCGGGCCCACCGAATTTGCAGAATATATAAGCCTCTCTGTGTTTAGTGTATTAAACCATGTATTAGGTTCATGATTAAACCACGCGATACTACTTTGGGCCAACATGATATTAATCAGAGACATTTTGTTGAGTTTATCAAAGTTTGAATGCAGGGGATAAATCATCTTGATCATAAGCCTTTCATATCAAGCGTCAATCCCGGATAATTTAATTTTAGCTTATTTTTTTAGTTCTTACACCTTGGCTTTCTATTTCTGTGATCAACCTTTTATTATCGTACCTTTGTATTTATTCTCGTTCTTATTCCGAAAATTCTATTATAGCACATCTTAATCTCGTCCATTCTGAATGTATTAAATATTCACCGAGTCCAATTAATTTACGGTACGTCTTTTCCCCCCTCATTCATTCCCGATTTCCCTTTCTCATAAAGTTTTCATGGGACAGTTGTATTGTTATATTCTTTAGCAAAGACCTCACATAAAAGTTCATAAATTGAAGTTCTACAATTCGACAAATTACTTCATCGACCACTTTCACAAATCATTACAAAAATAAATCAGTACCATTAAATGATATTTGTTTATTCAGGACTGATTTTAAGATGAATTTATTCTCATATTTTGTTTGAGCTTGAGTGTCCAAAAAAACCTGAGTCTTTATATGACAGACTACACACAGCTGTTCCGCTACTCTGTGTAGCGTGACGTAACATAGCAACTGACAAGCGTCCGCCCATTCAGTGCAACACGTTGTTTTGCTTGGGATTTCCTTTCAGCTCTTCTCTCTCAGAAATCAATAATGGGGCCCGCGATAATATTTACACCCGGCAGGACTTGGGCTTGGTAATTGAACCACATGGAAAAAAGTCTCTCGCGATGAAACTGGCTCATTTCTTCTAGAAAAGTGTGAAAGTGTTGATAATCGGATAATCTAGGGTACTTCGGCATTAGATCCAAAAGGAAAAAGGCAAATAGTGTTGAAGATTTCTGGACAATTTGGACAATATTTCGAAATGGCTGCTGCAACGGAATCCCGGCGAACATCAGCGGTCGCTGAGTCGCAGGCCAGCCGTGCCTACTCCGATGCAACATGGATGACCCAGAGTGGAACACACCCGATGGGGAAGGGACAGATTTTGTTCACAGGTAAATTCTAACTTTAAGTTATCAAAATTATTAAAACGTTTTAAGGTTTTAACTCTAAGGTAAAGATGCAAAATTAAGATGGCCGATGGATGGCAAACCATATTCTAGATCATGTCTTGTGTCATTGTGATTTTGTTACTCACTTTCTAGAGTTGGACCTAGTACTAGATCTAACTTAGACTAAGTCAGTAAGTGTTTTTTGAGGATAATTGGTAGGCCTAGATTCATGAAAATAGATCTTAAAAAGTTGAATTTGAAACTGATGATTAATGAATAATGTCAAGGACAAGGTCAACAACCTGTCATCACAATCGCAGTCATTTAAAATTAAATTGACTCATTATTATCATTAATATTGCTATTTAATGATTAGACTATTTAGCAATCGGAATATAATCTACACAGTTGCAATACTAATAGACTCAACTTGAACTCTGACTCTGAGTTTGAAGTTGAACTCGAGTCCAAATTGTTTAGAGGTAGATTACAATACCAACTAGGCTATAATTGGTTTAAAGGAGAAGGAATGGTGTTGTGATGAACGGATGAACATTTATTCTGTTTTCTTTGATGTAGAACATTTATTCTGTTTTCTTTGATGTAGAATATTCTGTTTTCTTTTTAATTATGTGATGATCTAATCATGTACTGTACATGTACACACAGGCTGGTCATCCCGAATGGTCATTTACAATTATGTAAATCAAACCCATATATAGACTCTAGTATAACCCTATATGTCTATGACTATGATTTCCTCTGGAAATACTTGAAATTATGTAGGCCTACAGATCTAGGAGAACTGGTCCGTATATTTTTGTTTACATGGACCCCATCTAAGAAATAAGGACAGAATTACAATAGGACACCTTTCTCTTCTTTCTCATCAGGACCAAGCGGAATAAGAGACTACAAAGTCAATGTTGTCACAGATGACCGGATGGTAGGGATCGGGACGATGTCCCAGGAAGGTACCAGCGACCTTCAGTACATCTGGAGGGGGGCACCCGGTGCGCCCCCTCCCCGGAGGAGATCACAGTGGGTCGGAGAGGTTGGCTGGTTTATCCCTCCTTATCATGATACCAAGAATACCTTATCGGGAAATCAAATACAGGTAAGATATCATCTAAAATTCATTTTATTTCATCCGTTATGTACAGTATACTCCTTTACCGGTACTCATTTAGTCGGCACTTACAGTACATGATTGTGCATAGTGCCTACCCCTGCCACCCCCCCCCCCCCCCACACAAAATAAATAATAATAATACAAATTAATAAGGGAATCAATTGAACAAAAATGGAATGATAACATCGAACAGTTTTATTTATTCATTTATTTATTTATGGTATATATTCATTATGATATCATTTTACAAATTGATTAATTAATTAATTTATTGCTATTCAAATATTGTGGTAATTATTCATTGCCCACTTGAAGTCAAAAATGAATACCAACCTACATGTCATTCTGAAAGTGTATTTAAAAAAAAAAATACATTGTACCAGTAAATGAAATAAAATTGCTAATTAACCAAACTTTTAAGTACCAGTAATTGCAGTTTATTGATTGTGGCAAGTGTAAAATAGTATTTTGTTAGCACACAAGCATCCATTTGCTGCATGCTGTGTCATGCAAGTACATTGAATTGATACCAACTTTTAATTAGGAGCTCTTTTCATCGCCACAGTTCCCTTGGTGATGCTGTCCTTCAAAAGAGCTGATCAAATATTCATCTCATGAAAAATTAAAATTCCATTAACCTTTTGTTGGTTGTCTGGGGATTGAGCATGCATGGCCATTTCATCATCTTTTCATGAGCACAGTCACCCTGCCTAAAATTGCATGATGTACAGAATATTTTTTAATTAATTTGGATAATCCTCCGTCACAGTAATATACAAATAATGATAAAAACAATTGAAATAAAAAAAACCTTGAGAGTTCACTTCTTCACTATATGACAGGTTTCAATTTTATTTCTTCAGACTTTCCTGTTTCAATTATCTGAAGAAATAAAATTGAAACCTTTCTGTCATAGCGAAGAATTTAACTCAAGGATTTGTATTTCATTTGTTTTTATCATTATATTATATACCGTACCCTGCCCGGTATCCGCCCGATAGGCAGTTTTTCTCAGATAACTTCTCTGAAAATGAATTATACAGGCGCTAATGTATATCAATTTGTAGCCGAAATTCTAGCGAATCCAACCATGTCATTCTTACGCCTGAAATCGTAAGCGATTGTCCGTAGTGCGCCGTCTGCGTGAGGCATTTTCCTTGCCTATTTCCGCCTAGACCTGCCCTAATTCTGCCCTATGGTGGGCGCGCATCAAAAGTATAGAAAAGGGAAACATCTCGGGTACACGTTAGGCCAAATAAAATTGCTTCCCAGTAGAATTCGATCCACATGATATTTTGATAATTGATATTTCTTTCTTTATATCTTCTTTTGCCTCTGTAGGCCTACTAATAATGCCAGTTCACTGTTATTCACCACTTTCTGATCTGGGAAAATTCTGTAACTGCCTTTGGAGTCGCTAATCATTTGGAAATTAACCACAAGGGTGAAAGAATTTATTTAAAAAAAAAACTATAACCACTATCAAAATGAACACTTTGTAATAGAAAGTAATGGTGCTTCATTTTTTTTTTTTTTTAAATGCAAACCATTCTCGACATATCTCTCAAATCTTGATTAAAAGATAAATTAGCGTATATTTTTAGGCATAACATTGGTTGGAAAAAGCATCTAGCATGAGATAGATAGATAGATAATGGTTTTATTGAGAATAAAAGAACAATAATGCATCGCGGCCTATAAGGCCGAATTGGGCAATGTTTACAAATGTAAAATACAGTATATAAAAACATTCATATCAAATAACCTCAAATTAATGAACTAAACTTGAAATATCGTCATTATCGTCATTAGAATTATCATCATCGCCGACATCGTCTTAATCATCATAATTACACTTTTAGGGTTATTGTAACGCAAATGTGGTTTCCTGTTTGATTATTTGTTCAAGACTTCAGGTTGTTGTGTTTTTTGTTTTCTAGTTGTTCTAAATTATGCAGTATTTGATAATGCATTCAATAATAATTATAGTCCAACTTGAAAGACAAAACTTTCCGAAATGATCTTGAAAACGAAGTCGTCGATTCACTTCCATGGCAAGTCAGTTTTTTTTGCAAAAGAATGTAGTACTAATGCAAAGGGAGTGGTGGTAGGGGGAGGGGGGCTGGGGTCACCTTCACGTTTTTGCCACTTCAACAACCAAAGAGGGTTGAAAGCTATATATAAGTATTTTGTTGACATTACCGAGAACAACTAAATTCCTCCTTCTCTAAATTTGGCACTATACCCCCTCCCCCACATCTTCTACATAATTTCATCCATTCATCTATTTATTTATTCATTCAATATTCATTCATTTTATTGCCGAGAGATATTTATGTGATGGATAGAGATGAAAATGTTCACCTTTTATTCGCCATAAAACTTTAGCAAACTAACAACGTATAAATAGCCATTTGAAAGGCTGACAGGCGTATATAGGCCCTTGTGAAATGTATTATTTATAGCTTTATACTACTCTTTCGATAGCCATTCATATACATTGTAGGTTTATTTCACATAAAACAACAGACTGGGATTTTAGTTTCTACCCCTATATTTATTTTTATTCACAGTCAACTGACGGAAATTTTATGGCAGCGAAAATGTCATGGTCCATGTTGGTCATGTTGGCAAAAAAATATAACACACAAACATTTGAAAAAAAATAATTATAGCCTAATATAAAGAACCATTTTAAGAAAGAAGGATATAAAAGTGAAGAGGGAAACTAAAAGAAAAATGGGGGAAAGAGGGGTGTAATCGAAGAAAATTGAGGGAATAAATTTAAAAGACTATAATAAACTCGGTAATATAAAACAAAAACTAATACACCAATCCTCTGCATGCATCCTGTATCGTATCAGAAACAAGCACTCTTTTCGCTACAAAGCCACGACGCTGGATTGAAAGGCGACACAAGCTGCAGCGACATAAATACAAACTTTTAGCAAATCTACCAAACCTAGCAAATTTTTTAAAAGCCGGACGTATAATTGTCATCGGGATCACTTTTGGAGAACAGAACTTCAAGCATTTTTTGCAACATTAATATACATCAATCATATATAATTTTGTCACAAAATTTAACTGCATGATTATCACATACCACATCGTTACCAGAAATTGTCGGTTGTTCGAACGAACGGCCAAACATCATTGCAACATTCTTCGGGGGGTTCCATCTCAGCTAGCCTCCCACCTTGTTCGCCTACCATTACCCCCCCCCCCCCCCCCCGGAAAACTACCCCCAAGGATAATTACCCCTAAGGACAATTACCCCTCGACGAGCTACCCCCGGAAAATTCCCCCTCCCCCACCCCCTGAAACTTAACCCCTATATAGGACAATGCCCCCCCCCCCCCCCTGGGGCAACCAAGGACAACCGAGGACAATAATTACCCAATGTTCATTATGAACACGGGGAAGTCAACCCCGATAATAAGTTGGGTAATTTTTAGGAGGAGATCATTTTCAGGGGTGGTTATTGTCCTCTGGGGGTTCAATTGTCCACGGGGGGGGGGGGGGGGGTAATAACTGTCCTAGAAGGTATTTTTTCGGGGGGTAACTTCCTCGGGGTGGTTGTCCTCGGTGGGGGGGGGGGGTAATCGTCCTTGGGGGGTAATTATTGTACCGCTGGTATAAATGGCCGGGGGTGATTGCTCAAGTATAGAACCTTTGCCAGGGCTTAAATTAATCCAAGGCCATCCAAGGCCAGGCCTTGGATGCCCCTTTGATTGGCCTCAGTGCCCCTCTCATTGGCCTTGGAGATTTGTTGTGCCCTTTCCAATTCTTCCCATTGGTGCTGTAATATAGGAATGTGCCCTACAGAAAAGTGGCCTTGCCCTAAAAATGTTGAAATTTAAGGCCTGCTTTGCATATAGTATTCACAGGGCAATAAATAAACAGCTACTCAATTTACACTGAATGTTATTTTCTGGTTGTAAACTCAACAAAATATGAATGGCCACCTCTAGATGATTATTTTGTAGACCATTTTTTTTTTTTTTTTTTTTTTTTTTCCCCCACATAATTATGGGAAGCATCACCCTTGTCAGCTAAAAGCTGGTCTTCAAAGGGGTCCATCCACAAGATAAAAATACAAATTGATGATAAAATACATTTGAAATATGATTACAATGATAAATAGGCAAACAAAACCAAACAAACGAAATTATTATATATACATTAAGAACAACCGAAATGTGCAGGATAGGGGAAAGAAAGAAACAAGGAATAGAGAGGCGAGGTAGAAAACCAAGTATAAAATTGTTGCGCAAGTGAGCCTGCAAAATTTCAAGTCTATTAACATGTTACAGATTGCTCATATTAAAAAGTGAAACAACATTTAATCCGTCCGGCAAATTTTGACAACTGCATGGCTGTAATACCAGTAAAGAGTTTTATGCCTGGTGACCATGTTATCTCATTTATAATCTTCTTTTTATCTGCAAAATGTATATACGGGGGGGGGGGGGGGGTTATAGTATTCTTCACCTTCTTCATACTCTCGAGTTGCGATTTGATGGAGTAAACCGAGTGTTTTAACATGGAAAAAAGACAATGAAGTGTGCACTTTAAAAAAACCAACCGCAGACCTATAAATAAATTAAAACAAACACACAAATAGACTAAAAAACCACGGGCAGATAACCTTTTCTCTGTTAGAGCATAAACAACGCACGGTACATACACTGAACTAGCGCGTGTGTTTGAGTGGGCGGAAATAGGGCAGGGGCATCACAGGGCGACATGGCCGAGTTCAAGCCTCGATAACTTTTTTATAAATAATAATTTCCGCAAGAAATTTGCTCAGGTAAAACATCAGAATTTTAGCTTCCATATCTCTTTAAACAAAAGTAAATTTTCCACCATATTTTTTTTCTGATCGTTTTGAATGGGAACTTGATGTTTTTTAAAAAGGTTGATTCACACCTAAATAAGCGCATTGCTGACTGCTGCACAGTGACGTCATTCGCGTATCTCCGTTAAATGCGCGATCGACAGTGTACCATATTTCGTGCACATGTTCCTTACAACGTGTATGCTGCCATAGGCAAGTTAGTTGCACGCCTTCATTGCGCACCGTAGAAACTCGGGCGATGGAAGACGGCCGTTGTGTCTAATAAGCCACTTGTAACAGGGGGGCGGTAACTGGGCAGGGTACGGTACAGTATTTTATATATTTTATTAAAGTTTTTTTTTTTTGGGGGGGGGGGGGGGCTCCTTCAAACTTATACTAAGTACATGTACATGTATATCTTCATCATCATCATCTTCATTTACTACAGAGAGACTAGTGATAGGCTTCCATGGCAAAGTAAACCAATAAAGTCTTTCAATCAATCTTTTAATCAATTCCTCTCTTGAAACAAACAACAAGCCTTGCTTCATAAATCTTTTCTGTGACCTTTTGTGATTGCGCCCAATCTCTTTTCTCTCGTGAGATAATGTATGACACTTGCATGGCCACTGCAACTTTGCCCTAAGGCGTTGACTTTGAAAATATTGATCTTAGAATTACTGTAGAGTTTGACAATTATCTGTGATATCTTGATCATCCAATTTAATTTGCAGGAACTAATAACTTTTAAAAAAGTGGCTGTGATCAATATCAGTATTCCACTTTTCCTTTTGATTTGTCAGAAAGTGACTGATGAGCAGTTTGTTGACCAGTCAGACTTCCCAAATAAGATTGTTTTTCTGAACTGGAGTTTGTCCTCAGGAAAGTTTCAGAATAAAGGCTCCATTTAACCAGAGCCTTATTTTTCTCTACGCCATTCATATTCTGACCTTACCCAAACAAGTAATGAAAGGAAATCGTCTAAATGATTGATTATTTGAAGCTGAGAAGTGAGACACAATCTATATTCCACACCGAACAAAGCTTTCACATTCTCCTCTTGAAAGGTTTAGGCTTTAACAGAATTCTATTTCAAAGTGTTTGGAACTTGAATAAAATAATGTCATGAGAAAGAAAATATTTATCTTGAAATTAAATGTATAGATAATTTGGCATTATTCCAGTGTGTTTACCAATGCCCGTCCCCCCCACCAAGAAACAAAGAAGACACACATTTGTATTTTGAGAAACGATAATATTTGTTATGCCTGAATTACATGTTGTATTTTCCATTGATTTTCAAACAATCTGTTTAATAAACATTTATGTTAACTGAAATTAAATAATGACTCTTACATGTATACAGTACGGTATGTTCATTTTAAATTTGCAATGTAGATAAAGGATTATATATACCAGAGTGAATTTGTTATAACCTTTAAGATGAACTATGTGCATGTTAAAATCCCAAACTTTAAACAAATGTTAAACTGTATTTGTGCAGCAGATGATGCATTCTAGATTAAAAAACATTTAACAAGTAATTAATTTTTTTCACTTCTGTTTTTCCAGCTCAAAGTATTCAGAAAAGCACAAGAAGAGAAATACACTCACAGGTTCCAAGAGCCATGGTAAGTTCTTCCTTTAAAAAAATATTACATTTATTATTGTGTTTAGTTACTTTAACCCATATTATATTAATATTCTATACTGATATTGACAAAGATGATGTACAATATTTTATGAAGCAGATAATAAACATTGGCTACTGTTTGGGCAATACAGGAGAAGTGCAAAGCTAATCAAATACAGAGTATACAATTATATCCTGCTAAAATTACTTAAATGAACCAAATTAACGGTAAACTTCATAATTCAAGTTACCGGTAGGCAGAAATGGTGAGCATGATTTGACATGATTTGCCTATTAAACAGTCTTGATAAAATTTGATTTATCAGTCTTTTAATTCTGATGCCAACAACAATTATGAGAAATAAAAACTGCATGAACAGATCGGTTTCAATGAATAGTGTTATGTATGTATTTGTTTGGGATAAATGCAAAAAATACTGATTTTACAATGTACAACAGAAATTGTGCTAGCAATGATTAACATTAGTGCTGTAACATCACGGATATCTCCAATTCCGTTTAACCGCCAGTCAAAACCGGACGGTTTTCGGTTAAACGATTAAAATTATTTAAAAAATTAAAAAAAAAAAAAAAAAAAAAAAAAAAAAATCGTTTTTTTTTTTTCCGTGTGAAAAGGCGGGATGGACTTTCATTTAACTGCGAGGTGCATTTCAAGGCGCCGATTTGTGCTTGGGAACTTGTCACAAATAATAGTAACAATGTCGTTTTTAGAAGAATGTGTAAGATCATTAATGTAAATTAAAAACAGTAGAGGATCTAGGATAGAACCTTGTGGTACGCCGTGTGTAGAAAAATTTGAGGAATTATTATTATAAACTACATATTGAGATCTATTACACAAATTACTTTCAAACCAAGATGACAGACAAATTGGAGTGTTGTTCTAGTTTCCGAGTGGTGAGTCAACACACATATTACTGAGCTGGGAGACATTGCCAGGCATAGTGCCAGGTGGAGAGGCATAAATCGAAACTTTAAAAAAAAAAAAAAAAAAAAAAAAATTATAAAAAAAAAAAATTATAAAAAAAAAATTATAAAAAAAAAAAATTATAAAAAAAAAAAAAAAAAAAAAAAAACGGGAAAACGAAACCGTCCAATTGAAAACGGTATCCGCCATGGGCGGTCGGATACCGGACGGTTAAACGTTTGACTACAGCACTAATTAACATGTATATGAACTTTATCAGAATGTAATTGTCATCCTGTTTTTGACAAAAATACAAATTTTCCTCATCTGCATTAATTACTTTTAGCATGCTTTACAAGGATTATGAGAGTAAGCCATTGGCTTGAGATATTTGTTGATTTAGTTGATTTATTGAAAGTTGATTTATCTTTTATCTGGTTCTTTTCTTTTACTGGTGTATTGGAATGGCTATTGTTCTTGTACAGATTTCTTTACTCGTACATGTACATTTATGTTCTTGCTTTAGAGTGAGCATTGCAACCTATGTGATACTCTGGGGGTATGGGCAGACCTCTGATATGATCTGTGAGAGCCCAAAAGGCGTTTTATGCAAAGTGATGCTAGGTAGCATCCTTTTTGCTCCCAACATCTGCTATTTTCGTCCTATAATGGATGATTTGATACAATTTTCTTTTTGAATTTTCTTGGTGTTGGTTACAGGGGGATATTTATTCTGGTTCTTATTGCATCCCGTTGATAAATGGAGTGAATGAGTGACGTTATACTCTTGCTAGCTGGTTCATGTCCATGTAACCTCATAAAATACTGGAGTGATATGCTATATATGTACAGTATGTCTTTTGCTGTGTATTGAACTGAAGTTATTTGGGAATATTTGGAGTTAAAATGGTATTCTATACTGCTTTTGCTTTTGGTCAGCTATATTTGGTCGTAATATTTGTTACTTTTCATTAAGCATTGTTTAATTTGGCTTTCATACTTTTCCTGTCTCTCTCTTTTAGTATGTTTACCTTTTTTTTTTTAGGGGTTGGAGGTGGGCGCAGGATTTTCAAATATACCCCCTTTTTTTAATTCTAAAGTAGAAATAAAGCAAATGGCTTACAATTAAGAGCCTCTTAGTCTAAATTTTGAAACGTAATAACATTTGGGATATTATAAATTTGGCTTGTTTGATGTACCAATAGTGCTCATATCTGCCATGCATTGATGTGAGTTTGCTCCTATATTACATTTATTACTTTTCAGAGAAAATTTCTTTGTGGTGTCATGACTTGCAAAAATAATGATTGGATCTTTTTAAATGTCCTTCATTTTATAGGTACCCTGCCCCAACTGACCCCAGCTACAAGCAGAACTTCCCTTTCACACAAGGATCAAAGCAGAACTGGCGAGCCCCCGGCCAACGGTCAAGCACGGAACAACTCCCTCCCCGCCCTCACACCAGTTTCCACCCTAACGACAGCAGGCTCCCCAACCTCAACAACAATGCACCAGCAGGGTCGCGACCCGTCACAGTACAACCCCCCTCATCGGAAAGCATCAGTCGTCCTGCCAGCGGTCAATCAGCCCACAGCTACTCATCAGCCCAGTTCAGATCGGCGTCCGTCGCAAGCCAGCCGCACCACACCCCGCCCGGGAGCAGACCAGGGAGCGAGGGAGCATACAGCAGCCGATCAAGGGGGTCCCAGTCAACGCTAAGAAGCAGGGGGAGTTCACAAACGTCACATCCATCAAGACGAAGAATTACCCCTGCTGCCACCAGTGTCAGTTCAGTGTACAGGTGATTATCTTTCTTGTATATTTCCACAATTATTTTTTTTTTTTTTTTTTTTTTTGCTGAAGTGGAATACAAACACTTTCCAACAGTAATTTCATTCCACTTTAGGTCAAAAGAAAAATTAATGACAAGAAAAGGCCATTTCAGAATACATAATAACTGAGGACACGGCAAGAAGATTAACCAATGCCCTTGACTTTTCATACACTGTATATACTGCCATTTCTATTAGTTACCAAATACATACATGTATATACCATAAGCTTTCTTATGAGAGTCATTGTGTAAATTATTTCTACCATAAGATTCTTATATTATTCTTAATTATTCTTGGGGGGGGGGGGGGGTGGGGGGGGGGGGGGTTCACATACAATAACCCATGCCTTACCTGCATATACATGTACATGTACATGTGAAGTTTAATTATTAGTTATTTTTAGTTTTAACTTAATGTCGGTTTACTTGAATTGCATATTAGTTTACTTTATTTACGTGTAATGGTTATTAATTTATTAAAATAATTTATTTCACTTAATGTATCAAATATTTGGTTCACTAAATCAAATTATTCCTTTAATATCTTTCGTCTTTCTCTTACAGAGCACCGACATCTGATCCCGATTACTAGAGGACGTCCTATCTCATACCTTATCCTCTCTACTTGTGGCAATATCAACATATAAGCGACTTATACTTGTACACTGTACATGGTTGTAGATAAAAGACCATATCAGTAGCCTTCAGTCTTCCTAGTAGCTTCAATTTGATGTCTAGAGCTGATTTCTTTTTTTTTTGCACTTCCATTGTACGCAACCTATCCATTCTTATGCAATTTCTTTGTCTTTCACTATAGATCTATGCAGAATAATATTTGTCTAAATATAGCGATGTTTACTACATGTTTATTGACAGACACTGTAATAGACCAGTTAACTAACATATTCAAATGAATGGATGCAAGTTCTTTCTTCGGGACCTAGTGACGAGGTACTCCATCAACCTGTTGTTATTGAATGCCAGAACTACAAAACTTGGAATCCAGTCTGCATACACTACTTGTTGTTATGTCAGGCAATGTCAGGTTGTCAAGAACAGCCTTTAAAAAAAAATACCGGTATGCATAAAACTTGAATATTACATTACAAGCATCTTTAAAAAACAATTTATGTGAAAGGAAACATAGGTCGCTAATCCTGTTTAAATACACATTTTTATTTTCTTGTAATGACAGGCTTTCTTGATAAGAAAAGTCAAAGTGAACGACAAACTTTTGAAGATACAGTATACAGTCAAACATGTCTTAGAGACCACTTATCTATAAAGGCCACCTGTATAAAGTGGCCATCATCATTTTGTCTCCCTCGAGATACAAATGTGTACTGTAGAACCTGTTTAGAAAGGCCACATTCCATGTATCCATTGAATGGCCTTTATAAACAGGTTTGACTGTACTTGTACTTTAAAATATTGATATACTGATAGTCTGCAATCTTTGCATATTTGAAGGTGTAAATTAAGAGAAAAAAAAATTCTATGAATTTTGAACCTGACTTTCACAGTTTTTGTTTGAATTGTGCAATTTAAATATTTGATGTGTGCATGGACCAACAGTATTCCAAAAGCTGAATCATTTAATTTTTGAAATGGCTGAATTTTTGTGGGCAATTAGGCGTTTGTGCGTGGAATTTTTGTGCAGTGCAATTGCAAAATGATTTTAAGCAATTAATAAATTTTGATCTTTGGAAAGAGTTTGTGAGATGATTTCATACATTGTAGATTTTGCATGTTGAACGTGCAGTGTCCTTTTCCGTCCAGATATATTTTGTAAATCATTAATTATGTTATCGAACAATTATTGCAGGTAATTGTTCTAATGATGATTTAGAAGAACTTGAAGGTCCGTTTTAGGTCATAAATAGGTAAATTATTATGAATTGCTATGATTTTTTTTCTTTTGGGGCATTTAAAACACCAAAAATTATTTATTTGGTTTTGCTCTTCTTTATATTCTGTATATGTACATGTATGTGCAAAGAAAACATACACTTTGTGTATATGATAATTCATTACTTACAGCTTTCAATTACTATATTATTGTCTATAGTAGATTTAGATTGTAATATTTAACCTTATAGTTAAACATTATGTATAAAACACTATAAGAAAAAATATGCAAATAATCATTTTCATTTCTCTCTTTCTCTTTCTTGGGATGAATTAATGCATTTGCAACTCTGTAAATTGTATTCAACATGTGTGTAATTGTATAAATAATGTATGAAAATATGACAGCCATCAGAAAGGTTTTTATCAATTTATCCTCTTTCCAACTCAAACTTTTGAGGATGATGTTTTACATTCATTCCTTGCTTGGTTTTTCCCCTTTATATAAGCTTCGTTCATGTATGGCGTGGGAACCTACCTAGAAAGAAAAAAAAATTCACCGTAAAAAAATAAAAGACTTGTGCCTCAAGCAATTCAATTTTTTTTTGTAGCTTGTGTTGTGCATAGAGTTTTTATTCAAACTATTACTCTTGAAATGGTTTCAATGTTGCTGCTGCATTTCTTGAGTGTTTCTTTTTTAGTTTTTTGTTCAAAGGATTTTTTTTTCTTTATGTGGTTTACCTTTCATATGTGAACAAAGCTTTACAATGATTAATATTTGAGAGGATAGAACCGTGTAAACCTTATAATTGGTGGGATGGATTAATTTTTAGGATTTTTTTTTTTACCAGATAAAGTTTAAAAAGAGTCTAAAACTGACATTCCTTTTAACTTCATTATCAAATGATTGAACATTGTTAATTTCTTTTTCAAAAGTATTGTGGCTCTTCAAAAGAAATATGGTAAGATACAATCATAATACAAGAGCTATGAAGCCAGGATATGTTTTTTTTTCTCCATTAATTTGTTTATTGCAGTATAAGATTTTGAATGCTTTACACAAGATATCTTATCAGCATGTTATTTTGTTTATTCGGATGTAGTAGTCTATTTAAAAAAAAGGGGTATATGAGAGGAAATATTTTGTTCATGGAAGAAGTGAAAAGAATATTGCATATTACAAATTATTACTATTTTACGTAAAGGAGTCTATTGTGCTGAGAATTCTTTCGGTAAACATTAATTTCTAAACCCGTTTACAATTTTTGCAAATGATTGTGTAATATTTGATTATTTGCAATACAGTACCTGCTATTGTGCTGCTGTCTCTTAATAATTATCTATGTATTGATCAATCAAAGATATATGAATGAATGTGAATGAAATAATATCTAACAATGATAATCATAGAAACTGATTTGGTGTAGTTTGTAATGATATTTTGGAGATGCATCTTTTCATTTAATAACAAACTATAGAGAAATATGAGAGATAGAGATAAATAGATAGGGGAGAGAAAGAGAAAGAGAGGCAAGAGAGAGATAGAGAGGGGAGAAAAAGAAAGAGATGGAGAGAGGGGAGAAAAAGAAAGATGGAGAGAGAGGGGAGAAAGAGAAAGAGAGATAGGAGAGATAGAGAGTAGAGAAAGAGATATAGAGAGGGGGAAAAGGGAGGGGAGAGAAAGAGAGAGGGAAGAGGGAAAGAAATGGAAGAGGGAAAGAAAGAGAGAGAGAGAGCAAGAAAAAGGGGGGGGGGCATGGGGTTAGAATAGAGGGAGGGAGGACGTGACGAAAGGTGAACCATGTTTTGCAAAAAAATTATGTATGATCTGAAGCATGTACTTGGCTGGACTCACAAGCATTGACTACTAAATATACATATGGCATAAATAAAGACTTGCATTACATCACATATTTACCAAAGAAAGAAACAAACATATTTATATATTTCTCAATTAGCATATTATGAAAAACATGCTTTTAACTTTATTATTCAACGATATTAATTTTGTTATGAGGATTTCATTACTCAAGGCGATAGATGGAAGATAATTTTTTTAATATCACCTAACTTATTAAAGGGAGAGTCATCAATATGATTCATTTCTGAAAGATTACAAAACATAAGAAACAAACAAAAAAGTTCTCTCACAATCACAAAAGTATGTGGATTGGGTTGAAGATTTGGACATTCAGTGCCTTTCTTCAAATACTTAGTTTTCTTCTCAATCCTTTTTTTCTTCTTCAATTCTGAAACTATTGAGGTCATTTTTGGGGTTGAAAGTCTGTGTAATTGTTTAGAAAACAATGAATTTCCTTGACAGAAATTTAAAAATGTTATTTGCTATCATTCACTTAAGGATTGGAGTACCATACACAGTAAAGATATAACAAAAATATGTACCCTGAATTGTAATTTTTGCACTGATAACTACAAGTATGAGACTAAATTCAATTCTAAGGGTATTAAAGACTATTATATTTTCACAGAACAAACAATGTATTTCATATTGTAAAAAAAGAAAGAAAATAAGTACCTGAACAAGAAAAAAGAAATAGGTAGATAATGAAACATTTTGCAGTTTTTAAGTATGAAGAGCAAAAGCAAATATTATTTACAAAATAAAAGAAATTAAAGTGTTCTACCTAGAAGGGACAGGGATCAGAAGAGTTTTAAACTGAATAAATAAATGAAGTCAAATGAAGAGTAATTTTTACGCTTTATGGCTCAAATTAAGGTTCTATCAGCTATGAAGATTGTAACTTGAATATTGACTCTAATTTTTGATATAGTTCATACACTCATTATGCACTACAACTACACAGCTCCTACCCACCAAACAAAAATACATGCATATGTAAATATATAAAATTAAATTAAATTACCATCACCCATAGTTTGTAAACAAAACAACAACAAACAAATAAATATGTGGGTTTCAGATTACACAATTTATGATACATAAGTTAATGTAAATTGATATGAATGAACAAAAATACTAAAAAAAGTACTAAAATATTGTATTTTGTTCCATTATATACTATATGCATATTACTAGAAAATATGGCAGGGCAGTATTTTGCAATTAAATACAAGCTATAATACTAGGCAAATGACTCAAAAAAATAATACATATGCGTATCTGAACATGGGAAAGAAAAAACATCCTGTACATAAAAATTATCTAAATGATTCTATTTTTGTTTGATCCCAATTATACGACACATTCTTGATTTTCAGGATAAGTGTCACATGAACCAACAACACAATATTTGTCATCTCGTAACTAAGGCAATAAGACCCCTCCACTTTACTTATTTACCAACACCACAGATCAATCCGACTGAAAGTGATGATACTAATTGTACTATTCAGCCATATTTACAAAATAGTTGTATAATCAGACAGATTTTCATAGTCAGACCATACGCCTGTTACAAATTGAGAAGCACAAATGTAAAATTGTTACATTAAAACTTATCTTAACACAGTAAAAACATGTTCCTGAATTCTGAATGACCAAGCTTTGAAATTATATTATAAATATGAATTGTGAAAATATATTGTAACTATAAATTGTAAAAAGAGTTGTCTGTTACAAGTAGATAGTGCAGGCAGTCAGTATGAATCATTTTAGGCACATACATGTTAAAAGTACATCGGTTATGAAATTAATGCCAGCAGTCAACGTCCCTTTGAATACCAGATACAAATGAAGCACATAATATTGATCAAACACCTATCGCCCATTTAAAAAAAGTATAATATGCAGATGTGAATTATACACACTTTGCTATCCCCTCTTATTTATTGAAAGTTTGCAACAGGTGATTTTTGCTATCAATGACTTTCAATGATTCCCAATGTTTTATTCATTTATTGTTTGTTTTAAGTGTGAAAGAGACCAAAATGTAACCATATGTTTTTGGAAGGAACAGCAAAACTGTTATGTCATTTTGTGACAAAGATGAAAACCCTCACAAAATCTAATGATTTAGACTCAATCTGTGATGAAAAAATCACTTGCTGCGGTTTTGTTCATAATTTGAATTTTCTCTGAAAGTCTTATAGTTTAAGGTTTTTAAGTTTAGGTTTTATAAAGTACACATGTAATAGCTGAAAGCACAAAAATACTTGTAAATATCAGATAAAAACAAAACATTGAATCCTAAGTTTACTCAAGCCTTTTGAAAGTATTAATGATGACGTTCAAGGCAAGAGAGATTTAATTTCACAAACCTAAAACATTTCTTTACACAAGTTCAGTTTAAATCAAATTCCTTTTTTCCCCTGAATATTTGAACTTGCCAATACATGATTCCACAATGCTGCTGTATGATAAAAATACAAGATTCCAAAAATTGAACCAAATCTATTCCTCAATAATTTCATCATTTTTCATCAATGGATAACTCTTGACACTTCTACAGTCCTCATGGTGCTATTTAAAAAACTAAAACTAAATACTGAAAGGTCCCTACTGAACTAAATGCTCAGTCTTTGCACAAAAATGACAGTGAGACTTGCCTATCAGCTACCGCATCAAACGTCATGCATTTTTTTTTTTAGAAAAGCAGTTTTCATACATATTTGTTGCTCTTATTTCTGACCATTCTACCACATATATACACACAGATTCATGCTAGTCTAATCTAATAGTATTATAGATACAAGAACTTTTCTAATGAAACATTTTGATATGCTATAAATATGTGCAAAACATGCATTTTTAACTATTTTCTGTAAATCTCTCCATTAATCCACAATCAAGTTGATACTTTCATCATTATCATTGCTTGTGATATATTGAAAGAACTTCATTTTTATAATGGCTCTTTTTTCACACTAAATCTTTTTCAAATACTAAAAGGCATGATTTTTTTTCTCGATTTTTTCAGTTTTGTTCTTTTTTCTTCCTGTAAATGGGGTTGTTCACATATACCCCCATGAGTCCAGAAAAAAAACCGCAAATTCAAGCATCATGATTGCTCCAACGGTCTGTTCTCATATGCCATGATTTTGTTTTAATATTAATTATCGCATTTTAGATCCAAGCACAACTCACTGCATGGAAAATAGTATTTCATTTCATCTTCACCAATAATTTGTTGTTGTGGAAATGCTGGTATGTGAAAGGTGTTTAATATCCATATTTTGGGGGGTGAAATTATTGTGCGATATTAATCTGCAATATGCAAACTCTACAATATATTTCTTTAACTTAATAATTGTAAAGTATGCTATCTTACAACTTTGATTTTGAAAATTGATTTCATGTAAAATGAGACTGAATTGACCACAAATAAATGTTACCCTCCCAATATCTCTGTCATTATCATATGTATGTTATATGCCACACTCCTTCCTTTGTACAATCAGATATAATTCCTATAATATTACACCAACACTTTCTTTAACATTTCTAACATCCCAAATACTCACAGTATAGCTAAGATATAACCAGGACAATACGACTACAAAAATATACACCCAACAGATAATACCTTTTTTTTAAACAAAGACTTACACAAGCATTTTAAAAATGTAGGAAATATAGTAAAGATAATTTGGAAGATGTATTTTACACACATCTCTCATTTCTTTAGTTTGTCTTGGTGTTAGTATGTTGAAATAGAAAATGGTAATAGTATAAAATACTAAAATGTATTTAATATATATTTTGTATATTTCTGATAATAGTCTATTCTCCTCCAATCAGAGCAAGTAGAATCTTTCTATAGTCACCGGATGTATCACCCTAGAGGAGGTAAAAAGAAGAAAAAAGTAAAATATCATTATTATAAGTCAATATCATGATATTAACATCATACATGTACAGATAACAACTAAATTATTCATACCCTTGTCAAGGTTTGTAATCTTCCAAGTATGTGAAAAATTGGTTTGTCCCGTATTATGTAAACTTGAGAGTGTGATATTCTAAAGCTTACATCTAAAAGTATTTAACAAAGGCCCTCATTCAACCAGTCCACCTTTCATTCTTGAGTTACAAATACAAATCAAATCAAACACATCAAATCTACAAGGGGTATGAATAATTTAGTTGTTAACATGACGGGCCTATTGATATGTTAACAAGTTTTAGACAACATTAATGATGTGAAGTGCCATCATTTATCATACAAGAAATTTTGACAGAACTTTGAATTATTTTGACAAAGAGAAACCAGTTGATGCAAAATATGTGAAGAAGTAGGATTGAGGAGGTAATGGCAGGTATGTGTGTGTTTGGGGTAGGGGGTAGGATGGGGGCATAAGTACAGTGAAGTGGGTAGTAGGGGTATCCTTACCTTGATAAATCTTCCCAAACTCTGCTTGTATGCTCTATATAACTATTTGTTTTACCTTCAATATTATTATACTGTATTACTGTTTCGGTGGCAGCACCAATAAAGCCTCCTAGCTGTCTCCACATTCAAATTACATTTTTGTTGTTGTTGTATTCTATTGTAAATGTTTCTCTTTAACTTGTACGCTATGTTTTGTATTTTGTATGTTTGTTATGATGTTTTTATGATGAATATAATAAAAATCCATTAAAAAAAAATTGTTAAGAAAAAAAAAATCACGTCTACCTCATACCTCAATAAAATTTCCATCAGTAAAATGTGGGGGGGGGGGAGGTGGGAAGGGAAGGAAAGGGGAGTTCTATACATAGGATGAAGGGGACAATGGGGTTAGCCTTACCTTGATAAATCTACCCAAGCTCTGGTTGTATGCTCTCTGGAACTCTTGCTTGATCTCTACCATGTCTATCTCAACTCTAGAGATTATCACTCTCATTAGTGTGTCATCATCAGTACCAAGACCCTGTGGAAAAATCAAATATGTAGAAGATTAATATAAGATATAAAAGATATAGGTAGACAAATTTGAACAACTGCAGGACACCCCAACACATGTGACTCTAACCCTGACACTGACTCTGACTCTATAGGCCTAACATTGACTCTTACTCTCTTTCTAATCCCAATCCTGACCCTAAACCCAACTCTATTATCAGGAATAACATTGACCATGACCCTATTCCTGACCATAACCCTGATCCTAACCCTGAAAATGGCCAAAACCTGATATTAAGCAAACAGGTAAAAACAAAATTGATTGGAGATGGGAAGAATCTAAGTCCTGCATGGTAAAAAAGTTGAACCTGCAAAGTGCTGAGAGCCATTGGAAACAAAATTGCCATATGCACTGATGGTCCAACGGTCAAATGAATGCAGATATGGCAACCTTTACATTCAGCTTTCAGGGAAGATTCATTCAGAAATCAGGGAGGTCTCTATCAATTGCATACAGAATGATAGGAACAATCTGTCAACAAATCATGAAGGCCTTAACATTTGCGCGGATTGATATATTCGAAAAACAAATTTTCAGAGAGGGTTGGCATCTCTGTGAATGAGCTAAAGCCCTTCTGGCTCTTCAAGGAACGAATGATGATGTGAGAATGATTTTACATACCTTCATTGATTTGTAAAGTTTCTCTGCAAAGTATGCTGGTGTGTTACGTACACATTCGACTGTAATAGAACAAAAGAGAAACAATGCATGAATAATAAATCAGACACATATTAATTCAGTTGTAAGTGTCTTAAAAACAGCCACAACAAAACTTAAAATCTAAAAATGCCCCCCCCCCCCCCCAAAAAAAAAAAAAAAAAAAAAAAAATCAAAATCAAAAAAAAAAATTCTTGTCAAAACTTCAATATGATTTAAGGGTAAACTTGCTCTCCAAAATATTGAGGATGATATAAATTTAACATTTTCAGGAAATATAATTGTTAACACTAAATTTAAAACTAATTTCAAGGTGCTCAGACATTCAACTTTCATAAACTTTTTAATGATGGCTTTTTGGGGTACGAAGAAATTTTGCAAAATGCAAAAATTCCATATTGCAATTCAACAAACTTCTGTGAATTTCAAGCATCCACAATATTCAATTGTTTCTTGATTTGCAGTTGAATGACAACATGACCCTGACATCGGATAGTCAACCTGTTCGATACGTTGAGCACCTCCTACTACCCATCTTCTCCAACCGGCTCTATAGTTCTCTTTAGAACTATGAGCTCAAGAAAGATTACCAACAGTCTTTTTCAAGACTACCAACGGTCCTTTTCAGGACTACACACACTCAAGAAAGAAATATTAGCGACAGCCCTTTTCAGGACTCCCCAACCCTCCCCCTCTCTCACATGGTGCAATCGTAAGCTTACTGTACAACATGACAAGTGTATATAATTTCCTTACCGATAGTGAGCATGCCCTTCTCGAGGTCTCCTGACATCTCTCTCTTGATCGATTGTTCCATCGTGTACTTGACCAGCTTGCTGTACTCGTCAAAGATCGCCCTCAGCTGTGGGTAGCTGCGACTGGCCAGGACCGCGTTGAAGGCCGACTCGTCCGTGCCCCACCTCGCTTCGCCGGCAGTGACCAGCGCCTGCATTGACAGGATAGAGAACATGACGGTCGTTACGTTTCAGATTCTCAGTCCTCAAATATGCTCGAATACACACTCATTTCTTTCTTTGCTACAGAGAGTCACTTGTATTCTGACCTAATGTATGTATTGTGTATTATACAACTCACTCCCAGATCCTAATCAAATGATTGGTCATGCGCGGTCATGTGCGATTCATTTAATGAGCCTATTGCACGCTTTTTCAGTGCGCAATAGTGCGCGTAGAGGTTAGAGCGCCTAATACTGCGTGTGCATGGGCCTATTCTTGCGCAGCACTATGCGTAAATGGGTATAGAGGTAAGTGCGCTTGCTATATCTAGGTGTGCGCACTAAATTAAGCCTTATTAAACTTGAGATTTCTTTGTCAGCCATATACTGTCACGAAACAATCTTGAATGAATTCTTTTTACATCAAATAGCAAGGATCTAGGAGTTTCGTTGTATAAATCAAATGATGCATGTTTTCATTCGTTCATTATACGATCTATCCGCCCTCGTTGATGTTGTGTGTATCTATCGCACTCAGCCTAACGGCTTCTACAGCACTTCTACAGATATGGGGGGGGGGGGGGGAGGGTAACATTACCCAGTTCTATTTGACACTTACACATAAACAAAACAAACCTTGGTCTTTGAGTGAACAGTCTTACAGTACAGGATAGAAAAACATAGTTGTCTACCACCCTGATAGTCCAGCCCCCCTTTGTTACAAATTACACACCGCTCCTCACAAGGAAGGGAAAAGCAAATTTAACACTGACCTTTGCATCTGCTTTGGCCTTTTCTACGTCCACCCTCTGATCCTGGGACCTGGAACCCTGCAGCATGGACACCAGGAGACGCTTGAAGTGACCAGACGTCTCGGAGACTACGTCCTTTTCAAGATCCCGAGAGAATTCTGAGGTTTTACGGGGGAATGTCAGGAAAACATGAATAAATCGTAATTGATCTCATCAAGACAAAATAAAAAGATTCAATACACCCCTTCTGAACCATCCAGTATAAATTATCCTACATGTACATCAATTTTCAAAAAGTCACAAGTAGATATTATATCTTTTGCTTCCTCGTTATATTAAGAGTAAAATATCTTCAATGAAAACACACTGGAAGTCTAACACTTTCCAGGTAAAATAAGCCCCCAAAACACCTAGTTTATGGATATCGAATATTCAATTCAATTTTCAAATCAACGCAATTCTATTCACTCTAAGATCAGTTCATATCTTTCATCAAGTGATATCAACATACATCAAATAACAATTCTTTTGAATGCCCTTAATCGATTTCGTTTTAAATAAATTCAGTTCCATTCAACTAAACTGAACTCAAGTATATCCAAATCAATTTAAATCCATTCAATGCAATCCAATCTAATTCAATTTTAAGTTAATAAGCTATTTTTGTAATGTAACCAAATTTAATGCATAAGTCTTTGTGAAGTGCCTCGATACAAACTATTTCATTCTCCTGATAAGAATAATAGTAATTCGATAGACAGAATCCGAACTGCATACATTAGATATAGCCAGGTTGGACAAATATTATGGTTTGCCCTACCTAGCAACACCTAATATATGCAGTTGGCAATTCAATCCCTTGCAAGATTGTAAGTTGGTCTCCTACCTTTCTTGTAAGCCACCTTGATGGCCTGGACCTCATCGTTGGTTCGTGTACACAAGACCTCAACTAAAGTAGCCTCATCCGTCCCTAGACCCTACGCAACAAAACAAGAACAAAGATACCACTCACATTAGTCACCCTATTATCCACATGGACAAACTTTTGCATATATTGCGTTATGAAGTCATATTTTCAATGGTTCAATTTATTCTGTTTCTAAATCATTAAAAAACTAGATGGAATTCGACTGCGCGCAGTCGAAAATGATGCCTCCATTATAGAGCAATTTTACAAACCAAAACAGAAAAAAAAAATTGAATTCACGTTCAATGGTAATCCATTGACAGGTTCTCAGAATATTGTGATTACAAGCAATTTCTCATATACATATATGACCCTTTGATCTTTGACCTCATGACCATAAAATCTACTCAGTTCATTGGCTCTGCAAGATGTTCTGAGTTAAATAGTAATCCATCTGTCAGTTCTAATGAGAATGCGTTCACAAGCTATTTTTGCATACATAATGGGCCCATGACCTTTGACCTTTGACCTTATGAACCAAGAATCTACTCAGTTCATTGGCTCTGCAAGTAACAAACATGACCTAATTTTGGCATGAATCCATCAATCGGTTCTTGAGATAACGCGATCACAAGCTGTTTTTGCATTCATAATGTGCGCTGTGGCCTTTGACCTTTGACCTACGTGCTCCAAAATCTAATCAGATTGTCTTCCTATGGTGATACACACTATCATTAAGTTTGAAGTTTAAATCTCCAGTGGTTCTTGAGATATTATGATAACAATCTCAATGTATGGAATTTCATAAGTTGACCTCTGTGACCCTTGACCTTTGACCTACGTGCTCCAAAATCTAATCAGATTGTTTTCCTATAGTGATACACACTATCACTAAGTTTGAAGTTTAAATCTCCAGTGGTTCTTGAGATATCATGATAACAATCTCAATGTATGGAATTTCATAAGTTGACCTCTGTGACCCTTGACCTTTGACATACGTGCTCCAAAATCTAATCAGATTGTTTTCCTATAGTGATACACACTATCACTAAGTTTGAAGTTTAAATCTCCAGTGGTTCTTGAGATATCATGATAACAATCTCAATGTATGGAATTTCATAAGTTGACCTCTGTGACCCTTGACCTTTGACATACGTGCTCCAAAATCTAATCAGATCGTCTTCCTATGGTGATAAATACTATTCCCGAGTCTTAAGTTTAAATCTTAAATGGTTCTTGAGATATTGTGATAACGGTCAAACGGGACGGACGTACGGACGGACGGACGTACGGACGGACAACCCGAAAACATGATGCCTCCGGCACCACCTTCGGTGGCGGAGGCATAACAATTATAATATATGCAGTGTACAATTAGGTGTGATTAAGGTGAATTGGAAACAACTAAAGAGTTTGCAAAAAAAATCTTGTAAGGCTTATCCCCAAAGTAAAGACAATACAAAAATGTCACATACATTAGAGAATAAGAACAACACTCAGTAAAGTTGTGGAATATAGGAAGTTATACAGTTTTCCTATTTTCTCACTTTTAGAGACCAGACACGCTCTAAACCAGCTGCTCTAAACCATGAGGGAAATCTGCACTGTGAGTTGGATATCCGGATAAGCAGGAACACCCTACAGTCCTGAAAATTGCCCAGTCACACATGTACTATTTAGAAGATTTCCACAAAACGATATGTGAAGTAATGGAGGTTAGCAAATTTGTTGTAAACAAGGCATTTAAGTGGAAACAACTGATGAAGATACCATGGACTTTATATAAGCAGTCAAAGTGCATGGTCAGTTGATATAAATCCAAAGAAAACAAAAATTAGAAATTTCAATACTTTGAGAACGATCCCCCCCCCCCTTGTATAAAAAAGGAAGATCTTACAAAAGCCTACCTTCATGGCTTTCCTGAGCATGTGTGCATCAAACTCTGCAGGTAAATATAAGAGATGGAGAACAATACTCTCCAGTTTGCCCTTGAGTTCTCCCTTTAAGTTCTTCTCCAGGTCCTTGCCGTACATCGTCTTGAAGTCCAGCGCGATCTGCCGCCTCTGGACTGCGCTACACGTTGTCATAATAGAGATGACGGCTGTCTCGTCGCAACCTGCAAGTAGCCGAAAGATTGAAATTAGAATAATTCAGTCCATTCTGTGGTCAAACCTATACCTATGTATATTGTTCTAACAACGGCCACAGTGTAACTTCAAGAGTTTATTATAAAAAATAAATTTAAAAACAAGACAAAATGTGTGATTTCTCAATAATTGGAGACATCCCAGGACCCTGTCTTACAAAGACTTATGATTGATCCAAATCAATCGCAAGTCCTCCAATCAATCGTAAGTTTGCAGTCTCCTATCTCTTATGTACATAGTTTTGATTGATATCAACTCTTTGTAAGACGGGCCCCTGAACATACAATATGAGATATTTGTTGTTGAAATTATTTTACTGTAACTCTCAGTATTTGATATCACACAAAAAAAAAGTCAGACAAAAAATCTTTAAATCATGAGGAACTTGACCTTCTAAGATCTACCTCTGTCTGGGCAGCGACTGTACTACCCCCTGGCCCATGGCATATGTATTATTTCACTATCAATAATCAAGGAGAAAAACTTTAATATTTAACACCTTCTACCTAAACAACTAAATTTGTTAACTATTAAGGTATTGTATATTAAAGCCCCACTGCACTACTTACAGCTACTTGTGCCCTCTATATAGCAAACAATGACTAATCTGTGACCATTGGTCCCCCATGGTCCCCTTTTTCTTACATTAATTGAGAGCTTATTTGATGAGGTAACAACCTGTCAGTGACCATGCAGGGAGGTCTAATCCCTCCTGGCCAAACTAGTGCAGTGGGGCTTTAAGCATTCAAGTACTTGTTTTATTTTTATATTATGTAAATTTGTATACTGACCCATTCCTTTCATTGCTTTCCTTAAGATTTCCGCCTCCTTCTGTCCATTAAAGTTTGCTTTGGGCTTCACCGTGCCTGTTCCCTGCGAGGAAGGAAAAGAGAGGAATAGAAGAACTTTACAACAACAGAAAGACTTCCGGTACTAGGATATTTCAATAGTTTTTTAAAGCTATGATATAGAGACATTTCAAACTTTATTCACCCTTGATATCAAATATAATTCAACACTTCCAAATACTATTTCTTTGATATAGTAACTAATCTTCATGGGCCTTAGAGTAGAAAGTTAAAGGAGAGAGAGGAAGAGAAAGAGAGTGGTATGAGACAGGGAGAGAGAGAGAGAGAGAGAGGGGAAGAGGAAGGGGAGATATAGAGAGAGGAAGAGGAAGGGGGGAGAGAGAGAGAGAGAGAGAGAGAGAGAGAGAGAGAGAGAGAGAGAGAGAAGGGCTAAAGAGGAAAAGAACAAGTGTGGTATTTGAGAGAAAGACTGAGAGAGAAAGGAAGAGCAAAACAGAAGAAAGAGGTAGGGAGAGAGAGAGAGAGAGAAAGAGAAAGTAAGAGAGAGAGAGAGAGAGAGAGAGAGAAAGAAAAAAAGGATGCATCTAAATTTACACTGATCTTTAAATCATGTTGTATCACACCCTCCATAACCAAACTTATACTCACTCGAACGATAGCCCCGGCTGATAGTGACATGTTGGCCATTTGTTGTGTTGGCGTGCTAGATTTGGCAACTACTGGTGCCTGCAAATCAAGATATTGAAATATTATAATTAATGTTAAGAAAGAAAGTATCAAATAAAAGGGTACTATTGAATCACCTGCCCTCAAGAAAAAAGGCATTCATTTCAAACAAAGAACACATAAAAATTACTGTCAACAACTACATGCAAATATCTTTCTACTTTGAAATGTTTTTCAATGTGGTAATGAATTGCAGAGGATTTAGTAGTAAAAGTACAACGCTTACTGTCTGACAATGAAAACTCAACAGTATTAGTTTTCTACTTCAAAGTGCAAATACTGTCCTGCAACAGAAATGTGCTACAATATTGCAAAAAGTGCCAGATGATGTTGTCTCCCTACACAAATCGAACAAACCATAAAGACACAAAGCAAAGAATTTTCAAATATCTGACCAAACTATTGTTCTGACTTGTAGCAAAGTGTGCTTCCAATTTCTGATGAATTCCAGATGATGTTGTATATGTATAGAACCAGTATAATGCACACTAAAGACTAAAATTTGCAGAGATTTCAGGAGCACAATTCACTGTCCTGTTGTAAAACGGCACAGATGTTTTTAACTAATATTCAGTCTGATAATATGTACACGTATGATGTCCATTGTAGAGGTAATTCAATAATAAACAGGCATACACAGATCAGGTCAACATATGGAACGTACACTTGAATAGTCATTAGCTGTTGACCGAATGATGACAAATAGCACTGTTGATGAATGTGATATTCTTTCCCTTGGTATGAATTAGATATACAGCGTGTGTTTTATAATAATAATAATTGGATCAATTTATATAGCGCACTAAGCGCAGCAACTATGTACTCTACTGCCCTGTGATGAAAACAAAACTCTGTGTGTGTATGAATATTGAACCATGTACATGTACAGTATATTATGTAAATAATGCATTAACATGACAAATATCATATTATGAATAAAAAAAAAACTCAAAATTATGTATGTACTTCACTGAGGCTGCAGAACAAGGTTTTAAGTAATAGCATGAGAGGACTTCTGAATTTGGATGTGAATATTTTTTCATATTGAATTATGTAAAATGTCATGGAAGTAGACAGTTATTCAGATCATTTAGAGGAGGTCCTGAATTTGTTCCATAAGTTTATTTGATTATTTTTACAGTTCTAACTTTTAGAACTAAAGAATTAAAGAAATACTACTTTACTTTCTTGACCTCATACAAAAACATGCATTTTTCCTTTGAACAAGGTAAAACGAATGAAATCCATGCCCGTACATGCCACAACAGCAGGTTCAGAAGGCGACCTCATACAAATAGGTCAATTCAAGTCATTAGGGGTTAGCCTGGGGGTAATGTGATGATAAGGGTAACAATATGATAAAGCTGATAATTTTTGTCAATCTGAGCAATTGATCTTGATATGATCACTAAAAGTAATAAGCAATAAGAAACACAAGGTAATTAGTCACAGATTTAAAAGTTACTTGAAAATTTCTTAAAAATTAGAAACACCATTATGGACTTTCTTTGATAAAGATTTAACAAAGCCCTATAAATAAAAGATTAAGAGTTTCTATAAATAAAAGATTAAGAGTTTGACGTAAACAAACTAAGGTATCCCTAAAATAAACTAGATTGAAATCAAAGTCCACAACAAACTACTTTGCTGATTAAGAACAAACAAGAATCAAGCAGTATGTCTTAGTCAGGACAGACTTCCTACAGCCTCTAAAATTAATTTTTGCCGATCTCTCTTAACAAGTTTGACGTCATGCGAAACTTGACGATTTTCATTATCTGGCAAATCTTTTTTTAAATTTGCATTGTAACTGCACAAGTTATGATCTAAAATAGTAATTATGGTCCAAGAAGGGATGTCTGATACTTATCTTTGCAATACTGCAAACAAAGTTACACAATCAATTAACGGCCTCTAAAATTAATTTTTGCCAATCTCTCTTAAAAGTTTGACGTCATGTGAAACTTGACGATTTTCATTATCTGGCAAATCTTTCTGAAAATTTGCATTGTAACTGCACAAGTTATGATCTAAAATAATAATTATGGTCCAAGAAGGGATGTCTGATAGTTAT
Source organism: Strongylocentrotus droebachiensis (assembly GCA_035222895.1). Lineage (NCBI taxonomy): Eukaryota > Metazoa > Echinodermata > Echinoidea > Camarodonta > Strongylocentrotidae > Strongylocentrotus > Strongylocentrotus droebachiensis. The sequence continues at coordinate 287,621 of JAVYIG010000599.1, read as the reverse complement.
CTTTGCAATACTGCCTACAATGTACACAATCAATTAATGGAAATGCTATGAAATCATTAGAGGTGAAAAATACAGGTACGAGGCCCTACGTAATGTACATGTGCTTATAGATTTTGTAGAAATGTTTTTATCTCTTTTTCAGGGATAAAATTCAAACAAGATGCAAAGAAACAAAGAGATAAGCTTCCATTTTCTCTCTTTTTTAATCCAGTCACTTACAGTTAATAACAGAAGTATTCCTACCCCTTGTAAATTTGATTCTTTGTGTGCTGTTCGTAACTCAAGAATGAAAGGTGGACTGGTAGAATTAAGGCCTTTATGAATACCTTTAGATGTACCAGTAAGCTTTAATATGTCACATTCTCAAGAAACATAAGGCTAAATCAAATCTTCATATACTTGATTAATTACAAAACTTGTTAAGGGTATGAATAATTTTGTTGTTAACTGAATGCACTTGATTTCCTAGCTTGGTAGTACTAAATGGTATTTCAATAAATAGTTTTACGCTGATCTCTGCAGTCACAAAACAGTAGAGGATTTTTGGAAGGTTCTTCTTGTAAACCCATACATGTATGATGCCAAACACACTCCACTATTAAACCTCATGATAATTGAGATTGACTTTTATTCCCAACTTACAAGCCACAACAATCTCCACAGATCCTCAATACAGATTATAAGCACCTGTACTTGGAAGGAAACAACTTTCCCCTAATTTCCTCACAGCCCCTCCTTCGAAAACGTATCACATCCAAAATCTTGACGTTCAAAGAAACTGAGCATATCGCAATGAGTAAGTGAGATATCAAGCCTATGAGGGAAGGTATATTTCCGACATCAAAACACAAAACCACAACGACAAACATGCAATTTTCTTCTCACCTCGCTGAGTTCGCTCATGTTATATGAGAAAATCTGAATATCAGAGATCGAAGATAAGACGACAAACTATGCTAGGATGCCTCTAATTACAGAACTTTCTTTGAAAACCAAGTCCAAATCTTCATGTCCGAATCTTGGTGATACGCAGCAGAAAGTCCAAAATGTCTCAGTAACAAAATCAATTCACTAAAGTCGGTTTCCTCAAAAACAATCGAAATTGCAACCACCCCTCGGCCAAGACTGATAACGGACTGCGAGTCGACGCTTGTATTTATACTCGGGAAGATCGTAGAGATCTTGGCACCTGACTCAAATGCCAGGTCCCTGCACACATAATGACGTTACTCCTGTGACGTCGAGTGAACTCAAAACCTTGCACATGTGTCGTAACAGGATGGCCGCGATTCCGAGAGCTGGCCAGTGCCGATGATTCACCTAGCCCGAGTCATAACATTGCAAGGATGTCTTTATTTATAGCCCATGATGTAATGGAAATAACCTGACCAAACTTTTCTGACACGTAGAATACAATGTTTTACAAGATAACTTGAGAACATGGATATTTTCCTTTTCCTATTCTGCTATGACATCACCATCTATTGATTAGTATTTAATATTAATGTTGTATCTCTTAAAATATTTCAAAGTAATGCTCTTGTCTTCCACAGCAATGTCTATGATATTAACATATATTTGTTCATGCTTATTATTTTTATGTAATATATGCTTCAAATCTATTTCAGAAAGTCTGCATATCAAATACTCTTTACATTTTATTCTTGTATTAATATCATGTATTCTCCTTTCTGTCATATTTCATTTTGTTTTTGAAAAAAATCACCATCTCTCTTTCTGTTGCAATTTCTTCTTCCTCCTCCATTTCTTCTTCTTCTTCTTGATCTTCTCCTTCTCCATCCCTTTCTCCTCCTTCTCCATCCCTTTCTCCTCATCCCCCTCATCATCCTCCTCCTCCTTTCTCATCTTCCTCCATCCTAGTTTCTTTTACCTCTTCTTAAATCTTTTTTCCCCTTCTCCTTATTTTCTAAATTGTTTCTTCTTCCTGAGACTATCATCCTCCTTTCTCATATCCATTCTCCTAAATAAACCACCCCTTCTCATCACAACGTACTCTTTCCTTTTTTAGTTGCTTGCTTGTCTTTGTTTCTCCTCTGCTTTCTATTTCTTCAAATTTTCAAGAAGATGCCAAAAATCCCAACCAAAAAAAAATTATCTCAGGAAAAATTATGGTCCCAAAGGAAAACACACAGACAATGAAACAGAATTTCACTTGTTGAAGCATTCATCCAATACACAATGAATATGGAAACAGGATTTGCATTAGAGCATTTATACTGCCCATGCTCTATGAATGATTTCCCCATTTCCTAACAGTGACAGTGACAATCTGTCCACATCAACATTTCTATGAATCTTTAATCCCACAGAAGCTCACAAATTATGATGCTGTAAGCTGTAATCATTTAACTGAATTTCATTCATTTTATTTTGTTCTAAATGTAGTAGATAAAGGCTTGAGATAGTACTAATACAATGTCAATGGGGGGGGGGGGTGGACTTAGGGGCTCGTATGAGTTAAACCTAGCTTTTGAATTTAAACCTAGCATTTGAATTTTTGTCATGGCTGTAGATATTTTGGACATATCAAAAGTTCATTTCATAGATACGCAAGTACAGTAAATACATGAAATTGCATCATTATCTGGTTATCCTTGGTTTCCTGTTCCTGAATATCCCAATCACTATTTGTTTATTAAAACCACAATGTTTGTCATACTAATTCCATGTTTGAACTATTGTAAGGTCATGTAGTCATTCAAGTTTAATCCCACTGCCATGTTCAGCCATGCCTTCAACAACAAAAATTGCTGCAGCAAAAAAAAAAAAAAAAAAAAAGAATAGCAAGAAACAGTGCTGTATGTTTAAACAAATGAAAGCCATGGCAACAATATATACAAGCACAGTATATAGTACCATATACAGGTACATGTCAATTTATTTTGTTCACAGTGTTTGTTAAATTTGTATTAAAGGGCTCTTTTATGCAATGAGTCTTGTACAAATTTTCCATTTATTTCATCAAAAGAATGAAAATCTCCTGATTTGGACGTTGAGTTATGGTAGTGATATTGAAAGAACCAAGGTAATAGTCATATCAAGAAGCTTTTTTGTTTGTTTTTGGTTGATGAAATAAATGAATAAAAGATGTGGAACTGAACACACTGCAGAATATCAACCGAAAACAAGAAAACCATGTCTTTTGTGTGTACAAGGCTATACAGTGGGAGTCAATAAAAAGGAAACACATTTTCAAGCCCCAATATCTCAAAGCCCAAATAAAATTACTGCAATATATCATAATTGTATGATAGTTGATGTCTCCTTTAATTCTCGCTACCCCAAATAGCGATTCTGCCGAGATCCGGGGAAAATCCTGAAAACGCGCATTGCATTATGGGATAGCTTTTCGACATTACAGCTTCCTGTGCAGGCGCTATATTACTAGGCGCGATAGCGCAAACGTAAAACGCCGTCGCCACACAACGTGTATGCACCGAATATGTCGTCTGCTCGGTCTTGTTTTTTTTTTGCAAATATTTCAACGTTTATTTGAACATTTCATTCGTTGTTTTTTGCGTCTTTTGACATCAGTGACGATGGTTTTCTTTTGTGAGGCTGCACAGTGCTGGGCTCATGATTCCAAGCGTAAGAACCCTGAAAAATGGGGGTGGATGAAGGCCGTGACTTGGGATGGGACTCTATACCGGAAGTTGTAGTGACGACCCGAGAGAGTGAAAATTACCTCGTCTCGCGAATTTCGAGATTTTCGTACCTATTTAGGGTAGCGAGAATTGAATAGGTCGCTCATCGAAATACAATCACGGATGACTGAGCACTGGGTATTTACAAAAAGCATGCCAAATTGTCCTTTGCCAAAGTTCAGGAGTTGCTCTCTTCATGCATGAGTGCATTTCGTTGACCACCAGTTATCATTCAAAATTTTGGCATAGAGAAATTTTACATGAATCAAGAAAATTGCTACTGTTCAGCTCTCCGCGGCTGGATTTTCTTGATCAAAGTATGAAATTAAAGAAACATTATAGCCTATAATGTGAATATCTTAAAACTTCATGTACAATGCAGTGATATTTACATGTAGGGTTGAACCTCAGTTTCCCTTTTTGTGATTCACACATACATTTGCCACTCTCCACCCAAGTGTAAATAGGTACCTGATATGCTTGAGCGCTAGTTACTTTGGCAGCTCTACTACAACCAGGGTAATATGTGTAAAGCGCCATGAGCCTGGTGGATACTGGCGTTACATAAATATCCATATTATTATTGTAACCAACTTGGTATACTTACAGCTACAGGTACAGGTCTCTGCTGGGGCGGGGCTTGTGCGGGCGGGGCCTGTTGAGGGATAGAGGCTGCCCCTGCATAGACCGCCTGAGGTTGAGGCATACCCGGTCCGCCAGGGAGGGGGACTGGTTGGACGGGGGGTGGTCTGAAGGCTGTGGCCGCCATAGCTGCACCCTGGTGATGATCAAGAAGAGAAACAACATGAATTCAAAGCAATGGGACTATTAACTAATTTCTTCGTTATGGATCGAAACCCTGGACTGCCAAATTATTTGGAGTGCATCATCTGTTTTGGAGCCAGAAGGTGATCAAGAAGAAAAACAACATGAATTCAAAGCAATGGGACTATTAACTCATTATTAGCCATGGATCAAAACCTTGGATTGCCAAATGGTTTGGAGTACGTCATCTGTTTTGGAGCCAGAAGGGCATTAACTCTGTAGTAAAGTATATAGCCCTTTTGGATTGAAGCACACAATATTATATGTGTACGCTGGGGGGTGACAAAAGTCAAACATGGCAGCCCTGTTTGTTCCACTGGTTGACTAAAGCTGACAAAGAGTTAAGCCAAGTAAAATTGATTCCTAGTAACTCATTTCAATTTCTTTTCTTCTTCTTTTTTTTTTTTTTGAAGAGAAGTGATGATGGGGATGATGCGGCCCTATATTATTTGATATTTGACATTTCTACTCACAAACACGCTATGGGTTAAATTGCAACAAGGTTTCTTGATTATTATTTGTTTCTATTTTAAAACAATTCGAAATTACACAAACTTAATATGATATTTAGTACCTCCATGCACTTGCGTATATTTTTTATTTCCTCATTCTGTTAATGATTTATATTGATACTTTGTCATTTCATGTTATAACAATATAAATACAATCAAGAAGAAAATGAAAGGGCACAGATGAGTATTCAGGAAATATGAAGTTTACTTGGCCTTCAGTTGATATGGGAAAAAACATTGTACCATGCTGCAGACAAATCGTCATCGATATTTTGAACCGGAAATCTGTCATATGTATTACTATTCCGATATGTCGGTTCATAATATCAATGACGAGATCATCACTGTGCACAAGCATGATAATTTTGTTGTTTACCCACTAAAGATATTCACTAACATGTAACAGGCAATTATCGTTGCTTTTCAAGCACATTCTACAAACTATTACTTACCGGTATATACATGTACATGTACATTACATGTGTATTACATTATTTATCACGATGAATATAATTGTACCTCACCACATTTTAACACTTATTCATGATTTAAATATAAAATAACACCAACTATTTTTCTTAAATCATTATTCTATAGTCTAAACTCTATCTATTAAAGAGATGATTCAGAGTGAATATAAAACCATGAAAAATACTATAAATACATAGAGAGACTGGCAAACACAACTTTAATTTAGTTTAGGATCTAAAATGATACTCCACATCACATTATATCATTTCACTTCTAATAATGGACTGTTGAAAATTCACTGGGCAAAAATAGATCAGTAAACAAAACATGAAATTTGTTGAACCAATTTCATTATTTTCTTTACATTTCAAAATACGATTCTGTCCAATTAAACTAAAGAAACTTGTCTGTGCAGTGCTATTATTAGAATTTTGATGTTTACTTTTCGATCCACGCTTAAAGTATGAAACTTCCTTGCATGGCAAATGATTCTTTACATAAACATTATTCATCATTTGGATTGTTGAACTTTTGTCTGCATTATAAGTCCAAGTTCCATGTAATATCTTGGTATTAACGAGTGCAGCTGGAATACAACTGCCACACTAAAAAACAAAGAGTCATTGCTATAACACACTAGCCTATACTTCCTTTCATATCTCACTTATCAGGGATGCTACACAAACAAAATTTTACACTCGTCAGAGCACTTATTTCAATTGCGTAAATACCAATTTTATGACAGAATTGATTAGAAAAACGAAAAAAACTAGAGTTAGATATGATTTGCTTGCCTGCATGCCCAGATAATAAAATCTTGATCTACCTCCCAAGTGGTGTACTTTGGGCAGACAAGTTTCTAGCATTCTGTGTCTGAATTTGAATCGGTAGGAATTTCTTGTAAGTATTTCACTTTATCTTTACTCAACTCTGGTGTTATCAATTAGCTTGCATAATAATTGTCTGTTTGGATCCAGAAGGGCGATAACTCATATATATACATGTACTTTGATACAGAGTTATGACCTTCCGGATCTGAAGAAATTATTTATACAAATATGCCTAAATGCCTTTTTGGAAAAACAATTTTAATTAAAATCAAGGGCTATTTGGGAGCTTCAAAGATCACAATATATAGTCTGCTTAGAGCCAGAAGGGCATTATGTTACTCAAAATTAGTGCTGTAACATCACGGATATCTCCAATTCCGTTTAACCGCCAGTAAAAACCGGACGGTTTTCGGTTAAACAATTTTTTTTTGCCGACTCTATCAAGCAAGGCCCGTGTTAAAAAACCCACGCGGGAAGGCCTTTCATTTAACTGCGAGGTGCAGCTGAATGTGTAAGATCTTTAATGTAAATTTTAAAAAAAGTACAGGACCTAGGATAAAACTTTGTGGTACGCCGTGTAATAGAAGAAAAATTGGAGGAATTATTATTATAAACTACAAATTGAGATCTATCAGAAAGATTACTTTCAAACCAAGATGACAGACAAATTTGAGTGTTGTTCTACAGTGGTGATTCAACACACCGATTACTGAGCTGGGAGACATTGCCAAGCATAGCGCCAGGTGGAGGGGAATAAATCGAAACTTTAAAAATTATTTTTAAAAAAAAATTATAAAAAAAAAAAATTATAAAAAAAAAAAAAAAAAAAAAAAAAGAAAACGGGAAAACGAAACCATCCAATTGAAAACGGAATCCGCCATGGGCGGTCGGATACCGGACGGTTAAACGTTTGACTACAGCACTACTCAAAATAATGGCAGATGTTGTAAACGCCCTTTTTACTCATAGCTACTAATGCACAAAGCACCAAATTTAGCTAGTGCTACTAATGCTAAAGGGAGATTCTGTACAATGTGTCCAGTACAACATGAGGTATATATTTTATTTCATTAAAAAATGAAAATTTCTTCATTTGACTATTGATTAATAACTTTATCCAAGTATCTCGTATCAGTAATCACTAATAATATCCAATGATCTCATCAGTTTTTTTTCACTTTGGGATGAAATTATGGAAAAAAGACATGTATTGACTCTCAGGACAAAATTATGGAAAAAAATATTGTACAGGGCACATCAATACACAAATTGCCCAAAAGAGCGACCTAAAATAATGCATAAAATCATCCCTAGGGGAACATTTAGCCATGTAGTATTAATGTTAATGAGAGTCATAAATTGTCTCAAGCACTCAGATAAACTGTTATTAATGTGTGGCCTACAGGGTCATTCATACCAGGCATAAATCTTAAGTGCTACTTTACGCCCACTCCATGCAGACATGCACGAGAGAGGCAAGATTGCATCAGTCCAGGCTCAAATTATGGGGCGTGTTCACATATGTTGCAGTAAACTTCCTCAGTATTTTTTCTTCTCTTTTAATTTGATTTATAAATAAATTAACTACTAAATGAATGGCAAGAGAGGATGCAAAAAAGAATTTGAGCACAATGTAGGTCCTACGCATACTCACTTATCTGCGTAATATGAGATATCAAAATGCAAATGGTGGTATTAAGCTCTGCCTTGGTAAACTGTTGCAGTTTACTGAGTATATGTGAACAAACCTTAATTGGCAAGCTGTTGATACCACATGGGGTTTTCTGAAGGGGTAATTAAAGCCATTTGCAAGATTCACTAACGTATCACCAGTCTAAAATCTCTAAATGGAACTTGAACCTGTGAACATGCGGAAAATAAAATACCATGTCTGAAATCCTAGGATTAAAAAGCCCCTTCGCTGAAAATTTATTCTTGAGATGAAAATCTAACTTCAATGTCCTTTTGAGTTGTTTTGGTAAAATGCATGCTGAAGTACAAATCAAAATTATGCAAGTTAGTTGTCAATGCCAAGTATGAATATAGGGTACAGTATACACTATATTACAAGTACATTAGAAACTTGGCAAGATCATGTATTTGAATCACATATTCTGTATCATTATTTAAAAAGAGACAAATTATGCTCTGGATATCTGAAATCTTATTTTTTATGTATTAATAATTCACTTAGATTTGCATCTTATTAATTCATCCTCTTAATGCCCAAAAGATGTTCAACTTATTTTGATTCCTGGCCCCTATCAGGGTTCTGATAAGCCCCTTCCCCCCCAAAAAAAACAAAAAAAACAACAACAACAAACAAACATATATGAAGCACATGTAAAAAATAAATTCAAGATTCTCAAGCCAATAAAAAGTTCGTAAAAGCCCCCTCCCCCCAACAAAAATACAAAATAAAATAAAATAAACAAATAAACAAACAAAAAATCATCTTGAATAAAGAGGAATGCAAATGGCTTACAATACCTGTGCTAATTTACTGAAGGTTTAATGGCAAGGGTGTTGTAATACTAAGGAGTGGTGGGTGGGAAGGGGGGGGGGAAGAAAATTCAACAAAACTGTCAGTCAGACTGTCAAACAGAGCCAGAGAGAGAGAGAGAGAGAGAGAGAGAGGGACAGAGACAGACAGACAGAGACAGACAGACCGACAGAGAGCTAGAGAGAGAGAGAGATATAGAGAGACAAACTGACAGAAGGCAAGAGACAGACAGACTGACTGAAAGAGAATTATAGACACAGACAGACAGTAACAGAGAGCGAGAGAGACAGAGACAGACAGACAGACAGAGCTAGACTGATAGAGAGCAATAGAGACAGACTGACAGAGAGATAGATAGAGAGACAGAGGGACAGAGAGAGAGAGAGAGAGAGGGGGAGAGAGAAAGAGAGAGAGAGAGATAGGGGCAAGCAGAAATATCAGACAAGTACGGTAATGATTGGTAGAAACGTTGAAGGAATAGGATATGTCTACGGGTACACTTTGCGGGTCAAGAGTCAAATAAACACAACTACAAAACAATAAAAATTCAATAAAATAAAATCATGTTTAACAAGATGCCACTCCATTAAGGTTGGGTTAGAGGACGTGCATGGTTAAAACTCATCACACAAGCGGAAAATATATTTATTACAAACCGTTGGATAAGGAGCACCCTGGGTAGATATATGGGGGAAGGAAAGATGAATAGAGTTATAAATATTTAAGAAAATCAAAAAGTTAAGTCAGAGAGCAAAACTCAGCAAATTATCTAAATAAGCTGCAATACACATGACATTTAAGTTTGAATCAACATGAACAAATAATGGTAAGTTTTTTTAAGATTTACAATAGCTGAACATGCAGGAATCAAAAGGTTTGTCCATCAACACTCATTTTTTTCTTTCTTTTCTATTTCATCAAAGAGGATTCAAATTACTGATAGAATTGAATAAATATTACATATACATGTAGAAGTTTAGATTAAACCAAGTTTTGATGGTGCCACACACAAAAAACACCTCATCATTGCACTGATAACGTACATGTACGTGAACATGCAGTCAAAGTTGAATAGAAGGACAAAGCAGGGAGATTGAGAAATTATATTAATATCTATAGATGAGTGAAAGTGGTACTTATTATAGAGAGGTGATATATATTTCACTTTTTGCCTGTAGCAAAATACGTTATATCACACCTCAGTTAAGGAAATGATGAGGAAAGTGTTTTTATAACTACATTGTACAGTGCGTCCCGGAAAAAAATGAAACCAAGAATTATTGATGTTTAATCATAACTTAATCACAATTATAATTAATAAATGACACATATTTGTAAGCTTACATGTAGATCCTCTTCTTTCATTTGATGCAACTCATATGATGTATATTTTACACATGAGTGGTTTAATAAAAACAACTTTAAAAACTTTTTTTTTTCTGGGACGCACCGGTACTGTCAATCTATCATGGAAACACACTACCATATGTGTGTATTTGTAAATTTCTTAGCATGCTATGCATGATAACTACTTGAGAGTTCAAATCCCTTTAAAAAAAAATGTAATTCACTTCATTCAATCACTACACAAACAAAGCAAAAGGTAACACAGCTACAGGTATAGAGTACCAAAGTATGACATCATAATGGCCAAATTGTCAAGGTTGCTGGTTCTAAACAATTTACAATGGTGTGGTGATCACACCAGCTCCAAACACTGAATTTGCTCTACTCCATCCCGTTGCTTGAATGATTTTGCTACCATGCTAACTACTTCTATTGTTAATTCATGCATGTTTAAAGTCCTTTTATATTCCATATTCTATTTACAATAAATACTTTTCACTTTCTCATTTACATTCAGGTTCATGCAATGATGGTGAGGGTTTTTTCCTTCAAATTTCAGGAAGGGGAGGGGGCTCACCACAGGCATAAACAGCAAGCAAGAAGATACAAAAAGAGGCATAGGTACACACCATTGGATTATTTGGATAGGGACAGTCCTATAGATATGAAGGCAATAATTAAGGAAATAAGATTTTAAGACAGAAACAATAAAAATAAATACTACAAATAAACATTAAAACATACAGTATATGTGACAATTTAAAAAAAATACATTGTTACAAATATTATATACTGATTTCAAACTATACAAAGAGAACATGCAGTCATGTGCATGGAAATAATGTTGGCTACAATGTGTTTATATGTACATGTTTTGTGGGAGGAGGATCACATACTAGAAATACTGAAGTATTTGTTGAACGTACATGTACGTGTATATGTTTCAAAAGAGCTGACAAGTATACTTTTCCATGCATAAGCAAATCAAAATCAAATGGATTGGCAAATATTTCTTTCTTATGATAAATGTAGATTGTGTCCCCATTGTAGAGTGTCTTTATGATAATAAATCTCAATATAGCCATAATAAATTACATAAAAGTCTTCTATCATAAATATTACCATCACAAAACTATCATAAAACTCACTCCTTACAAAACCAAAACCAATTACCAAACCATTAATCACATTAATATTTCTGTCATGTTATATTAAAGGTATTATGTCCCATTTGCAGCCAACATTAAATTCTGTAGAACTTTGCAGGAATTATGAATATGTCATGTATGTCCTATCTGTAAAACGTAAACGTTAGCAGTGTCCTAGTATGCAAGGAAACCTGTTTACTTGCTAGACTTCACTGTAAGACAATAAGTGACTGACCGACTTCTTTTTTTTCTTTGGAAATAACATACAGAAAATGAGCTGAACAGGATACATGAGCATTTGTCTACATCAATAACCCACTTCTTGTAATGGCCAAAATTAAAGTGATTGAATCTTTGCCATTCGGTACAAGGGTCTAAAAATCAGACTATTACTATTAATGGATTGCAATCAGTGGCAATCACGAAAGTGGATTTGACGTTTTCAAGTCCTTTCATTTTGAGGGAATTTCTAAATTAGTATTATCTTTCAATTGTTGTTGGAATTTGGGCTTTTCATTTGGGGCCTGCAAATGAGACATGTATAATATCAATGAGGGCCATATTCTATTTGATGAACCATGGGCAGAAGTATCACAGCTTCAGAAGTGATTCTTCTTTTTAATAGCAAAACTAACTGCCTAGTTGATGAGATGCATTTCAGTTTTTATGGTTTGGAAGTAAAAGTATAATGAACAAATGTTATGCTCTATTTAGCCAGCTTCTGTTTCTGTCACAGTCCACTTGTGCGCTAAACTAATCACCTCATTTATTGAAAGAGAAACTGGATAAATTTGGAAATTACTTGATGACATCTTATCTATTTCATTTTCATGAGGTATTTAAAGGCACACTGTCCTACTTGTAGCTACTTGCTCCCTCTATATAGAAAACTTCCCAAATCGGTGCCTGTTGGTCCCCCATGATCCTCTTTTTCTTATGTTAAATGAGAGCTGAGTTAATGAGATAGCCACCTGTCACAGTGACCTCGATGGCTCGCTGTGTGGTCTAATCCCTTCTAGCTGCAGTAGTAACGCCTACCTTTAATGCTGAGCTACAGAAAACATGAATAGCATTGGTTGCAAGGGCCAGGTCAAACTCAGACTCATACAAAGCGTTAATGCTCTACAGGAACAACATGGATACCTGTACAGTGTACATGTATGTATACAATATTCATGGGGAAAAAAGAACAAAAAACAAAAAAGTACTATCTTTTTCAGTACCGTATTCAAGAAGGTCATCAAGTAAATATGTGGTAAATTTCAATGATTTCCATGCATACTTCTGAGAGTGAGCTAACAGATGATCAAATTCACAGGGAAAATTGGAGAATACCAGTAACATACAGCTTGTGGGAATGTGTATATTATTTTAATGGAAACATGTACCCGTGGAAAAAATGAAACAAAAAACAAAAAAGTACTGTCTTTTTCAGTATTCAACAAGGCCATCAACTAAATCGTCGCTGTTTTCACGAAGTGACGGTAGTGAAAAAAAATTGCATTCACTTTGCGTTACGATTTTCCTCACTACCGTCACTTCGTGAAAACAAGGACGAAATATGTGGTCTGTTTCAATGATTTTCATGTATAATTCTGAGAGTGAGGTTATAAATGATCAAATTCACAGGAAAAAATGTGGATTACCGGTAACGCACAGCTTGTGGAACGTATGTATTTTCAAGGACAGGCCAATTTATACATCGTATCAAGCTACGAATAAGAGTTGAAACTAGAAAGGCAGTGATTCTAGATCGATCTGGGGCATACTGTATGCTGAAATTATTGTGAGATTATTCATTAGCATATTTTGTTATGGGTCAATGCATCAGAAGTGTGAGCATACCCCCCCCCCCCTTCACACAATCAAAATTCATTGTATAACAAAATGACAATGAAAAAAATGAAGAAAAAAAAGTATAGCTATACTTATGGCTGTTTTGGCATGTACATGTATCATTAAAAAATATAGTTTTAATAGGCAGGCTTGCTGTGAGAGCACGCTAATAATTGGCCAGCTGTCGGCCGCTAGGCTGCCTGACAATAAACATATATGTCAGCTGACCTCTCCTATTGAATCTAATTTCTTAAAATTAAGGTTCTTTATACAATGTTTCTCTGTTTAAAAAAAAAAAAAATCTTCTATTGTGTACACCCCTTCGCTACATGTATGTGATGCTATTTTATACAAATTCCATACATTTTGTTGTGTGTGAACAGGCAATTACTGAACTCGAGGAGGGACACTAGATACATACTATTGCACAAGATGGTATCAAGTTCAATACTGGGGCATATGGTACTGTCATTAGTAAAAATGCACAAGGCAGTATTTCCCCCTAGCATTGTCTGGCAATAGACATCTAGTACACACAGTTTGGCATGTTTGTATGGAAGCGAAATTTTATTAGGTATTTTAATGTACCATAATCAAATTGACCGTTTAATACAGACATCATCAGCATCAATGACAGATATAAATAATCATGTACACTGTATCTGATCTATCAATATTATTATAATAAAAGACAATTTATTTCATATGTTATTTAATACAACAATATATTCTGCTTGCACAATGAATGGAAGCAAACTAGATGCTAATTTATCTGTGATTTTAACTGATAATTATATGAAATCTTTATAATAAAAATAACAAATTAGTAATAAGTTATAAATAAAACATCACTGATGTGCATTGATCACAATGTACATTGTATTTTATTTATTAAATATTCTTGAAAGGAAACATTGTTTTGAATAACAAAAAATGCTTAAAACACCAATTATAAAACATGGCTGTCAGATATTAAATCACCATATACATACATGTACATAATATCTGATTTACATCACTTCTCAAGTATGCGCCGATTCAGACCAGTAATTATCCAAGCTTAAGAGTGTTATTTTCTGGCCCAAATTACAAAATCTTGCTTCCCATTTATCGATGATGCTTGCACAAATGACACGCTCAATTGCTTTGACCAACGGTAGAATATTGACATAGACCACTTTTCAACAAACAACAGACGTGAACCTTGTACTGGGTAAAGCTCCATACACATGTAGCAATTAGTGGAATTAGTGTTTGCTACATGGGTAGCTGTATGATCAAGAGGAATATATATATATTTTTTAATTACATAAAGGTACACACAATATTTCAGTCTATATCATTTTAACAATGAAATATATTTTCTATAGTAAGATCATTATACGGTAGGCAAGTTTTTTTCTTATTTTATCTCACTCAACTGACTATAAAAGAAATCTATATTTGGCTTGCTTCAGAAATAAACTATGCTTTTACCACTTCTTCCAATGGATTGATTCAGCCATGGAAAGATTTGCATGTGTACAGGTATGAAACTTCTGAACACAATTTCCATAGTGTAGAATGGACAGCGTAGGGACAAAAATGGAAAATTATTTTTGACATACATTTGTTCTCAGTGTAATACACTTTTCTTGTTTGTCTTGTTGAAGACGCAGTTGTTTTCAGGAGCTTTTGAATAGCTTTTTAAAATTGTGTGTCTGTAAAGTAGCCCTGTAAGAAGTTTTTTTTTTATCACAGCGCAGTACATGTAGACTAGTAGAGCATATTCATTAAGTAGCTGCACTATATCAATTGATCTAATTATTATTATTTATTATAATATGTGAACCGAAGAAAATAAGAGTGTCTGCATCATTTCAGAGGGGGGGGGGGGGGGGGGGGGGAGTAACTCTTTTCCAATTTGAGTACCTTTTAACCCTATTTTACTGTATAACTGATGTCCTGAGTTATGCTGCTGAATCAGAAAGCCCTGATTGACACTGAGCAAGCAGTGATCTTTAGAAGCTACCAGTAATGTACATCTGATTAAAAATGCATTAACTGCTGTACATCAAGACACACACAACAGGGGCTAATTAACCATATTACTGCCAGTGTAATAACATCAATCCTGGGCCACATCTGTATGTGTTTGTAACGCAATGTATTAAATGGGAGTACATGTTTATATTTACAGGTAGCATGAGCCTCCCCATGTCAAAATGGAAAGGGGAAATTTTACTGATTAACACTATGAATATGACTGACAAAGAAAGCGGACAAAATATACAGTTCCTCAGGTAGACATAGGAACATCCCTTCACTGCTATTATGTAAACATGTGTAGAACAGGTGTCACATGCATATTCACCTTTTTTACATAATAGCAGTGAAGGGATGTTCCTTTATCTACCTGAGGAACTGTATATTTTGTCCGCTTTCTTTGTCTGTCATATTCACAGTGTACACCCTGCGCAGAGGAATAAACTCATGATTAGCCTAATATTTTACCTTTTACTTCTTTAAATCTAAACAAATGTATATATTTAAAGGGATTCATCACATTATTTTAAGGCACAGAAAAGGAAAGTAAAGTGAGGAAAAGTACTGGAAATTGGAGAAGAGGTGGCAGAAAGTGTATGTGAGAGAGATAGAGAGAGAGAGATTGCCCTAAAAAATGTGATGTGTAAGAATTCCACTTTTCAAGTATAAAAAAACACATTACTTACTGCAAATCCCATGTTTGGTTGAGCCCCATACGGTAAACCTCCGCCATGCATTGATCCATAGTCTGATGGCATAGGCATTCCGGCCTAGAATTGAGCAGTAACAATACAGTAACATTAATGAAGGTGCTGAATATAGATTTTCTTGCATATTAGCCTGAATTAATCTAGAGGCTAAAGTTAAACAATGAGATGTAACAATAATTAATCATATAGCATAATCAACATATATTTTAGTCTGAATTACACCAAATGAAAAAGTCAAATAACAAGGTTAACTAATGAATCCAACTTCTATAAAAAAAAAATCCCCTCTTGCAGAGCATACTACCTAAAGTTTAAAAGCTATCGGCATCTACCTGAACATATAAAGAGATATAAGTCCTCAAAGAATTTAATTCATATTTTGTTTAAAAGAATTTTGGAGCACTTTTATCTTAAAGATAGAAGCATTGTGGATGTTATTTGTTATAAGCAGTAATAACGTGAGAAACGCAATGTCTCTATCACTGAAAGTAAGGCTACATTTCACTTTCTTCTTAATTCAATAGTTATGACAAATTCAATTCGATCCAGTTAAATTCTTAAATGTCTCTATAATGTATCATGTTTGAGGGCCCTTGATATGTTTGCATTTGTTTGGCCACAAGAAAGGTGTTAGTTTCAGTTTCATTCACACTGAAGTAGTCCTGTATAACATTGAAGTGCAAAACCAGTACAAGGTTCTTTCCTTGCACATTTATAAATGTGTTTCTCAAAGATTGTACACGTACATGTACTGTAAATCTCTAAGTGCTTTACAGATATATTATTACCCTGGTCATCGGATTCACAGGCTTGCCCGCACACAATGTATGCTGGGCTGGGATTCAAATCCCATACCTTGTAATCTATAGTCCGTGACTTATCCACTAGACCACAACACCTTGTGTACTTCTCTTTTTTCCTTGTTTATATTAATGTTCGATAGTGATTTTCTTTGTATAAGTATTGTTGATTTTGTTATGTATTTTAATTTGGTGGCCCCTTTTTATCAGCCCTGCTTTCTCCAGGGTCACCAAGACACCAAACCATCATTGTGTTCTGCTAAATTTTTGATGGAACTTATTTTGATGGTTGAATAAATAAATGAATTGAAATTGAATTGAGCTCAGACAAGGCTCAAGGGTAACAAGTTGCCTACCTGTGGCGGTGCCCCGTAGCCAGGCTGTTGAGGGGGGTAACCTGGCTGTGGTGCTGGTGGATAGGAGGGTTGCTGTGTGGGGTAACCAACCCCTGGAGCAGGTGGGTAGCCTGGGGCAGGTGCAGGGGCGGGAGGGTAACCCCCTGCTCCAGCCAGGGGTGGGTATCCCCCTCCTGCTGCTGGTGGGTAACCCCCTTTGATAAAAAAAATGATAATTGATTGATAATGGTTTATTGAGAATAAAAGAACAACAATGCATCGCGGCCTACAAGGCCGAACTGGGCAATGTTTTTTACAGTATATACAGACATTCATATCAAATAACATCAAAATTAATGAACTGAACTTGAATGAGTCAATTGTTAAGAATAATATTTAACTTTAAAACTCTTATTTCTTATTATTTGATCTCCTTCATTCATTTTATAGTACCGGTAATATTAAAGCTCATCCTCACTAATGAATATTTTGATGGGAATCTGAGTGCTTCTTAAATGTCTTGAAATTTGTGAGATTTCATGATTTTTATTGTTAAATAAAACTGTTACGAAATGCCAAATCTTACATGTACATGCAATTTCTCAAACTCTGAAAAATTCATTAATAAAATTAATAATAGGAGACAGATACGGAGAGCATTAATTATTCAATTTCCAATTAATTCTAAAAATCCACCAGATATTTGTTCATGCTTTCTTCAGTTGTCAATGGATTGAATAACACTCAAATATTAGAATGGGATGATTTTTTCTAAAAAAAATCAATTCTTTTATTTCTTATTAAATATTGATAAGTGAATTTTCATACACATTTGTTTCTATGGAAATGCCACGCGATGTATCTTTCTAAATATTTCATGAAAGGAAAATAAATGCACTCTGCTTTATTAACTTTTATTCACTTTTTCATCAAAATCACATCAATAACAATAAAAACTCAAAATGTCATGGTAATCCATTGCATCTTACCTGCTGCTGGGGGGTAGCCTCCTTGTGGGGGATATCCAGCGGGTGCCGGGGCCTGAGGGTAACCCCCTGGCTGAGGGTAGCCCCCTGCCTGGGGTGGGTAGCCACCCCCTTGCTGGGGGTAGGGTGCCCCTCCGGTTGGGTATGGGTAACTCATCTTTGGTATGTGGTCAATGAACGATCAGTTTGGAAACTTTAAGATGCTGTTTTGTACGTATTATGAACCTGGGGGAAGACAATGTAGAAACTGGCGTTAAAAAAATGTTGTACTTGCCCTTTGCGACCAACCCAAAAATCTTGAAATCTCCCTCCCTCTCTTTATGACGTTCTTCTCTTTCTCTTTCTCTTTCTCCCCCTTTCAACCCCATCTCTCTGTCAGCCCCCCTCCCTTTCTCGCCATCTCTCCTCTCCCAAAAAGTAGTTAGTGTCTAGTCTACAAAACTCTTATTGATAATCCACAAGATATGACAAAATATAACAGGGAAATATAATTTTCATATGCAGCCACTGGAATATGGAATATCTTAGATATATATATATATATAGAAACACACGAAAAGTTCAGAAGTAATTTTAAAACATTTCTTTTTTACTTTGTAAAATCTTACAATTATGAACCCAGTGCACCATTTCCACTCCTTCTGTATTCAGTTTTGGAAAGCACATAGAGACATGCAATTGTGCTTAGATTTGTTTGTCCTATACAGAAATGTTTAATTTATTTTTATTTTTACCCTGTCAAACTCATTTTCACCAAGAGAAAATAAAAAATCACACTTCTCCTTGTTACCAGACTAGTGTCTGTCTACAAACTCTACATGGACCTGTTCGAGACAGCTTGTAGGCCATCAATGCCATTTATGTCACAAATCAACAGCTTCCTAGATTGTTTCTACTTAGCAACTGTTCTTGAGATCTGATTGCCCACCTGTCTTCACATTACACCTGACTCATTTTGGTTCGATCACTATCATAATTCATAATCATGATTCAGCTTGTTGAATTACAAGTAACACTTTTCTATACAATCTACTAATCTAGGGTGACACAGGTTATATGATTGATTTTCATAGTTATAACTACAGGGCAGCCCCAAAAACAACAGACTAGTATCCTTCCAATATTTCAGAGTCAAATTCACTGGTACCAGGGGAGGGAGAATCTTTTTTAACATGGAAAATTATAACAAATTACAGAGATTCACATATTTTGGTAGACAAAATTCATTTTAGGGAACATTTTGTGAAGATAGGAGCTCATATTTGTCCAGTATCAATGAAACTGCATTTCAAATTAAAAACCGTTAGTATTTTTTCAAGTCTGTGTTTAACCAGTCATTACAAAATACAAATGCCTGAAAGAAAAACAAAATATGTGTAAATATCATGTTTGTGTTCAATTTTACGTTTGACCACACAATGATACATTATTCTTCAAGGAGCACTTATGGTAGACGTCTTAAACATTGTTTCACAAAAATATGTTTAGAAAAAGAAATATTTGACTAATTTTGGTCAACTTGGTATCGCTTCTCTTACTAAAACAATTCCCCATTTTGTATAGGCCAGCCTGTATATCAGGCACGGCACACTTACAGTAGGTCTTACTCTTTGTTAAGGCCTTTCTATCGTAAAATGGTTATTGGGATGAAACTAGATCATAGTATCATTAAAAGACAAGCTCAGAATCCCTTTCTCCAGGGGCTTTGCCTGGGGAATATTTAAAAGTGTCAAAGGCTCTTGAAAACGTATTAATATTGCTTGGTGGTTTAATAACTCAGGAAGATAAGAACATTACAAAATCTGAAAATACAAACATTCCATAACTTGTAGCAGAAGTTGCAGAACAAATAACTTTACATTCCCCAAAGAAAGGGCAATTTACATTATGTTCTATGCTAAATCAAAGAAATATTATGATTTTAATGTATGCTTTCGTTTCAACATTGTGTTAAAAACACTGATCAAAACATCAAGGACCAAGCAAGAGATTCTTTTATAAAAATCTTTTTCACCTGGTAAAAAACTTAAATTTGTGCACCTGACAGCAAAATCATACTATTCTTTCTATTTACTATTCTTTTACAATTTTTTTATTAGTGCATTTAGCATTAGACCCTCTACAAAATATTTCAAATGGATGATTATACTAATCATAATTAAAGTGAAACCCTTAAAGAGATTGGAAAATGACAATAAGTAGTTTTTAAATCAATTTCTGTCTTCTAATTTGTCATTCGTTTTCTTTGCTTTTTGTAAAATCATTAATCATCAAACTAACAGTACATCTAGTCTAGCACGTCCAGTCTTATTCTAGAGTTATGCAGTAATTTCAAAATGACCATGTGAAATTTGAAAATAAGACATCTATATTTTTCATTTCAAAGTCAACCAAAACATAATGCTATATGGGTAGTCATAAAAAGTAAATATTGTTATCATTTATTGTCATCATCATCATTACTATCACCATCACCGCCCCCCCCCCCGCCATCCTCCTCCTTATCATCATCACCATCCCGTCATCCTCCTCATCTTCATCAACATGATCTAGATCTATTCACGTTCACTATCGATTCATCATTCAGTGCAATCACATCATTCAATCATATCATCATTACAATCCCAATAATCAATTTCTAGTTCTCTTTCTCACATATGTCTCATCTTCTTCTTACTCTTTCTCGTACCACTTGGGTGTGAATATTGACAGCACCTTGCGTGAAATCTGAAACGAAATTTTCGCTCCATTAACCGTTTTAAGCACATAAAGAACTTACATAAATACAGGTATGTGGGACAACAGTAAGGTAAAACTGAGCCAGTATTACTCGTGCGTTTGTTCTATTAAACAACAAAAATATCAAATACTTACCAAGTCAACCAAGAGTCAATGTCTGATCCTAATGAGAAAAATGACAAGAACTTCCAGAACTTTTTATTTGAAAATAATAAATCACAGAAGTGAATTTCTGAGCATACGCCCTCGTCGAAGCTATCTTATCGTTTTAGTTGACGTTTAAGCGCGTGTGGGTTATGTTTGGCATTTAATCGTACGTACAACGCACGGCTATCTTTCGCACATAATATCCTGAAATATTCCATCTATACATAATAAATAGGCAAAGATTTAATAGCGCCTATACTCTATGGAAGATTTTGTTGGACTTATTTTTGTTTTCATGACTCATTTCTGCCACTGATAAACCGTTGATAGTTCCGTCATACCACCGACACAGAGTACACACGACTCTGAAGTAGAGTTCGCTTTTGACGTCATACATGAGGTTCTTCGTATTTTTGGCCTACATTTTTTCGAAATATATATATCGATGACTGTTTTACATAAAAAGAATGAAAAGAATAGAAAAGGTATGATTGGACAACAATGACGTAGCTATAAAGGCAAATTATAATTGTCAAAACTATGTCAATGATAAGGATAATCTTTATGATATGCTTTATAATAGATCAACCATAAAATAACTTCCGCAAAATGCTTATGCTGATTAAATTTCGAATTATACATGTAGGCCTACTTATTAAACGAATAATAATAGGAAGAAGATGATGAAGAAGAATGAAGAAGAAAAAGAAGAACTAGAAGAAGAAGAAGAAGGAGAACAAAAGTAGGAGACAGAGAAAGAGAGAGAGAGAGATACATGTGTGCCTTAATTAGTGACATTTGGGAGATTGTTTGGGGCCAGTGAATGTATTGTTCATTGCCGTTGTTGTTTTTGTGCTATTGGCGTTATAATTCATTAAGAATAATACGCCTTTGATTTTTTTTCAAATTTTGTTTGAACAAAATTGTGGTTCATACTCTTCGCAATTAATGCATACATTACTATATATATATTTATAATTTGGGGAGGATAACAAAAGAGAATGAGATCTTAGATCCACAGTCTCTGCTATATTCTGTCGAACGGACCTCGGTTTGATACTGATCGAATTGCGTCTTTGGGGTGCAGGGATGAAGTGGAAAGGTCGTTCCTCAGAAGAGACAGATCATATTTCTCCCGGTATTTCTCAGTCTCTCTCTCTCTCTCTCTCTCTCTCTTTCTATCTCTCTCTTTTTTTCTCAGTCAGTCTCTCTAGTCTCTCTCTCTCTTTTCCCCCCATACTTTCCTTACCCTTCACTGTCCCCTTTCCGATCTACGATTGTGTTCAATCCAATGAATTGACTTATATCGATCTTGTTTACGAATATGCCTAAAATCATATAAGAAACGCATACAGGAAATGTATAAAAGTGTGACTTTGCATTTATAAAGAGAAAAGAAGTTATGAGACTTGGCGTTTGATATTTGTAACAACACGGTATACTGATGAAATGACTTGCGACTGGCAATACAATGTATCTCCAAAACACAGATCAGATATCAATGCGAGCCCATGGCTGGTCTTTAACACAAAAATCGTCTCATGCATGGTGGCGCTGTTATCAAACCACTCGTTCTGTATCATCAACAATTTTTTTTTTAAATAAACACTGTATTATCAGAGATCAGAGATCACACTTCACTTGGTTTCTTTTCTGTGCTCGTATATGGAACAATAATCGTCCTTGTTTTCACGAAGTGACGGTAGTGAGGAAAATCGTAACGCAAAGTGAATGCAATTTTTTTTCACTACCGTCACTTCGTGAAAACAGCGACGAATTTTTTTAGATCGCAATATCTCCGAAATCCTTTGACTTTAAATTTTCTAGTTGAACCATATTGGTAGTAAAATACTTTGCCGTCCATTTGATATTAATTAATATAAATGTTCGTAGAATATGAGGAAACATGGATCGAATATCACATTTTCTAACATGTTCTAAAATCTGCACGAACGTAAATTGGTCACCCCTTCATACGTTCTGTGGCGGAGCGAGAGTATGAGGGGGGGGGGGGGGGGTGTACTGACATCATTGGAGACACCGGCATCGCCTTACATATCAAGGTCAGCCGCTAGGGGAGTGATTGTATGGCCATCATTCAGCTGTCTCCACCCCTCTCTCCCCCCCCCCCCCACCCCATTTCGAGGCTCCCCATCTCTCTCTCTCTCTCTCTCTCCCTCTCCACCTCGCTCTCTCTCTCTCTCTCTCTCTCTCCCTCCCTCTCTCTCCCTCCCCTCTCTCTCTCTCTCTCTCCCTCTTCTGTTGTTTTCTTCTCACCATCATTCAATAGCTCTCAGCACTCGGATGTGTTGACTGTCCTTGATCTATAAAAAACAGGAACGACACATTTTTCTACCTCAATAAAGACAGCTTTATTTATGATACATGTGTTAAAAAATGGAACTACATAATAAGTCCATGGTTAAAATAAGACCCTCTAAAAACATAATACAACACGGTTTAAGGGCACAATATGGCACATACAAATTAAAAGCAGATTATAATCGACCCCAACATCACGAACATTATTCGCGGGTGTTCACTCAGCATTACAATAAATCACGATTGTTCGAGGGTGCAAAATTAGCCCCTCTTTGGTGGAAAACTCAGATATCTTTGAAAAATAGCCATATTGAACGTGAAAACGAGAAAATGTGGCTTTAAAAAAAATATATATATAATTTTCAGCATTTTCAGAGTGGCCCATTATAAGCATGATAAGGAACCCGTATTGTTGGCGGCATAACATACGCCTACTCCTTATTTTTTTAATTTGTTACAATATACGTTTCAAAACGTGACGATGAATAGCATCAACAAACATCTTACAAAATGTTCTTAACCAACATAATTATGAACAACATAATACAGAGAGCTCTGGTGGGCCAATCAAGTGGGTTACTGCATCTCAGAATGACTAAATGACTACAAAACAGGCAATACAAAGAAACAAACTAATACCAAAACGATATGAAAGCAAAAACAAAATTATATTTCACATCAAGGAGGTATTCGTGTTTTCAGATTCAGATGATCATAATTAGAAGAGCCATTTTTACATGATATTTCAGAATTTCATTCCATACCAAATGAATGTAGTCACAAAAATATACACCTTGTTTCACATCAATATTGTTGGATTGATTGTCAACTCTCGAGCTTTCGTGGGTTATCCTGTTCAAGCTGACTTAATTTTGATCTTTTATTATTGTATATTGCTGTATGTTGGAAGCTTGTCGAATAAAAATCAATCAATCAATCAACGTCAGGGGCGGCGATCCCTGTATTAACAAGGTCACTATTTCGTAAAATTCGAATTCGCGGATTTTGTTATAATATTTAGCTTTTATAAAGTGCTTAATACAAATTAATGTCTCTAAGCGCTTTACAAATATACTATTACCCTGGTCATTGGATTCAGTGTTTGCCCGCACACACTGTGTGCACAATCTCCACTCCCTGGGGAGCATTCCAGCCAGGCGTTACTTGACGCTCAAAAACTGTTTGACCAACAATGACGGTCGCATCCTACCGGGTATACCCATGTAACACTTGGGTGGAGAGTAGCAAGTGCAGGTTAATATCTTGCCAAAGGATATTAGTGCCGTGTGGGGGGTTCGAACCCTCGACCTTCGCATTTTCAGTCCAGCGCCTTAAACCACTCGACCACGACACTCCCACTGTTACAAAATTAGTTTCGACAATCGCGCGTCTGTGGAATTCATTACAGAGCAATCATACATATTAATATTGCGCATATTTATAGAAGTGAACACATCGGGATATGTATGCTACAACAATGACATAACACAAAATAATAGGTAAATAAGAATACAATGTGTCTGTATAACTTTCATTCTTTCTACTTGAACGTCAAAACAGCAATGTCTATCAAACCGAGGAGTCCTTGATCAAACATAACTGTTCAATTGTTCAGTAGAGGCAAAGAAAATATCTGTTTGTGCATATTTAATGTTCTTTTACGACAGGGTAAATAAAATTGACACAATATTGGCAGCAATGACGCACTGCATAAACCGTAAAATTATAAAATAAGAACAATGGCGAGAGAGACGTGGTAGTATGGTAAGATACGCGTCAGTGTGACTTTATAAAAATTTGAAATTGTCAGGATGATATCAACATTTTCATTAAATACGTCTGAGAGTAATATCAATGTATATCATATTCTCTATAAAATGGGAGCACCATCAAGTCCATCATTCTTTATAGCTGTAAATCACGAAAATAGGCAAATAAGTACACAATGAATTATTGTATTACATCAGCGTATATACTATAGACATACCAAAGGAATAGTGAAACCTAAGTAGATCTGCCAATTCGATAGACGGCTGTAAAGTGTCTCTCATTAAGTTTTTTAATTTTCAACTTTAAAATAACAGGGAAGTTTTCCGTCAAAAGTTTAATGGTGTTTACAGAATTTGATAAGAAACAACGAAGGCTTGAATCATGGAGATTTCCTATAAAATAAAGGATGAAAATATGGTTTCATCCTGGTATTCATCACATAATTTCCTCCCTATAAACTGAGGCAAATGATTATTTTGGTCACCAACGAAAAGATTAGGCCTAAAGCTAATTTTTTAGGATGATCTATATTTTTCCTGGAAATGCATATTTTCTCTGAAAATGCAAGGGGGCGGCAGGGTATTATGATATGACGAACTTTACAAAGTAACCGCACTAATCTGTGTTAACTGTTCCAGCATCATTTAAGACGGAAAGTAAATGTTAAGTAAGTAAGTAAGTAAGTAAAGTAAGTTAAGTGATTCGCGCTGCATACATTTCTTCGTAACACGCCATTGAGGCGTCCGAAGCTTTAAGGACGTCACTGGTCAATTCATCACGTGACGGTATTTCAGATGGCGGCATGAAACCCGTCGTTTTCATCAAAGTCCCTACGAAGTTCTCCGCGTTTTCCATGATGTTATCGCCTGCGAGTTTCCATGTGTGGTACGAATCCGCCGTCGCCTTCCACGTCAAAAGCGAGTCCGAATACGGCAACCCGACGGCGTCACAGTATTTCGACATGATCCGGGCAGGGTTTTGAAGGAGATCGCTGGAGTCAACGACGACAGGATTCGGATCAATGTTCTCGCGGACGTACTTCCACATTTCATGGTTCTTCAGGAAATAGTCCTCGACCAACGCACCGGGTGCCGCTCCCATGAGTGCGAGGTCGCAGTTCTCGTCGTCCTCCCCGCTCAGTCGTCCGATTGCCACCATTTGCGCGCACAGTGCCTTTCGGTAGGACCGGTAGGCGTGGTACGGGTGTCGTATGAGGAACGTGTGCTTGAAGCCGACAGGAAGGTACTGGCGGAGGATCTCGGAGTTCACCGCAAGGCCGAAATCTTTGACGAACACGTGTTTACTGGTGGAATGCTCCAGAGAACTCTTCACAGCGGCATACCTGTGAGGAAAGGAGAAGCGGAAACGATTTTTTACTGTATAATATTACATAATTATTTAGGAGTTAGTTAATCTGTCTCGATCATACACCACCCGAGGAGACCGAAACCATACATACCAGTTACCTCAGACGGAATAAGCAGCTCCGAATGACACGAATTGGTCGGTTTTGGTGTCGGTATGGAGTCGCTTCGACCGTGTCACACCGCCAAAACGATCCCACAAAGACCACGATCTTTGGTCATACGGGTCACAAGTGTTCGGTCTGGTGTCGGCCTCGTTAGTGTGACTGTTGTGCAAATCTTCCTTTGACTTGCCCCATCGGGGGCGTACGCAGGGGGTGTTTTGGGTGTTGAACCCCCCCCCCCCCCCCCCTTTGGGTTTTTTTTTTTTAATTTAAAAAAAAAAAAAATAATAATAATAATAATAATATGCCCATGACTGACCTAAAAAAGGTGACCTTACCCCCCCCCCCCCCCCAACGAAGAAAAATGTCAAATTTTCAAATTTCGAGACCAAAAAAAAAAAAGTGTCCTCTTACCGCCCCCCCCCCCCCCCCCCCCCCCCCCCCCGCTTATTCAGCGGTTGGCTGAGTCGTTGGGATTTTTCGGGGACCACACACAAAAAAAAAAGTGACCTCTTACCCCCCCCCCCCCCCCCCCCCTTTTCGACTGGCTGAGTCGTTGCGATTTTTCGGGGACCACAAAAAAAAAAGTGACCACTTACACCTCAGTAACACAAAGCAACATCTAACCCAACAGACCGACAAGAAACTATTGTTTCACCAGAGGGTCGTCGTAAGTAAAAGTCTTTCCACAACCCATTGAAATGCGTACATTTAACACACGTTTCGATTGGATGTTGGTGAAATTGTACTTATGACGGTTCCGTGAAACTGGGGTGTTAACCTCATACAGGTCATTGAAACCCGATCAATACCAAAACTAAAACTCTAAACAACCTTTTCATAATAGCTATGAATTCAATCTATAAACAGGAACTCTCTGTATTGTTGCATTTTTATTCAAAATTGAGAAGCGGGCTTATCCCTATTCTTACGGGAGACGTTGTGGCTTTATCTCCGAGCCTAGGAACTGGGCGATGCCTCCAGCGGCCTTCTCGAATAGCTCCTCGTTGCCTTCATACGAGTACGGAAAAGGCCCGTCCGACTTAATCAGTCCCAGACGTTTCATTTCGTTGTGGGCAAACTGCGAGTACTGGAAGGGTTCGATCCATACTTCGTTCCCCGGTATAGCCGTGACACATTTCGCGAAGAGGTTGGATGTACAGCGAGGGGCACCCCACAAAATGACCCTAGCAGACGATATATTGTTCTTCTCCATAATTACGTTACAAAACGTACGAACCGCACGCACGCCCCCTGCTATTGAAGTATACACGGTCGAGCTCCAATGCAAACACAATAATGTCTCTTCTTGAATTAATTATCTAGAAATGACACCAATGACAACAAAAGTATCACTGCAGATTGTCGACATCGAAAAGAGACTGGTTCACAATATCTAAGATGAAAACATCGAGTTACACTTCAAAACAAATCATTCATCTCGCTATTGTAGCTCGACCTGCACTATGCAGCTCTCTGCGAGGATAATTATGTTCAGTTTAGCGTAAAGCACCATTGATTTCTACGTGTGATTCAATCTCTAGTATCGTCCGCGCAGCGCAAAAGTCACCGAGTTCCACTGAAATATACCGCTCCTTACAACCTTCCTCGACCCATCCTGTGCCATCAAAATAAATCAATTCTGACTTGTCGATGACAAATCCAAGTTGCAAGTAACTCAGCATCCGTGGGAAATTCAGGATTTCTTTCCGTACATCTTATGTCGATCTAACAACCCGCGGTTTCTCCAAGCAGTGCAACTGAACAGGGACAATGATGTTCAAGCCAGCATCGCTCTCCGTACTTTGCAGTGGTCGAAATTCGGGTCAATGTCCCACGTCCATTCTTGTTTACAACCAGTAGTCTGCCGATTCAGTCACCTTTTCCGCATTCAGTAAAACGGCCTGTAATGCCTGAAAATGGTAGGCTTTATACAGTATAGCAAACATACACAATCAAAGCAGACTCACCTCCCTGGTTACTGTTATATGTCTAATAATTGTATATGTTTCGGCACATAGCCGACCGGGAAAATTATGCCAGTAGGCTAATAATTTATTCTACAACAGACATTAAAAAGTATGATAGAATCGAACAGATCAAACTATTGTATCATTATCATACTGAAATGACTATAGGCTTTTTATTGATATGCACTAGAAATGGGGGTAATTTTATAACTCATTCATAGTCTCTACTACTCCAGACCTAGTATATGTTCCTTGTTTTCGTCGGTTTTAATTACTATGAACATAGCATATCATTACCGCTCTGCATTCAAAATCAAATGTCTTGCATTATGAGTCCCAACGACTCTGGTTTAATAATGAAGAGATGTTTGTTTCGGTCCTTTTTAATTTTTCGAGGTCAGGTGTGCGTGGGTTAATATTATAGACTATAATACTGCCCCGACCCACATTTTCGAGATTTTCTTTGTGCTTTTATCTTACACTGGGATAGCTCATATTTTGTATTGAATGATAAATAAAGCTGTTTCACAATCATAAAATATAATATTCGTCAGTATATTCCATTGGACCGACGGCATCATAACTATGAAGGAGTATACACATACACACACATTCTCACACGCACACCCAAAGATGTTTAGATATACACCCACACAAGACCCAAATAATTATATACATTGAAAAAGTATCTAATTGTTTGAAACGGAATTGTTAATCAAAGTGAAGAGTGAAAATAAAATTAACCTACATTTTGTTTCTACAATATTGCCTTTTTCATCATTGTTCTCTGTGCTGCGTTATAAACAAATAAGTTTGAAAGTCTGTATGAATCGAAAGGAGGTCGACGTGTTTTTACACAAAAGAAGAAATATCTGCGAGAATAATATTGTTTTGAACCTCGCAACTTGCCCTATATAAGTTATTATGGACATTTTTTCCCCCTGTACCGATAGGTTCGCTCGTAGCAAGTCACAAGATTGCTTACATACATAGCTACACTGTTCCCCATGAATTCGGAATAAATTTTACTTCTTTTACAATGAAAATGTGATTTATTCTTTATAGATAAAGTTCATAATTTTCTCAGAACTTTATTGATTAACTTCTTTGACTCTAAAGTTATGAAAGAATATATAAATTTATCAATCAAGAATAAATAATTTCATGAAAAGGTAAAGGAGTAACAAAATTAATAAAACGTTATTGGCAACTCTAGGATAAAAGGAATCTCGATCGAAGGAGGTTATAGACAGGATAATGACTAATATGATTAATATAAGGACACCATCCTTATGGTGAAAATTTTAGCCACTATAATTATAATTAATGTGTCCTTTATTTATCAATCATCATAACTTTAGTTGGCTATATAAAAGGTGATTGAATTAATACTCAATTTTCTCTCTGTATCCCTTTTACTCCCGCCCTCCTCTCTCACTCTCTTTGATTTCTTTCTTACTCTTCCCTTTTAAAATTTTCTTCCCACTTCCCTCCCTCACTTGGATTTAGAAGACACCTTGTTCAACACTGCTAAATATGCCCACATCATCTGAAGAGGGGAATGAAATTGGTGTACTTATATTAATCATGATTAGCCACTTTCCTCCTTCATATTCCTGTTTATAACTTCTTTAGATCGAGTGACAATAGACACATCTGACTAATCGCCATTGAACCAAAACAGAAGAAGAATAAGACTATTTATCCCAGAACCTTATATACATGTAGATTATCGTCTCAATAAGTATATTTCATCTGGCTCAGCAGTTTGATTCTTCTTTGTCTTTGTCATCACTCATCACCTTATTAGTGCCCCCCCCCCCCGGGGGGGGGGGGGGGGGGGGGTACTCAGATTATAGACGTACGGGGTGTGTGGCTGAGACCTCCGAACCCATACCCACATCCAAGGGTCCTTTTGCTGTCAATAGGTACCCATGTCTAAGGATTTTTTGTGAAAAATGGACTCATGTCTAAGGATTTCAAACTTTAAATATTACATTTTTTTAGCTGTAATAATACAATGGCCAATCATTTTGCAGTTTCTCGATAAAATTCAAGCATCGGCTATATAGCTCCCTGCTTGAGCCCCGCTGCTGCCCGGGTGCTGGGCAGAGAGTATATACGGGCAGTGTATAGCTAGCTGCCGATCATATCATTTTTAACGCGCGAAGCGCTAAAAGTTCCCGGGGGTACTACCCCTATACGGGCGGGTACCAAACCTAGCGCATTATGATTATGAGTACCCGGTATATGGCCCATGGGGTCCTGATATATGTGGTACCCCGGGGTCTATTTGAGTTCCTCGTACACGGGAAATGCAATCACCGAAGGATTCCCCAATATTGTTTAGGCCCCGGATTTATTCAGAGATGGGAGAGATTTAGACATTTACAATGTAGGCTCGAGTATTTAGGAGCAAATCCCAAAACCCCGGAGAAATTGAGGTAGAAAAGACGGGGAAAGGAATAAATGAAAAAAAGGGACCCATGTCAAAGTTTTTTTTTAAAGGTGAAATTCAAAGAATATCACGAATATGTCAACTAATGTATCATTAGAAACTGGTAAGCTAACAGATGGCCATCGTACAAGTTTTAGGTCAACTACATATCGGGTGATTCATAAAAATACAAATACAACCACCTCCATAGCAGCTGGGATATACGAGAGATTCGCCGGAAAAATAACGATGTTTTAGTGACGCCCTTGCCTCCCCCTCCCCTCTCAGCAAAAAGAGAGAGAGAATGAAGGTAGGGAGGGAATGGGAAAGAGGAGAGAAAGGGAAAAAAAATAAAGAGTAAGAAGAAAAGAAAAGGGGGAAAATATATGCCTTTGCACTCCTCTCGCTCGGGGGACTGAGCCCCCTCTCTCTCCCCACTATTTTGAAAAAGTATGTTGAAGAGAACCTGCTAGTGTCACAAAATATGAGGTATCAAAATATGCTCGTCTGATCGTAATTAAATACCTAAAATCCCTGAGTTTGCGGGGGCTCCACCCCTTGGGCCCTACAAGGGACCTAAGGCGTGCTCCTGGATGCTTATCTGATCGTAATAAAATGTCTAAAACCCCCGAGCTTCCAGGGGCTCTGCCCTTGGACCCCACTATAAGGGCCATAAGGCGGGCCCCTGGATGTTCATTTGACTGTAATTTAATGCGTAAAACCCCTGAGCTTTAGGGGGCTCCTTGACCCCACGCCAATTAGTGACATGACAGTGTCACAAATAAGGTATCAAAATATGCTTATCTGATCGTAATTAAACACCTAAAACCCCTGAGCTTCAGGGGGTTCACCCCTTGACCCCCGTTGGGTCTTTGCCCATGAACCCAAGCAGTAAATGCTATACTTATAGTCTCAAACAAATCTACACCATTAAACTTCAAGCTCACTCACACTTGATATATTGCGACACTTTCAAGGCTACTTATTATTTCAAGTTCATGTATATTCAAACGGCAACAGCTTCAATATAAAATGTAAGTTCTTCTCACTTAAATCATTGGTCTGGAAACAATTATTTGCCCACTGTTGTATATTGCATTACATTTTTACTAACGATGAATTTACATTGTAATGCAATTTTCAAGTTTCCCAGGTCTATTTAGGAGAATAGAAGATTGATATTTATAAATGTAATGCTTACTGGGAGAAATTTTAATAGTTTGAACATATTTGTGGCTTACACCCAATAAATAAGATCGATTGATCGATCTGTAATTGAAAAACAAGTCAGAAAAAATCTTGGAACCAGCGGGATTTGAACCTGCCATCTACTGCTTGCCGAGCAGCGACTCTACCACCAGGCCATGGTCCATGGCACAGTCACAATGAACTAGAAACAAATACTCAAGCTCTCCTGATTCCTTCTGACTTATTAATATTCATTAGTCCGCCATATGACAATAACATTTATAAATGTAATGCTTCCTGGGAGAAATTTTAATAGTTTGAACATACTTGTGGCTTACACCCAGTAAATAAGATCGATTAATCGATCTGTAATTGAAAAACAAGTCAGAAAAAATCTTGGAACCAGCGGGGTTTGAACCTGCCATCGAGAGTCGCTGCCCGGCAAGCAGTAGATGGCAGGTTCAAATCCCGCTGGTTCCAAGATTTTTTCTGACCTGTTTTTCAATTACAGATCGATTAATCGATCTTATTTACTGGGTGTAAGCCACAAATATGTTCAAACTATTAAAATTGATATTGTTAACATCACTCAATTCGATTTGATTGGAGATATATCTCAGTAAAGGCTTTATACTCTCAAACAAATCTACACCATTAAACTTCAAGCTCACTCACACATGATATATTGCGACACTTTCAAGGCTACTTATTATTTCAAGTTCATGTATATACAAACGGGAACAGTTTCAATATAAAATGTAAGTTCTTTTCACTTAAATCATTGGTCTGGAAACAATT
The DNA here is from genome assembly GCA_035222895.1 of Strongylocentrotus droebachiensis. Taxonomy (NCBI): domain Eukaryota; kingdom Metazoa; phylum Echinodermata; class Echinoidea; order Camarodonta; family Strongylocentrotidae; genus Strongylocentrotus; species Strongylocentrotus droebachiensis. The sequence continues at coordinate 254,789 of JAVYIG010000599.1, read as the reverse complement.
ATTTGCCCATTGTTGTATATTGTATAACATTTTCACTAACGATGAATCTACGTTGTAATGCAATTTTCAAGTTTTATCAGGTTTATTTAGGAGAATAGAAGATTGATATTGTTAAGTTGTTCGATAACATCACTAAATTTGATTTGATTGGAGATATATCTCAGTAAAGGCTATATAGTCTCAAACAAATCTACACCATTAAACTTCAAGCTCACTCACACATGATATATTGCGACACTTTCAAGGCTACTTACTATTTTAAGTTCATGTATATACAAACGGCAACAGCTTCAATATTAAATGAAGTTCTTCTCACTTAAATCATTGGTCTGGAAACAATAATATTTGCCCATTGTTGTATATTATACAACATTTTCCATAACGATGAATATACATTGTAATGTAATTTCCAGGAAAACCATACTTGTCACTTATATATATTTGTTATATGATACTAAAGCAAATCGTTACGCTTATTGATAGGATAATGTGAATAACGTGTCGAATAATAACATCATTACGTGCTATTTTTAACCGGACTAGACATGTAAACAAAAATTTAAACATGCATACACTTTTGCCAGCAAGCAAGTTTTTCAACAAAGAATACAACATTTGAACAACGTTTTACATTACAGCATTTTGCTCTTGCAGTGACGCTGCCATTTTTGATTTTGGATTTCACAGAGTCAGGACAGGGTGCAAGCTGATTTCGTCAACCAACTGAAATCTCTGACTTTTAACTTTAATTACAAAAGTCGAGGGAAATTTCGTCAAAATGGCTCGTTTATTTTGCCTTTTCGTTCTAGTCACTATTGTTGCCGCTACACTAGCAGCACCGGTAAGTTTTATGATTAAATATGTCGTTTAACTACTACATTTTGAGAAATATATGGGATTATAAACAATCCATATTTTTGACGAGTGTCTTTTTCATGTCCGAGACTTGCTAAGAACTTGAAATCGAATTGCGTTTCGTTTTTTCATAAACCCTTTCCTGTAGGAGTGAATGATTATGAATATTTTGTGAAATGTCATCCACGCAATATGAAACAAAAGATATAACCTGGGCAAAGGCATGGGGAAATCAAGGTTTTGGTGATAAAAGGGGAAATTAATGGGCTAAAAATATATATAAAGCAGTTGATAAATAGTGAGTGAATGATGTCCCAAATTGCAATTTGGTAGTGATTTTCTAAGTTTCATAGTTTTTCATAGATTAATTTTTGGAGTGGACTAAGCCTTTAAATCGGAGTTAACCATTTGCTTTCTTCTCGTATAATTCGTTTGCAAATGTTGAAAAATGTCTCTGCCATCAGAGAATTATTGAGTTCACTATTGCCATCTTCCCATTATTATATATCTGACAGTAATTCCACGTGCTGGCATATAAGATGACACATAAAAAATGATAAAGAAGAGAAGTTTCATGCTTTATTTGGTCGCGAATTTTCAACGTACATTACGGGTTTTTTACGTCAAAATCCGAGACCTTATAAAACATGAAACTTCTCTATTTCGTCAGATATATATACATAAATTAACACACATCTCGAATCAAAAGCTTATTTACAAACTTTTAAGAGACATGAATATCGTGTAGTCATACACTGTGTTATTTCTCTTATTTCATGTACAGATGCGAGAGATGTCGGAAAAGGAAGCTATTCTCGGAGAGTTGTTGGAAGATAAGAAGTTTTGAGACTGGTTCAGTGACGATGAAGATGAAGTAACCACTGCCGCAATAACCACAGCACAACCAACAACAGAAGCACCACAACCGCTCCCAGTAATGTCCCTTGGCGAAGCATCGCGTCTCACGTCCAATCGGATTTGCGGCGCGGCACAAACCCTATTCCCTGTCCGGAACGAAAAGGTGGAGTCCAAACGCGACCTGGTGCTCAACATGATCTACGATATCTGTCTGACATCGGTCGGACTCGAGGATCTTGAAGCCTTTAGAAAGATCCTGGACTTCCTCCGCACCGGAGAAGATGCTGACGCTATTATGCTGTTGCTCCTGCTGACGCTAATGCTGACGCTGGAGCTGACACCGTTTCCATCACTGGTGCCGACGCTAATTTTGATGCTGGTGCTGACACTAATGCTGACGCTAATGCTGACGCTGGTGCTGACGCTGTTGCCGACACTGGCACAGAGGCTGAAACTGGTGCTGACGGAGCTGATACTAACCCTGCACCGGCTAAGCGCCTCGAGGACGCAGAACTTCTGAGTATGCTTCTGAAAGCCATCGAATTGAACCAAGGCCGGCTTTAGAATTCAATTCAATTCAATTCAATTCATTTATTTTTCCTCTTCCAATCGTTCATATTTACAATGATGGTACATTATTTTCTAGAATGAACATTACTAGAACTTCCTTAGATATCCAACCTTTTAAAATATTTTTGAAAGATAATCGTTAAATACAAAACAACAAAATTAATGCTTCGTGGATTAATTACTTGCAATAGTGATGTTATTCAACTCTTCCATAACTTGTCTTTTTCTTGTGGGGGGGGGGGGGGCAATTTTGTACTACAAGTACACACAGTGGAAATTAATGTCCTGCAAAGGACAGTAATACCGCGGCAGAACTCGAACCGCAAACCGTGACTTGTGATCCGCAGTCTGGTAACGTATCCACCAAACCTCTGACTAATATCATCGCAAACGATTTTTGATTTTTCGTTGAGTACCCGATGTTTTACTTTTGCTACAAGACAATCAACTGGACTGGTAAACTTCGAATAATTCGCTTGATTTGAGTCTTTTATATGTGTTTGAATGATTGAATCAATTAATAACTTATGACAGGATCTAATCATATAGTGCCATATTGTTAAAATGTTAAACTCGATATAATCATGCACATTTTGGGAAGGAGCGTTTCACCTTCGATATTGGAACATAATTATGGAACATGTTTATACGATTTTAGAATATAGATAGATTAGAATGTATTGTAAATCATATCGATAATGATTGAATAATCTACTGCGTTGTTTTTGCTTACAATGAGATATAATGTCTTTTAAATTTAATCATTATATGTTTTTTTTAATATATCTATCAAAAGCACGAGATAGGGAAGCAATATATTCAGTACTAATAAGGTTTTTCTCAATTTCATTTGTTTTTGTTGTAATAAAACGAGACAAAAATAATATTTTTGAAATAAATATGATTCGATTTTGCTGTGTTTGAATAAAAATCCAAGTTACATTGGCGTAGGCCTACAAGTAGCAACTGATAAACTAGGAATATTGGGGAGGAGAGCGATAGGTAGCTCTTCAAAACATTGCTAGGGGCTGTCGGGGGTGGGGGGGGGGGGGGGGGTCATATTCCCCTTAGAATGTGATATATCTAAGTTATTTCTTTACCTAAAAGTGGGTTTATTAATTTGGTTTTGTATAGATTTGCAAACAGTTTGGGGGCGGGCTACGCCACAACCCCTGCTTAAATTGGATACGCCATTTGCAGAATGTGACGCGTAATTGTGTAAACTTTCAACTCGTTTATCTATTAAAGTTTAAAGGTCACAAGTCAGTGCTTGTTGTGCCATTATTTGTTCTATTCATTTACACATAGAGCGGTTAAACTCAGGCTTCAATAATAAAAAGGATTTCTTTTTAAGTATCGACCCAGCATGGAGGTTTTTACATCAAAGGGTGTTATTGAGTATACAAAATGAATACAATCATAGTAGTGCAAATAGTGGGTTGGTTCTATACGGAAAGAGCGATTGGGAGAGATTGGAAGAAGTTTATAGTCAATGATACAGATAGAACAAGCTGATGTAGAAAAAAAAAATCATGTATATTACGCAGGGTATAGATAAGAGACCGCAAAGAGAGAGAGAGAGAGAGAGAGAGAGAGAGAGAAAAAAAAAATGTCCAGAATGGCCAATAATATTCGCGCGGTTAGGATAATGGCTGGAATACTTCCCAGACGATTACCCCCTAGGGAAATCACCCTCTAGGACGACTACCCCCAGGACAAGTACCCCAGGACAACTACCCCCATACAACTACCCCCTAGGACAACTACCCCCTTGGACAACTACCATCTGGGACGACTAGCCAACAGGACAACTACCCCCGGACAAATACCCCCTAGGACAACTAGCCCCTTGGACAACTACCATCTAGGACGACTAGCCAACAGGACAACTAGCCCCGGACAACTACTGCCTTAAAAAAATACTACCCCCACACAACTACCACCTACGACAACCATCCTCTAGGACAACTACCCCCGGGACAACTTTCCTAGGGGGTAGTTGTCTGGGGGTAGTTGTCCTGGGGGTAGTCGTCCTAGAGGGTGGTTGCCCTAGGGGATAGTCGTCTGGGAAGTATTCGTCCGGGGGTAGTTGTTCTAGTGGGTAGTTGACTGGGGTGGTTGTCCTGGTAATATATTTCCTCCTTCTCCCTCATTAGGAAAGATGATCAAATCTATCTCGCTGCTGCCAGATCTAAAAAATTACAAGGTCGGACAACAATTACTCAATCATACATAAGACTGCATCAGCACCGTCACACCCCCCCCCCCCCATCAAAAAAGTGGGGGGGGGGGCAAAACGCTTCGTGTCAGCCCCCCTCACTTTTTGAGAAAGTATGTTACAGCAAAAAAGAAAGAAAGACAAAGAACAAATAAGTGACCTGCCAATGTCACATGCAAATGAGGTATCAAAATATGCTCATCTGACCGTAATTAAATGCCTAAAACTACAGAGCTTACGGGGGCCCCGACCCCGGACCCCACCAAGGGTCCTAGGGCGGTTCCCTCGATGCTCATCTGATCGTAATTAAATACCTTAAACCCCTGAGCTTCCGGGGCTCTGCCCCCTGGACCCCACCAACGGCCCTAAGGCAGGCCCCTGGATGCTCATCTGACCGTAGTTAAATATCTAAAACCTCTGAGCTTCAGAGGGCTCTGCCCCCTGAACCACATCAATGGCCTTAAAGAGGGCCCCTGCATACTCAATAAGGTATCTAAATATGCTTATCTGACTTTAATATAATGCCTAAAACCCCTGAGCTTCCGGGGGCTCAGCCCCTTGACCCCCTGTCGGGGCTCAGGCCCTGGACCCCACACCAATTTACGCTCTACCTGATCGTTAATACTCCATTTTGAAAAACGTTCCGCGGGGCCTGCATGTAACGTGTAAGAGTGGTGGTGATGCAGATTTTTCTTCTGCCCCCCTTCCAAACGTTTTTGCTCATTACGCCACTGCCCCTGGAAGGTGAGCCCCTGGAATGTTTGCCCCCCCCCCCCCAATCCCAAACTGCTTCCGGCGCGCCTGCACACCTCAATCATACAGCATTATGATTACAGAGTGCCATCATAATCACCACCATCATCACATATCTTTCACAAAATAAGAAAATGAAAAGAAACGAATTAAGCAGCATACTAAGTCTTTTTATCAACATTTATGAACTCATTTATCAATAATCATCTATAATGATCTTTTTAAATGCAACATAACATTATATTACATCGAAACAAGAAAAATAACACATGAATGGGGAGTGGGGGGGGGGGGGAGGCTGCTTCTCTTTAATACATTTAGAAATATGAATATTTTAAAATGAAATCCATATGATTAATTTAATTATCAACATCCTATGGAAAGCACAGGTATTTGCTGAGTTTTACGAGTACTTTTTAACGTGAAATTATTGTTGTTATTACTACTATTACTTTGTACCATTATTATTGTTGTTCATCAGATATTATGATTATAATTAGTATTATTAGTACTGTAAAACATTTTGTTGATGGCGAATCAACAAACAGTAATTGGCGTCTTTTGTAAGGCATTGCTCATAAACATTGGCCGTCCGAAATCTTTCAAATAATAATGCATCACATGCAAACCTAAATAATGTAAAAGGTAACAATTTAGCTGCCCCTCTAGTCCTCCTCCGGAGGACATTACTGTGTATGATCGAATCTCTTTGAGTGCAACTTGGAAAAGCGCCCACTCCCGACGAAATACAAATAACTCTGCTTTTCGATAAACAGTGTTTATCGATATACAGAGTTTATCGCCGCGCCGTTTGACCAATAATTCAGATAACACTGTTTATCGAGCGATAAACAGTGTTTATCTGAGTTATTGGTCAAATGGCGCGCCATAGTCGGTCTCGTTGGCCTGATTGGAATATGACGTGTCGAGAATCGGGCGGATTCGGATTTGGTGCGCATGCGTCTCTCTTTCTCTCTCCCTTAATTTCCCACTCAGCAGTCAATCATGACCCCCCCCCCCCCCCCCCTTTCTATTCAGTCCACCTACGGATTTTGTTTAACCCACTCTGTCTGATACAAACCGCATCCCTAGTCGACTTTCGTGCAATCACAGTAAACCTACGACACACCTGAATGGGCAACAAAGGGAAACCACTTTTAGTCACACTGAAGGAAACAAATCTGAAAACATCATGTACAAAAGTACGTAGGTGGGTAGAGAATAGTTTTTCCACCATTCATCGCGATTTCTTTCATTTTCGTTTATTATGTGCGTTCACCTGGAAAAGGAGAATAAAAAGGGCACCATACCGTGAAGGTCCCTGTTTGGTTGTCTATAGCTTCCATTGGCACAGGATTTTGCTATTGCAGTGACGCTGCCATTTTGATTTCGGATATCACACAGTCAGGACCGGGTGCAAGGTGATTTCGTCACCCAACTGAAATCTCGCACTTTTAACTTTAAATACATAGAAAAGTCGAGGGAAATTTCGTCAAAATGGCTCGACTACTTTGCCTTGTCCTTTTAGTCACTATTGTTGCCGCCACACTAGCAGCACCAGTAGCACCGGTAAGTTTATATGATTAAACTATGTCGTTTAACTATTACATTTTGAGAAATATTTAGGTGATTATAAACAGTCAATATTTTTGACGAGTGTCTTTTTCATGTCTGAGACTTGCTATGAACTTGAAATCGAATTGCGTTTCGTTTTTTCATAAACCCTTTCCTCTAGGAGTGAATAGGAAATATCTGTTGTTGTTTTTGGTTTGTTTTTTTCGGGGGGGGGGGTTCCGAATGTGATTTGATGATATACACTCTCTTGACCAATGGGTAAAAAAAGACGCTAATGAGAGCAAAATATTGAGCAATCTGAGTCAGGTCATCTCATTTTGGTATAACGAAAACATATACATGCACTATATACTAACCGCACTAAGGCCTTAACAGACCCCACCATCACCCGTTACCCCCCCCCCCCCCCACCCCCCGGTTATAACCTGATTGATGGATCCTGTAAATTACCGACATATATATATATTATGTATGTAAGAAAATTACATATGGCAAATCTCGTGGAAGTAAATGTAGCGCAAGGGCAAGTCTACTCCAAAATTTAACTTTCTTTCATTAGGAGCAAACAAATCAGACAAACCAATTAAAACAAGTTGGATGACTAATAAAAAAGTAATGAATCTTTACTGGCATGAAAAACTTTGAAAAATCACAAGACGTATTGGCAGCTCACTCATGAGTCTGTGACTTCATTGCCTCAATATATTCACTAATATGAGTTGCTTCAAATGTGTCATTTATTAATTATAATTGTGATTAAGTTATGATAAAACATCGGCAATTCTCGGTTTCGGTTTTTTTTCTCCAGATAAATCATGAAAAATGTGAATTTTGATAAACTATTTGTATAAAAATCAATGATTATGAATATTTTGTGAAATGTTATGCACGCAATATGAAACAAACCATATAACCTGGGCAAAGGCATTTTGAATTACAAAGAGAAAATTACATTTCTAGAAAGTTGAGTTTCTGCCCTTTAAATGAGCTAGGAATAACAAAGTTCTGTTTGTTTAAAGTAGTGCTTGCATTTCCATAATTTTATTAAACGATTCTTTTTCACTGGCTGCCTGCCGTAGCAAGAAACTGAATTAACAAAAGATTTAACTCCGTTTCGTTGACAAACAGCCGCAGACGAAAAACTCCATGCATGGCTAATGTCAACGAAACGGAGTTAAATCTTTTGTCAATTCTGCTTATTGCTACGGCAGGCAGCCAGTGAAAAAGAATTCGTTTGATAAAATTATGGAAATGCAAGCGCTACTTTAAACAAACAGAACTTTGTCATTCCTAGCTCATTTTCCCTGATTGAGGTGTCATATGAAAGGGCAGGAACTCAACTTTCTAGAAATGTGATTTTCTCTTTGAAATTCAGATACCGCCCGCCAAATGAATTTTTGGTTTCCTCTCTTCAAATTGATTCGAATCACTCATGCGTGGAATTTGCATCATAATGAGTTGCATCAAATTAAAAGAGGAGGATCTAAGCTTTTCAAATATGTGTCATTTATGAATTATGAATGTGACTAAGTGATGATAAAACATCGATAATTCTCGGTTTCGTTTTTTTCTGGGACGCACTGTATATACATAAATTAACACACGTCTCGAATCAAAAGCTTATTTACAAACTTTTAAGAGACATGAATATCGTATAGTCATACATTGTGTAATTTCTCTTATTTCATGTACAGATGCGAGAGATGTCTGAAAAGGAAGCTATTCTCAGAGAGTTGTTGGAAGATAAGAAGATTTGGGGTTGGTTATATGGCGAGGAAGAAACCACTGACGCAATAACCACAACACAACCAACAACACAACCAACAACAGAAGCACCACAACCGATCCCAATACTGTCCCTTGGCGAAGCATCGCGCCTCACGTCCAATCGGATTTGCGGCGCGGCACAAACCCTATTCCCTGTCCGGAACGAAAAGGTGCAGTCCAAACGCGACCTGGTGATCAACATGATCTACGATATTTGTCTGCCATCGGTCGGAATCGAGGATCTTGAAGCCTTTGGAATGATCCTGGACTTCCTCCGTACCGGAGAAGAAGATGACATCGAGCGCTTGGTTCCAACGACGCCCGAGCCAGAGCTCGAGCCGGTGTCGTCGGCTTGGAATACGTTACTCGATAAACTAGCCGAAGCTCAGAACAACGGGGAAACATTAGAAGACGAGGAAGATGTCCAAGATGGCGAGAATATTGCTGACACTGGTGCCGACGCTGATGCTGGTGCTCCTGCTGACGCTAATGGTGATACTGGTGCTAACGCTGATGCTGATGCTGACGCTGGAGCTGACACCAATGCTGACGCTGGTGCCAACACTAATGCTGACGCTGGAGCTGACACCAATGCTGACGCTAATGGTGATACTGATGCTAATGCTGACGCCAATGCTGACACCAATGCTGACACCAATGCTGACGCTGGTGCTGACGCTAATGCTGACGCTGGTGGTGACGCCGTTGCCGACACTGGCACAGAGGCTGAAACTGGTGCTGACGAAGCTGATACTAACCCTGCACCGGCTAAGCGCCTCGAGGACGCAGAACTTCTGAGTATGCTTCTGAAAGCCATCGAATTGAACCAAGGCCGGCTTTAGAATTCAATTCAATTCAATTCAATTCTTTTATTTTTCCTCTTTCAATCATTCATATTTACAATGATGGTACATTACTATAATTAACATTACTAGAACTTCCTTAAATATCCAACCTTTTTAAACAATTTTGAAAGATAATCGTTAAATACAAAACCACAAAATCAATGCTTCGTGGATTAATTACTTGCAATAGTGATGTTATTCAACTCTTACATAACTTTTCTTTTTCTTGTGGGGGGGGGGGGGGGCATATTTTGTACTACAAGTACACACAGTGTAAATTAATGTCCTGCAAAGGACAGTAGTGCCGCGGCAGAACTCGAACCACGAACAGTGGATTTTGATCCGCAGTACGGTGACGTATCAACAAAACCTCTGACTAATATCCTCGCAAACGATTTTTGTTTTTTCGTTGAGTACCCGATGTTTTACTTTTGCTACAAGACAATCAACTGGACTGGTAAACTTCGAATAATTCGCTTGATTTGGGTCTTTTATATGTGTGTGAATCAATCAATAACTTATGACAGGATCTAATCATATAGTGCCATATTGTTAAACTGTTAAACTCGATAATTATAATCATGCACATTTTTGGAAGGAGCGTTTCAGCTTCGATATTGGAACATGTTCGTTTATACGATTTTAAAATGTAGAAAGATTAGAATGTATTGTAAATCATATCGATAAAGATTGAATATTCTACTGCGTTGTTTTTGCTTACAATGAGATATAATGTCTTTTAAATTCAATCATTATATGTTTTTTTTAAATATATCTATCAAAGCACGAGATAGGGAAGCAATATATTCAGTACTAATAAGGTTTTATCAAGGTTTTTCTCAATTTCATTTGTTTTTATTGAAATAAAACGAGACGAAAATAATCTTTTTGAACTAAATATGATTCGATTTTGCTGTGTTTGAATAAAAATCCAAGTTACATTGGCGTAGGCCTTCAAGTAGGAACTGATAAACTAGGAATATTGGGGAGGAGAGCGATAGGTAGCCCTTCAAAACATTGCTAGGGGCTGTAAGGGGGGGGGGGTCATATTCCCCTTAGAATTTGAAATATCTAAGCTATTTCTTTACCTAAAAGTGGGTTTATTAATTGGTTTGTATAGATTTGCAAACAGTTTGGGGCGGGGGGGGGGGCTACGCCACAACCCCTGCTTAAATTGGATACGCCATTTGCAGAATGTGTCGCGTAAACTTCCAACTCGTTTACCTATTGAAGTTTAAAGGTCACAAGTCAGTGCTTGTTGTGCCATTATTTGTTCTATTCATTCACACATAGAGCAGTTAAACTCAGGCTTCAATAATAAAAAGGATTTCTTTTTAAGTATCGACCCAGCATGGAGGTTTTTACATCAAAGGGTGTTATTGAGTACAACATGAATACAATCACAGTATTGCAAATAGTGGGTTGGTTCTATACAGGGGCGGATCTAGCTTTTTGCTAAGGGGGGGGGGGTTTGACCAAAATAATGACGATGCAGAGCATCATCCACGAGCCGCGAAGCGGCGAGCCGATTTTTGTTGGGGTGTTTATTTGAACCCCGTAAGTGATGTTTTCCTGGCATCTATTAACACAATGGAGACCATAAAAAGCAGTGCATGATAACGTCTTTTTAAATCAAGTAACAGTTAAATACACAGTTATATCCAGAGTTATCATGTGTTTGGTTAAGTTACCAGATGAGTTGAATATCTTTTCACAATATTTGCACTTGAAAGGGTTTCTCTCCAGCGTGCGTTCTTTTTTTTTTTTTTCCTTTTTTTTTTGGGGGGGGGGGCCGCTCAAGGGGGGGGGGGGGGGTTAAACCCCCTAAACCCCCCCGTAGATCTGCGCCTGCTATACAGAAAGAGCTGAGCACTCATTGTTAAAGAGAGTTTAGGCAGAACGATTGGGAGAGATTGGAAGAAGTTTATAGACAATGATACAGATAGAACAAGCTGATGTAGAAAAAAAAAACAGATATATTACGCGGGGTATAGATATGAGACCGCAAAGAGAGAGAGAGAGAATGTCCCGAATGGCCAAGATTCGCGCCGTTAGGATCGAGAATGGCTGGAATTCTCCCAAGGGAGTGGAGAATGCTCATGTATTTCTGTAAAGCACTTTGAGGCATAGTCGATGTATGAAGCGCGATATAAACCAAAATACTAACCTGAACTTTCATCCTGACTATGATTATTATTGCGTGCTTCTGCTTGCAGAATTATATTTTACATGCCTTCCCTCAGTTTTGGAAAAAAATGTCAAGACACCATATAAGCCTATAATAAAGGGGCTTCTTGGGGGTATGAGAGGAGGTCTCTTGTATCCTGTGTATTGCAAGGAAATTATTGTGATAAACAAATACGTTTTGTGTTCAGAAGATGAAAGGGTATAGTTACTGAGAAAGTTCATTCATTTACATGATTAAAGCCTAATGTCCCCTCGAGCGCCATCTCAGGTCATCTGCAGCTGTAGGTTCTAGGACACCTACCCCCTGGACATCCACCCCCGGATAACCAACCCCAGACAACTACCCCTAGGACAACTACCCCCTAGGACAACCACCATCTAGGACGACTACCCCACAGGACAACTTCCCCCGGACAACTACCCCCTAGGACAACTAGCCCCGGACAACTACCCCCTTGAAAACTACCCCCTAGGAAATACCCCCGGACAACTACCCCAGACAACTACCACCTACGACAACCATCCTCTAGGACAACTAGCCCCGGGACAATTTTCCTAGGGATTTTCGTCTGGGGGTAGTTGTCCATGGGTTAGTTGTCCGGGGTAGTTGTCCTAGGGGTAGTTGTCCTAGGGGGTAGTCGTCCTAGGGGGTAGTCGTCCTAGAGGGTGGTTGTCCTAGGGGGTAGTTATCCTAGGGGGTAGTTATCCTAGGGGGTAGTTGACTGAGGTGGTAATCCTGGGGGTGTGTGTCCCGATACGGCAGCAGTATGGTACTGCACTGTTACAGAAACAAAAAAGTAAAAAGGATAAGAGAGTGGGGTGAAGATGCTGTGAATAAAAAAGGACCCAAACAAAACGCACACCTCACCAACATTTCCCGTCACACCGCAAAACAAATTCCACACCGAAGTCGAAACTGACCGATACTTGGCTATTTGATTTAGTGCATTTTTTTTTGTTTGGTATAGCAGTCTCGTTGGCCTGACTGGAATATGACGTGTCGAGAATCGGGCGGGTTCGGTTTTGGTGCGCATGCGTCTCTCTTGCGGTGTGGCTAAGACAAATTATTCCTGTCTATCTTTCTTTGCATTCACAGTAAACCTACGACACACCTGAATAGGCAACAATGGAACCCAGACACACTAAAGAAAACAAAAATCTCAAAACATCATTTACAAAAGTACGTAGGTAGATAGAGAATATTTTTCCACCAATCATCGCAATTTCTTTCATTTTCGTTGATTATGTGTTTTTTATTTATTTATTTATTCATTTATTTCGCATCTTTATACAGAGTATCTTTTTCAGCTACATAATCATTACGAAACATTGTTAAAAACATTAAAATAGGTTGGTATACAACAGGGCAATGTTTAAAAACAACATAAAAATGACAATGAACAAATAATATAGATCGGAAATGGCAGGGGTAACGAAGGCTAGCACACACACACACACACACACACACACACACACACACACACACACACACACACACACACATCATCATCATCAATCATCATCATCAATCATCATCATCATCATCACAATCACGCTTACTTCACATGCACTCAGGTATAGCTACTCTACCTGTTTACCACCTGTTTACAAAATACAAATTACATTAAAATCAAGCATAAAATAAATTTGACCTCACTACAATCCCCCTCCTCCACCTTCATACAAAATTAGCTATCAATTGCCAGGTTTAATTCGATTTTTAAAAACGGCTAAGGACTGAGCAGATCGGCATTCATCAGACAAACAATTTCATTCATTTATACTAACAGATACGAATGTCCTCTGATAATATTGAGTTTTACATTCAGTAAAAATAATCTGTTAGTGCTTCGTGTTACACGTGTAGAAACATTGTCATTAAGAAAAAAATTACTACATAACTGGGATGGTGCTATCCCACTTACACATTTATACACCATGCATACAATTTACTTTTTTAACAGTTCTTTCAGATTAGGCCAGGCTAGTATTCGTAAAACTGTTTCCGATGAAGTTTCCCAAGTATATCTACTTACAATATATGGCGCTCGCTTGTGTAGCGTGTTTAATAGTTTGTAGTTTGATTCGGATGAAGATGACCAGATGGTTGAACAATATAATGCATGGGGGAGAACTAATCTCCAGTATAATCTCTTAAGTTGATCAACATTAAAGATATACTTATTTCTTCTAATCAAGCCAAGTTTTTGTTTCATGACTTTTGCACTAGAAGTAACATGAGATTTGAATGTCAGAGTATCATCAATCGTCACACCCAGGCACTTATATTCAGATACACATTCTAATAAAGTACCATTAATTATAAGAGATATTTTTTATCCTGCAAGGTATATCAATCGTTGTCGAGAACCAAGAAGCATCACTTTCGTTTTTTAATCATTTTAATACCGATCTATTCCTAGATGTCCACTTGTGAACCTCATTTATTTCAGAACCTAGTTGACTTTCAACCGATTCTAGATTACTACCACTAACATACAGAGTTGCATCGTCAGCAAACATGAAAACTTGTCCTGACTTTATACTAGAAACCAGATCGTTAATACTTTTGCTTTAGGGATCAATAATTGACAGAAATAGGGGGTAAATTATCTAATACAAGGTCAACTATCTCTGGGGTATCACAAGGCTCAGTTTTAAGGCCCCTGTTTGAAATATATTGTAAACAACAAGATCCCCCTATACAATCAGTTCACAATCAAAATCAAGAGCCTTGCCATGCTTACTTCTACCTTTCCTTAGTAAATCATAACAATAAATAGGCACCTGGATTCCTGGAAGGAGGATAAAACGAGCTCCATAACGACGGTCCCTGATTGGTTGTCTATAACTTCCATTTGCACAGCATTTTGCTCTTGCAGTGGCGCTGCCATTTTGATTTAAGATTTCACAGAGTCAGGACAGGGTTCAAGCTGATTTCCTCACCTAACTGTAATCTCTGACTTTTAACTTTAATTACAAAAGTCGAGGGAAATTTCGTCAAAATGGCTCATTTATTTTGCCTTTTCGTTTTAGTCACTATTGTTGCCGCTACACTAGCAGCCCCGGTAAGTTTTATGATTAAATATGTCGTTTATTACTATTACATTTTGAGAAATATATGGGATCATAAACAATCCATATTTTTGACTGAATCTATTAAAAGCAAATTATTTTTGGAGTGGACTTAGCCTTTAAATCGAGGCTCCCCATGTACTATCTTCTCTTTCAACTTGTTTGCAAAGGTTGAAAAATGTCTCTGTCATCAGAAAATTGTATGAGTTCACCATTGCCGTCTTCCATTGTAAATATAATATAGATTATCTGATAGTAAGTCCACGTGCTGGCATATTAAGATGACCAAAAAAAATGATGAAGAAGAGAAGTTTCATGATTTATTTGGTCGTGAATTTTTAACGTACATTACGGGTTTTTTACGTCGAAATCCGAGACCTTATAAAACATAAAACTTCTCTCTTTCGTCAGTTTTATATAAAGATATATATACGTCAATTAACACACATCTCGAATCAAAAGCTTATTAACAAACTTTTAAGAGACATGAATATCGTGTAGTCATGCACTGTGTTATTTCTCTTATTTCATGTACAGATGCGAGAGATGTCGGAAAAGGAAGCTATTCTCAAAGAGTTGTTGGAAGATAAGAAGTTCTTAAGTTATTTCTTCGGTGGCGATGAAGAAACATCTGACGCAATAACCACAACACAACCAACAACAGAAGCACCACAACCACTCCCAATAATCTCCCTTGGCCAAGCATCACGTCTCACGTCCAATCGGATTTGCGGCGCGGCACAAACCCTGTTCCCTGTCCGGAGCGAAAAGGTGGAGTCCAAACGCGACCTGGTGATCAACATGATCTACGATATCTGTCTGCCATCGGTCGGACTCGAGGATCTTGAAGCCTTTAGAAAGATCCTGGACTTCCTCCGTACCGGAGAAGAAGAGGAGAGCACTGATGCTAATGCTGACGCAGGTACTGACACCAATGCTGACGCTGGTACTGACGCTGGAGCTGACACCAATGCTGGCGCTGGTGCTGATGCTAATGTTGACGCAGGTACTGACACCAATGCTGACGCTGTTGCAGACACCAATGATAACGCTGGTGCTGACGATGATGCTGACGCTGGTGCTGACGCTGGAGCTGACGATGGCTGGTGGTAACGGAGCTGATAATATCGTCACGGCTTCCAACGATGAGGGTGGGTCAGAGACTAACCCTGCACCGGCGAAGCGCCTCGCGGACGCAAAGCGTCTGAGTCTTCTTCTGAAAGCCATCGAATTGAACCAAGGCCTGCATTAGGATTAACATTACTAGAACTTCCCTCGATATCCAACCTTTTAATGATTTTGAAAGATAATCGTTAAATGCACTCTTCTTCTAATGCCACTGATTACTAATCTTTACAGCAATCCGCATCAGTGTGGACCATAACAATAAGTGAGTCTTATGATATTACACATGAAATATAAAATACACCACCAGAGAATGCCAAACGTTTACTGGAGAGAATTTTAGGAAAGACTTTGTTAACATAACACGGTGTATGCATGTGAACTACATGCTAACCAAAAGAAATGTGATTGATGTAAATAACAAAACCACAACATTAAATTAATGTTGTGGTTTTTTAAATGCTTTGAATGCTTTAAAGCCTCGAACCATGATTGTGATCCACAGTCCGGTGACGTATCCACAAATCCTCTGGCTAATATCATCGCAAACGAATATTTGTCGTTGAGTACCCGATGTTTTACTTTTGCTACAAGGCAATCAACAGGACTGGTAAACTTCGAATAATGTGCCTGATTTGATTTATTGATTTCTATATTATATTTCAAACATACATATTTTAAACATACATAATGTCCACCAGTGTGATATAATTTAGGTTTCAAAGTACAATACATGATACTCATACTGTATAGAACAATGTGCCTGATTTAGGTCTTTCATAATATGTCTTATGTCTTATATACAGTGTGTCCCAGAAAAAACGAAACCGAGAAGTATCGATGTTTTATCATAACTTAATCACAACTATAATTAATGAATGATACATATTTGGAAAGCTTAGAGTCTCCTCTTTCATGTGATGCTACTCAGATAATGCATATTTCATGAGTGATTAAAAGCAATTTGAAGGAAGGAAACCAAAAAGACATTTGGCGGGCAGTATCTGAATTCCGAAGAAAAATTCACATTTCTAGAAAGTTGAGTTTCTGCCCTTTCATTATGACACCTCAATCAGGAAAAATGAGCGAGGAATGACAAAGTTCTGTTTGTTTAAAGTAGGGCTTGCATTTCCACAATTTTATTAAACGAAATCGTTTTTACTGGCTGCCTGCCGTATCAATAAACGAAATTAACAAAAGACTTAACTCCGTTTCGTTGACAATCAGCCGTATACGAGAGTCTTCATGCATGGCTGATTGTCAACGAAACGGAGTTAAGTCTTTTGTCAAATCTGCTTTTTGCTACGGCAGGCACCCAGTGAAAACGAATTCGTTTGTTAAAATTATGAAAATGTAAGGGCTACTTTAAACAAACAGAACTTTGTTATTCCTGGCTCATTTTTCTTGATTGAGGTATCATATGAAAGGGCAGAAAATGAACTTTCTATAAATATGAATTTTTCTTTGAAATTCAGATACCGCCCGCCAAATTACTTTTTGGTTTCCTTCCTTCAAATTGCTTTTAATCTCTCATGCGTGAAATATGCATCACGTGAGTAGCATCAACTGAAAGAAGAGACTCTAAGCTTTCCAAATATGTATCATTCATTATAGTTGTGATTAAGTTATGATAAAACATCGATACTTCTCGGTTTCGTTTTTTCTGGGACGCACTGTATTGTAAAACTGTTAAACTCGATTATAATCATGCGCGTTTTTGGAATTTGGAAGGGGCGTTTCAGCTTCGATATTGGTACATGTTTTGTTTATACGATTTTAAAATGTAGAAAGATTAGAATGTATCGTAAATCATATCGATAAAGATTGAATAATTTACTGCATCGTTTTTGCTTACAATGAGATATTATGTATTTCGAATTCAATCAATATACATTTGTTATATGTTTTTTATATTTTTACAATAGGTCTATATCTATCAAAAGCACAAGATAGGGAATCAATATATTCAGTACTAATAAGGTGTTTTCAAGGTTTTTCTTAATTTCATTTGTTTTTATTGAAATAAAATGAGACGAAATCTATAATAAAACTTCTAAACAAAAAATATGATTCTTTTTTGCTGTGTTTGAATAAAAATCCAAGTTACATTGACGTAGGCCTACAAGCAGGAACAGATAAACTAGGAATATTGGGGAGGGGGCAGTTCAAACTATCGCTAGGATCTTTCGGGGGGAGGGGTCATATACCAGGACTCCCCTTGCAATATGAAATATCCAAGCCATTTCTTTACCTAGAAGTTTGTTTCGTTCAAGTTTTATTATCTGTTTTTGTATTTATTGTTTATAGATTTGCAAACAGTTTTGACAGGGGCGGTGGGGGGGGGGGAGGGGCTACGCCACAACTACTGCTTAAACTGGATACGCCATGTGCAGCATGTGTGGCGTAATTGTGTAAAATGTCAACCTAACGGCCCGAATTCACAAAGGAGGTTTGTCGACAAACCGAGGTTTATGTACGTCATATGACGCGTTTTGACGCGTTTTTTTACAAACCTGGTTTGTAAATAACAAAAGGAGATTTGTCGAAACAAAAGGAGGTTTGTCGAAACAAAAGGAGGTTTGTCGAAACAAAAGGAGGTTTGTCGACAAACCTCCTTTGGGAATTCGGGCTATTGAGTCTAGAGGTCACAGGTCAGTGCTTTTTGTGCCATTGTGTGCCATGGCGCTATTCAGGTATATTTAGAGCAGGCTTCAATAATACAAATGATTTCTTTTTAATCATCGATCGACCCAGCTTGGAGTTTTTTTTTTTTTTTTTTTTTTTCATCAAAGAGTGATATTGAGTACAAAATGAATACAATCACCGGCGTAGTGCAAACAGTGAGTTGGTTCTATACGGAAAGAGCTGAGCACTCATTGTTAAAGAGAGTTTAGGCAGAACGATTGGGAGAGATTGGAAGAAGGTTAAAGTCAATGATACAGATAGAAAAAGCTGATGTAGAAAAAATATATAATGAAAAGCAGAATGCAAATCGGGTATTAACACAAAATTGATATATTACGCGGGGTATATAGATAAGAGGCCGTCAAAGAGAGAGAGAGAGAGAGAGAGAGAGAGAGGAGCGTCAAATCAATCGAAAACACACACACTCTCTCTCTCTCTCTCTCTCTCTTTTACTTTCCCTCTCTCCCCTCTCCCCTCCTCCTCCTCCATATATTCCTCCCCTTCTTCTTCTTCTTCTTCTTCTTTTTGTGTTCGTTTTAAAAAATGGTATTTCGAGATTAGTTTTAAAATGAAGAATATTTTCATCTTCACGCAATCCTTCATAATTACGCAAATAATCACGAAGATGTATTATCTCCATGTTAAAGGTACTATGTCCCTTTTGCAGCCAACCTCAAATTCTGTAGAACTTTGCAGGAATTATGAATATGTCATGTATGTCCTATTTGTGAAATTTAAACGTTAGCAGTGTCCTCATATTCAAATTATGCAAGGAAACCCGTTTTCTTGCTAGACTTCACTGTCAGACACTATTGAGTGACTGACTGGCTTTTTTTCTTCTTTGGTAATAACATACATGAAAAGAGTTGTAAAGGGTACATGAGCATTTGTCGACATCAATAACCCACTTCTTGTGATGGCCAAGATTAAACTGATTGAATCTTTGCGCAACATAAAACGTATGACCATTCGGTTGTCTACAAATCAAGACTATTACTTTTGGGCTCTATAGCCCTAAAGTCGATTTGACAACTAATAGTCATTATTTTCCCACTTGAAGACATTTTCAAGCCCCAACTTTTTTAGGGAAGTTCTAAATTAGTATTATCTTTCAAATGCAGTTGGAATTTAACTTTTTCATTTTTTTGGCCTGCAAATGGGACATAGTACCTTTAAAGGTAAAGACTAGTATTGGAAACGCCCCATTTCAAAAAATGAAATGGAAGCTTCTATTACCAATCATGTGAAAGAATATGTTTCGACTAATACATGATGATACAAATTTTGCCGGGAAACCGCCTACTAATTGATATATTTGGTAAATTAGTTTATCTATATTGGGATGTGAGAGATATTACGCACGTGCGCGCATGCGTTCGTAGTCCCATATACATATTTCTGTGTACAGTGTTTGTAACCAAGACTGGGCCAAATTTCTTATCATTTTGATGTTTCCAGAACCTTGCAGTACACACCAATACTTATATGCTAGATGATCAACCTTTCCTGATCGATTCCACAACGTTTCTTTCACAAAACAATCGCATGACCAGAACTGATCTTTATCTTTAAACATACATTTAACATATAATAACACTTGGCATCAGAGAAATACTGCAAATGATGAAACACGAGACACAATATGGAATTTTAATGCAGAAAATTGTATTCATCAGTCACGCAACGAGGCGTTGGTATGAATGACTTTTTTATGGGGAAAATCCAAACAGCTTATGCTCCAACTAGTACGAAAAATGTCTGAATACATAGAAGTGCAAATATTATTCTCTTGTAACACTGATAACAAGCATGACATGAGAGAGATGGAGAGAGAGAGAGAGAGAGAGAGAGAGAGAGAGAGACAGACTGATGTAGAAAAAAGAGGGGGCGGGGGCAAAGGACGTATATATGGAAGAATCCAGATAGCAAATTCTCCATGACTATATAAAATGAATAAATAAATGCATATTGGCATTGCAAACAAATAAGAAGGGGGCGGGGTGGGGGAGAGGGGAAAGACGTATATCGAAAAGGTAAACGAGAGAGGCTGGGGTAAGAAAGGTGGTGATATTGGGAGGGAGAGAGAGGTATAGAGAGAGAGAGAGAGAGAGAGAGAGAGAGAGAGAGAGAGAGATAATATATATATATATATTATATGAGAGAGAGAGAGAGAGAGGGAGAGTGTGTCTGTGTCAGAAGAGAATGTAGAGGGAGAAAAAAAAAAGTAGACAGACAGCTATACAGCGAGAGAAAAAAAGGAAGAGAAAGACGGAGACAGAATGCTAGAGAAAAGAGACACTCCTTATTTCTTTCACGTTTGTGTACTTGTTCTTTATCTCATTTTTTCTTGAATGAATTTAACAAATCATTAAAGAACCACATTGCTTGATAAAATTCAGAACAGTTTTATCCTGACAACGAAATGCATGCTCATAATGTAAGGTGAATAAATGGGCACCTGGCAGGAATTAATTCCTTGAAATGATAGTGCGCCGTAATGGCAGCCATGCTATAAAGCCGGGTTAATTGCGGAGCGCCAGGATTGTCAAGTCTGACAGACATGGGCGCTTTATTATCGTTGTTATTATTATGAATTATATATGATTTTTTTTTTCATGGGAAAACAAATTACTATAGGATTTCCGTTTCATTATAACACGGATTAAAATTAATCTGTGTGCACTTCAATTTCGTGTAAGAATAGGAAGTTTAGAGACGACATTGGAGGAAAAAAGTGTGAAATTGAAAGGAAAAAAAGGTGAAATTGAATGGAGCAAAATGTTAAAAATGGACGAGAAACCTATACAAAGAATAATGTCTGTACGCTTTGCATGGTTTTACAGCATTTCCTTGTACACCCTTTTAACCACTGCTGGAATTTAACAGGAACAGGAATGAATAGGCGCATACAAAGCCTGCAAGAATGTCCTCATGGATCATTGAGGGCAAGGATACAGAGACAGACAGAGAGCGAAGAGGGAGAGAGAGGGATAGAGAGAGAGAGAGAGATAGAGAGGAGAGAGAGAGAAAGAGAAAGAGAGAGAGAGAGAAGGAGAGAGAGACAGAGAGATATTAAGACAGACAGACAGAGGGTGCACTGTGACTCTGTGAGTAAAGTCTGGGCGGTAGAGTGGTGGTCTCATTAGGGACTTTTAGATTTGAACGTCGACATAGTGGACTGCTACGTGTGACGTCCTTTAAAGGCACTGTGACTTCCTGCCAGTGCCTTAAAAGGACGTCATACGTAGCAGGAGTATGTCGAAGGACAAATCTAAAAGTCCCTATGTACCGGTAGGTCCGGGGTTCGAAACCGTGTTCATGCGTTCGAGTCTAATTAAGCCAGTTTATATTTGCAGTCTGGGCATGAGCAGATAAAGATCATTGCAGACCAAGTTGTGAAATACACGGAGACGAAATACTTTAAAAAGTGCTCATGAAAGTTATGTAATCATTATTCATTAATGCACAGACAGTGCATTCCATGGAAGTATTCTTTGAAAAGGGGAAACAAAGGCTATGTACAAAGTGGGACTTCTTCATGTTTTGAAGATATGTGGATATTTGGGATCATTTGGGACATGCGTTAACCGTGAACTGATCTATTGGTAAAGCATTAGTGCTCACTGATCAAGTCCCTTGGACAGGATTTAAAGCTGAAGGTCCATCAGCTGCTTAGCTACAACTTCTTTCTTTCATAACGATCATGAATGTAGATTTCTATCCCTCCCTGTTCCTCTCTGACCCTTCTCTTCCTATGCATTATCTATCTTTCTTCCTTCCTAACCTAATAATTTTATATGCATCGCTTCATATTGTATGTATTCTTATTTTCATTCTTGAAAAGACTTCACTTCATTATGTCCCATTTGCAGGCAAAAAAAAATGAAAAGTTTAAATTCCAACTGCATTTGAAAGATAATACTAATTTAGAACTTTCCTTTAAAAAAAAAAGTACTTGAAAATGCCTTTAAGTGGGAAAATAACGACTAATAGTTGTCAAATCGACTTAAGAGCTATAGAGCCAGTAAGTAATACTTTGATTTACAGACTATTGTACCGAATGGTCGTACGTTTTATGCTGCTCAAAGATTCAATCAGTTTAATTTTGGCCATTGTAAGAAGTGGGTTATTGATGTAGACAAAATGTTCATGTACCCTTTACAGCTCATTTTATGTATGTTATTACCAAAGAAGAAAAAAAGCCAGTCAGTCACTCCATAGTGTCTGACAGAGTGAAGTCTAGCAAGTAAACGGGTTTCCTTGCATAATTTGAATATTATGACACTGCCAACGTTTAAATTTCACAGATAGGACATACATGACATATTCATAATTCCAGCAAAGTTCTACAGAATTTGATGTTGGCTGCAAAAGGGACATAGTATCTTTAAGACGACCCCTTTTCTGTGTATACCACGTCATTACCATAATCTAACTTTATAATATTGTTAATGTAAATATGTTGATGTATATGGAATAATTAAATATGAAATCAAATCAAGTACGGATAACAGTCAGGGAAATATTAGTTATAATATCAAGAGAGGGAGGGACAAGGAGGTAGAGAGAGAGAGGGAGAGAGAGAGAGAGAGAGAGAGAAAGAGAGAGAGAGGAGGGTGAAGATAGAAGGAGGGAGAGAGGAGGGTGAAGATAGAAGGAGGGAGAGAGAAGAGAGAAAGAGAGAGAGAGAGAGAGAGAGAGAGAGAGAGAGGGCGAGAACGAAAGAAAGAGGAGGGAGAGAGAAGGATGAAGTGAGAAGGAGGGAGATCGAGGGGAGAGAGAGAGAGAGTGAGATCTTATGCAGACGACATCGTCGATGCATTTTCGATCCTACAATCGGCGCAGTTGGATGCCGCACTCTGATAACAATCGCCAATGCATTATTCGCTTATCTGTTCAGCGCCGCCTTTCCCCTTTCTTTCCTCCCGTCGCTAATACAATCCATGCTCATTACCAACATAATTTATGAGCGTTGGAGATTAAAGAGAGAAAGAACAAGTAAAATTCCCTCGCAATATCAACATAGAGTATCGCACTTCAATCTAGGCAAAGAGGCTTGTGCATGCGCACGTGATGTTTTAACGCATCATTTTTCTTGACCACGAGCGCGCAGCTAGTTCTCACACAAAACAGTAACGTGGAGCTCTCAAAATTTGCGACGAAGAAAGCATCACCTAATATCTTGCCTAATATCCATCTCGAGAGCTATCAACACTTTACGGTGAGTGCATTTACTCTAACATTTTGCGTCATGCTTCTTGATATCTGTCCGTAAAGCTATGTACACATTTGTTTTTCCTTCTGAAATCGGCATTGTTGTTTACCTTCTTGCAAAGACGTAGAGTCACACACAGACGGCGCCGATTGTCACAGGTAAAGCATTTAGGTAAGACATTTTGAAGTGTGCGGGTGGAAATGGAGTGACTTGACGGTGAATTGTGGTTTGTATGGAATTGTTATCGTTAGCGTCGCGGGAGCGGTCATGTTTTCATTATTATACACGGGTTGTGTCAACTTGTGTGTATCGTGATCATCACAATCCGTAGTATTTACATCAAACAATATTCCCTGCATTATGCCTGGTTCATGCTTGCATCAACTGAACATTATTTCACGTCTTCAGAAACATCATTCTGCACAAGAATATTATTCACTCATGGTAACATCTCTTATACAATAGCATAAACACATTCACGAATGAATACATTTCCACCAGGCCGTAAGGACAAAATATATATTTTTGAATCGCCGCAAAGGTTGGTAAATGGCCTAAATTGTTATCTATGTAAATCATGTGATCGGACAAAAACGTATGCATGTGATGCTCAAAAGAGCTTTAAACATTTATACTGAACTGAAAAGAACTTGTAATCATTATCGAATCCTAGGCAAAGTAAATAAATTAAAGCGAACTGTTTAATTTGTCATTTAAAAAGTTAAAACCGTTTTTTAAAATTGAATAAATAATAGGTCTAATGTATCTTGAAGAAGAAAAATATATATACTTGACCTTTAAAGGTACTATGTCCCTTTTGCAGCCAACCTCAAATTCTGTAGAACTTTGCAGGAATTATGAATATGTCATGTATGTCCTATCTGAGAAATTTAAACGTTAGCAGTATCCTCATATTCAAATTATGCAAGGAAACCCGTTTACTTGCTAGACTTCACTGTCAGACACTATTGAGTGACTGACTGACTTTTTTCTTCTTTGGTAATAACATACATGAAAAGAGTTGTAAAGGGTACATGAGCATTTGTCTACATCAATAACCCACTTTTTGTGATGGCCAAGATTAAACTGATTGAATCTTTGCGCAGCATAAAACGTATGACCATTCGGTACAATTGTCTGAAAATCAAGACTATTACTTTTGGGCTCTATAGCCGTAAAGTCGATTTGACAACTAATAGTCGTTATTTTCCCAATTGAAGACATTTTCAAGCCCCACCTTTTTAAGGGAAGTTCTAAATAAGTATTATCTTTCAAATGCAGTTGGAATTTAACTTTTTCATTTTTTGGCCTGCAAATGGGACATAGTACCTTTAATATATACGTCTCTTCTCCACCTTTTACCTTCATGAATTCATAAAATATCTCCACAAGTCATGATCAAAGCATTAATTACGTATGATGTACTGGTACCACTGAACGTATACTCTTACGCATATAAAACAAGACCAAAAACAACATGATTCAGGCCCCTGTTTCATAAAATGTATATTTATGAACAAATGCAAATTTTCTAGGACAAATTTGCTCTCAGCCAATCAAATGCCACGGTTTCAGTAGCTTATAACAGTTCTCGTAACTTGTTATTGATATCACGTTTTGTGAAACAGAGCCCTGATATTGTATATCACACGACCTTCTATTTTGCTGCCTCATTATTTAGGCCTACGTCATGAAGCCTTAAAGTGATCAACTGATTTAATATGGTCTGAATTTGATTTGAATTCATTCAGACAATATTAAAACATGTCTTGGGGAAAATATAGAGAAAAGACGTAATAAAGACCGGTACAAGTCTATTTCCCAGATAACAAAAAAATATAGAGTTAAGAACGAAAATTAATAATCTGATTATAATTTTTGAAGAAATTAGTGAAATATTATGAACAATTATTGAACATAATAGAGAAGATTGTGTATAAAATCAATTAAGAAAAAAATAGTTGCTTTTAAGGCAGCCATTATAGCTATTTTGAAATAGGCCTACAAAAAGAAGAAAACTAAGACTAAGATGCATCTATTAGCAATCTTTAGTAAATTGATAATACGGACATAATTATTCTCGTATTGCACGATTATACTCTTTAAAGGTATTCTCAATTTCTCGTTTAAAAAATATAGAATAAAAACTCATATCATTTTGTCTTGTTTTTAGAGACCCTCTGTTTAATGTATTTATTTGTCTAATGTCATTCAGCATGGATATTTGGTTTGCTCACACGTAAAATACAGGCTCAGACAAAGTTTACAAAGAACAGAAATATGATACAAAACATGGATACATTTTGGTGATGACAAAATAATAGTCATACATAATAATGATTCTCCTTCAGTTTGGTTATGGCTTCTTTAGTTTCCGTAAGTTACGTAATTTAAATGGCTTCCTGCATATTTATAAATAAAATTATCTGTTTTGTGTGTATGACGACCTTCTTATCATGATCATGTTAACGGTTGATGATATGTTATTTCATTGTTTACAAATTACTAGGGATTTTTCGGTTAAATTGCTTATTATTCAGTGGTGTATCCAGCGTACTGGTGATGCGAGCTACGCCCCCTGAACAAAGCACAGACTTAGATGCATTTTTAAACAATCATTAAAGAATTGATACTGAACAACATATCTTTTAGATGCTGCTTAAAAGCAGGGAGGTGTTAACTCTCATATCCCTGTTAAAAGTATCGGCTTGCATGGTGATGAAGAGAGAGAGAGAGAGAGAGAGGGGGGGATTGGGGAGTCCTGAAAAGGACTCTCAGTAATCTTACTTTTTTGAGCGTGTGCGCGCTATACATGTAGTTCTCTTTAGAACTACATGACTTTGTATAATATGCCCAAGAGAGATTACCAACAGTCCTTTTCAGGATTACACACACACTCCGCAATCGTCCCCCTCTCTCACAATCATGGTGCAACCGTAAGCTTGCTGTATAACATAATTATCTTATCCCCCTGGCACAAACTTTCCCAGGAAGGTGAGGAAGCCATATAGGTTCGACTGAACCGCCTACGATTAGACGCATGCAACTTTGCAGCAAGCATGAAGCTCTTGGGTCTCAAAGACTCTGACCTGTGCCCATGTGGTCAATTTCATTCAGAATATGCTGTAGCAGGACCCCCATGTCCCTTCACTAATAACGATAACCCATAACTGGTGTCATACTTAAACAACGGTCAGTTAGAAATATAAAATAATAATAAAATATCTTTAAGTGCTCACTGTTTTCTAAAGGTGATGTTGAATACTGATTTAGGGGCGTATCCAACTGAAGGTTGATACGGGAAACGCCCCTCCATTTCAAGGCCTTGAAAAGAAGCAATAAAACTTGTAGTGGGTCTTTGGCACGGTGGGTTACATTCCACCCCCCCCCCCCTTCTTCAGGAGAGTACCCCCCCCCCTCTCTCTCTCTCTCCCCCAGCATCTGGATAAGCCACAGCATATTTCCTCTATTCTTCAATTTTTCTCAAATGAGTGCTTATCCTCGCATATTTTAGATCTTTATTCTAAATAATATCGCACAATTTTGTTTTGGCAGTACATCTTTATCCCCGGACAGGGGCCCCTAATTACAGCGCCCTTGTTCATTTTTAACACTATCCTCCCCCACGTCTCTGCCGCAATCTGAACTCAGGTAATGAATTATTCAGCTCTTGCATCCGATTAAGATCTATGCACATTGTATTATGTTTCTTTTCTACAGATTCGTTCGCTACTGTTATCGGGTGTGTTCACGGAATATTTCAAAATCTGTCTGGGTTCTCAATATAGCAGAGAGATTCGATTTATTCATCCGGTATGGCTTCACCTAAAGGAAATGGAGGACTGACGCCTTTTGAACATCAGGCAATGGGAGTTGTGCTTTCAATCGAAGGTGAGATACTTTTCTGAAGATTGTTTGCGTCCATTTTGAAAGGCTTCGTATCTTTCTATTTTGACTGAATACTTCGCGTTGCGTTTCATTGTTATCTTCGAATAATGACTTGTAATGTCTTTCTTGTTCTGGAAAAAGCAAGAAATCCCTCTTTCTATATATTGTTATCCCCCGCCCCCCTATCTCTCTCTCTCTCTCTCTCTCTCTCCCTCCCTCCCTCCCTCCCTCCCTCCCTCCCTCCCTCCCTCCCACTGTCTGTATCCCCCACTGTCTCTCCGTCTCTCTCTCTCTTCTTCTTCATCATCTCTTACTTCTCTTCTTTTCATCCATATCTTCTCTTCTTTTTCTTCTTTCTCTCTGTTTTTGTCTCGTTCTGTATCTCCTTTTCTATGTATGTCTTCATTTTCCTGTCTCTTTATCTCAGTCTGTCATCTCTCTCTCTCTCTCTCTGCCCACTCTCAATATTATATATTTTCTTGTTTACCACTAAGAGTAACACACCCACTTCCCTCTTATCATTCCCCACATCATCTTCAGTATATTTAGGTAGAATATATTAATAATTCAGATGCAAAATCGATCAAAATTAATCTCTGCAAGCCCTTCCATCCGTATCTGCTATTAAAGTCAACCAATGAGGAAAATGTATTTTATGAATTGTAAATGAAGCTTTTTAGATCCCTTTACTGATACAAGTGGACGCATATTTAGAGGTTGTAGCCATGTTTCGGCGGATCTCAACCACGAAATTATGAAAGATTAATATGTTTGTCGCGTTACCTGACTAATGAAAATCGGAATATAATGCTCGTAATCTTGATGAGCCATGTTTGCTATTCCTCATTTCCGCTTTTTCAAAAGTGGGATTATGTTAATTGGCATAGTCAGCTCTATCATATCGGGGCGGGGGCGGCCAATATTCCGACAATTTAAACATGGATAAAAGCGTCATGCATTGATTTTGTAGAAAGAACGTAACCACCCCTCCAAAGCTACGATAATGACTAGCGGGGTTTGAAGATTAAGGCTAAGATTGATAACATCAATTTTAAGTCCATTAAAAGGAAATACACGGTGAAGAAAATGGGCGTAACTATGTGCATACATTATGGAAATGCAGAACAATATCTCTACATTTATCAAACATTATTGAACATGTTGAGGTTTGAATGAATATAGGCTTGATATATAATATTGTGGAGCGTCTAGACAATATCCATTTTGTGGAAGATCATAATTATTGACAAAATGTTCTGCACTTTAATATCGCGAAGAAAAAGAATAAGAAGGAGGAGGAGGAAAAGAAGAGAAAAGTGAGAAAATAGAGTCATACACAAAATAACAAGAATTATCAAGACTCTATTAACTTTTAAATGGATAAAATTACACAATTTGCAAGACCCTATTATCTATAGCTTTAAGCAATCATCAGCCTTTACATTAATATCCGAACTGCCGAATTTTCTTTTCAAACATTCTCCTTGTAAAAGGTCAGTACGTCCCATTATTAACGATCTTATTAAAAGGTTAATCTTTCAAAGCAATTAATTCTCAACAAGGTATTCTCAACTTATACAGAAGTTTAATATTTAAAAAACAAGCTCACAAAATCATCAACAACAAAGACTGTCCAGTTACGTATAAATTTCATAAAAGGTGACGATTATCTTTAGCGATTGAAGCCATAAGTTTTACGCATTTGTCCAATACCGTTTGTCTTAATTAACTCAGAATTCCTTGAAAATGAAAACGAACCAACCACAACAATATGACTGCGGGCAACAGGACTATTATTTTCGAGAGGTTGGAGTTCATAGTTTTCAGGACATCAATTTGAAACGTGATTACCAGAGAGAGAGAGTATGCCACAGGCGAAATTTCGCAAAATGATTAGAAAAATTGGACATCACCACCCCCTCCCCCCCCCCCCCCATTTTAATGTGACGTGCTTGTCTTTAACAATATAGCCGACTTCTAGTCTTTTAAAGGTTTTTCTTTTCGAGTGCATGGGTTTTTGTCGAATTGGGATTCGAAATACCATGCAAGAGCTCTCTTTTACATTGCAGTTCCCGGTATAATTTCTCATTACATGCAGATTTGTCTTTTGTGTCCGACTGCTTTTTAGACATTTTGTGAAAAACATACGGTATAACATAATATAAGTAGGACAAACGCAAATTAAATTATTATTGAAAAATAATAATTTAATTTCATAATTTATCTTGGAAATTTAAAGATGATTTAATTTGTATCTAGGTTATTCTATTGTCTATATCTCATTAGAATAAGGCATTGCATTATATGATATTTGATATAAGTATTTCCCAGCAAAATATAATAATTCAATGTTATGTTCTTTCCACCGTAATATAACTCTTGACTTAGCGTCCATATTTCCAGATCCAGATGAACTAGAAAAAGTCTATAATAATATTAACCGAGCCTTCAGAAGATCTCATAATTTAGAAATGTTGCGTTTTCTAAAATCCAGGTTAGAAATAGGCAAAAACAAAATAAAGACAACGCCTATTAAGTTCATAACTGCTATTATTCTTTAATATGCAGGTATATTTGTTAGTTTGTTTCTTTAATTATTCTCGTTGTTCAGAATGATCACTAATTTTCTGTGTATTCATTTTCAAACCTTTATCCCGTTTTCATGACTTGATTATATCTTAATAGTTTGATTTTCTTCACAATAATTTACATGATTTATTAAATTAACATAGGCAAAACTGATGTATATGACTCTGCAGCGTTGGTGATGCATGATGATGATTATAATGCTTATGATCTTGATGATTACGTCATTAAGGATGCAGATTTTAGGATGTCGACCACGATGTGGATGATGTTTGATAATGACGACGATTACGACGACGATTACGACGACGATACTGATGATGATGATGAGGCGGCGCCGACGGATGAGGAGGAGGAGGAGTGTGAAGACGGCGATGAGAGTGAAAGTGGTGGTGGTACTGCTGCTGATGATGACAATAATGATGATGGTGATTTGGCGGTAGTGCCGATAGTGATGATGGTGGCGATGTTGTTGCTAATAATGATGATGATGATTATGATGGTAACGATGACGGTGGTGGTGGTGATCTGAATGGTTGTGGCGACAACGATGCTAATGGTGCCCCCCCCCCCCCAGTGGCGTACCTGGGGTACTCCGTCAGGGGGGGCAAGCGACCGAAACAAACAAAAAAGGCGATGCTAATTTTCACTTCTGGCGAGCGAGCGAGCAAAAAGAAATCTTTAAGTAACGTCTGGTATATAAACTGGTATTGTTGCAAGTTGGAGGTGGGAACATTCACTTGTTAGCGACGTTAATTTCATTTTTTTGCAAACGAGCGTAGCGAGCAAGAAAAAATCAATTCTTTTTTAATAATTGCCACTTAAACTTGGTTCAATTTTCCCATGCAGGGCGCGGGAACAATATTGTGTTTAGGGTGATTTTATACCCATCTTAGCTAGCGAGCGAAAATACATCTTTCTCTCAATGAATTGCTATATAAAATTTGTTTCATTGTTGCAGGTCGGTGGCGGGCACAATCGTGTTTAAGGCAATGTCAATCCCATTTTGGCGGGCAGGCAACCCCCTACATTTCTCTTTTTAATGATATTGTAGCAGGTTTAATAGTGGTGGGCACATAATTCCACGAGCTAGCGAGCGAAAAAAATCACTTCTCTTTTATAGGGAAAATGTGGTACATAAAACTTGGGTTCATTGTTACATGTCAGGGACGTGATTATTAAAAGCGGTGTTATTTCTATTTTGGCGAGCGAGCGTAGCGAGCGAGCAAAAAAAATCACTTCTCTTTTATAGGGAAAATATGGTACATAAAACTTGGGTTCATTGTTCCATGTCAGGGACGTGATTATTAAAAGCGGTGTTATTTCTAATTTGGCGAGCGAGCAAAAAAAATCACTTCTCTTTTATAGGGAAAATATGGTACATACAACTTGGGTTCATTGTTCCATGTCAGGGACGTGATTATTAAAAGCGGTGTTATTTCTATTTTGGCGAGCGAGCGTAGCGAGCGAGCAAAATTTTTGTAATGATAATTGGTTCATACATTTCAGATTTGTTTGTTGCAGGTCAGGGCTTACACGATCATGTCTAAGGTGATGTTAATTCCGTTTTGGCGAGCACGAGCACACCAAAACTTCTTTGAAAAACGTTTGGTACATAATTATTAACTGGTTGTTGCAGGTTGGGGCGGGCACGTTAGCGGTGTCAATGCCATTTTGGCGAGCGAGCATAGCGAGCAAGCAAAAAAAAAAATCTCTTTTAATAGAAATTAATAAATAAACTTGTTTTTATTGGTGCAGGTCAGGATGGACGCAATCGCGTTTAACGCGATTCAATTCCTTTTTGGCGAGAGGGCGAAAAAAACTCTTCCATTTTTAATGATATTGTTGCAGGTCAAGGGTGGGCACAATTGTTTCCAAAGCAATGTCTATTCATTTTATGCGCGAGCGAGTGTAGCGAGCGAGAAAAATGAATTAGTCTCTTTTAGTAACATTTGGTACATACATTGTGTGTTATTGTTGTCATGGTTGCAG
This sequence comes from Strongylocentrotus droebachiensis, assembly GCA_035222895.1. Classification (NCBI taxonomy): domain Eukaryota; kingdom Metazoa; phylum Echinodermata; class Echinoidea; order Camarodonta; family Strongylocentrotidae; genus Strongylocentrotus; species Strongylocentrotus droebachiensis. Next base: position 222,595 of record JAVYIG010000599.1, on the reverse strand, counting down.
GTCGGGGCCCGTCGGGGCAGGCACAATTGTATTCTAGGCAATACTAATCCTTTTCTTTTTTCAGGGGGACGAGCAAGTGAAAACATTTAATACAAAATAGGCTAGCAAGCAGTTCGCGCCAGCGAAGAGTTTCGAATTTGTTATATCAATATATTTTCCTTTTTTCATTTGTCTTAATTTTTCAGGGCCGTATGCGGAATATTTTTCTGGTGGGGGAGGGGGAAAGATGCGTTAAAAGTTTTCGAAGAATCTCAAAAGCAAAAGGAGTGAAGGGAGTTCGAGCGACCGAACTGGTCATGAGGGTACTTTTGCATTTTCAAAAGTAGAATTGAAGGATTTGGTATAGGCCTACACTACATTTTCAGGAAAAAAATATACGTTTTCAAAATATCTGGGGTTAACTGCCCCCCCCCCCTGGTGCGTACGGCCATGGTTTTTTTTTTTAAATTTCCCCATTATTTTCCTTTCCTTTTCTTTTCCCTTTTTCTTCCTTTTCTCTTCTTTTTCCTTTTTTCTTTCCTTTTCCTTTTTTTCTTTTTTTCTCTTTCTTTCCTTTTTTTCTTCCCTTTTCCTTTTTTCTTTTTCTTTCCTTTCCTTTCTTTTCTTTTCTTTCCCCTTTTTCTTTTTTTCCCCTGGAGCCCGTCAGGGGGGGCACTCTGCCCCCCTGCCCCCCCCATAGGTACGCCAGTGCCCCCCCCCCACCCAGATAAGAGCAATACTCATGGATTATTGGTTGCTGGTATAATATAATCTTTAATAATGATGTGTTGATGATAATGATAAGTAAGGATGATGATTATGACGACGAGAAAGATGATGATAATTGTAATGACAACGAGTGTATACTACCAATGTTCCTCCTCTTTGCTTCCATATTCCTTGCAGGGGTATTGGGAATCACAGCTTCAATCTACATCCTGATATCTCTATTCAACAGTAAAGGGCGTGACCCCACCCAAAAGTCCATTCGAACCAGCTTGGCCCTCGGCGATTTGGGTAAGTATTTAAAGCCACAATGTACTACTTGTAGCTACTTGTTCCCTCTATATAGAAAGCAATGCCTAATCGGTGACCATTGGTCCCCCATGATCCTCTTTTCCTTATGTTAATTGAGAGCTGATATGATGAGATATCCACCTGTCAGTGACCTTGCAGGAGGTCTAATCCCCCAGGCCAAACTAGTGCAGACGGGCTCAAAACTCAGTTTGAAGTTGTCAAGGAGTGATTCCACCTCAAAACATTAGCCATGGGGGAAGCGGGTAGGGCTACCCCTACGTTAGAGAATGGGCATCTTCTCCACTCCCTGGGGATTATTCCTATCGTAATGGCCACCGCTGCTTTCGAACCTCTCCTGGGTACAAACAAATTAATAATAACGATTTCTTAAAAAGTGGTTTACCAGTAACAACCGTGTAACAACAGCATCGAAGATTATAAGGCTCCCCTTGTTAAACGAAAATAGTAGTATTAGTGCAATCATTTTTCATGTTCTTTCTTTCTTTCTTTGTAATTCAGCCATTGGTATCATGAGTCCTGTGGTTGCCGTGTCAAGTTTCTCCGAGGAGTGGGTTTATGGTTCGAGCGGGTGCCAGACCTATGGTTTTGTGGCCAACTTTTTTGGGTTGATCAGCATCTGGAGTTTGGTCGCCATGGTGCTCCATCACTACCAGAGCTCCAAGATTGGGGCGAAGAGAGGTATGATGAGGAAGGGTCTGTTAAAAAAGATCGCAGATAGTTACTTTCGAAAAACCAATCTAAGGCACTTTCAATAATAATAGATCACATTTATAACGCGCCTAATACTTTGTTTCTAGGCGCAGTATATATTATTACCACGGTCATCGGACACAATGTATGCACATTCTCCACTCCCTGGGGAGCATTAGATGTTCTTGTGCGTCACTTACTGAAATGTGCGAACATGACAATAATTTAGGTATTACGTAATCCGAACATGTTTTTCATGTGATTAATAATACGGCATTGAAATTGCGCTTGATTTTCAGTTCAATAATTCAGTTCAAAAGTACAATCATGACTGGTTTGTAATCTGACACAGCTGATTCATCTTTTTATATATTTTGGCTATTTTTGTTTCGTATAATGTGTTTGTGATCGATCATTTTTTGTTTGTATCTTGTAAAACAGTATCCCTGGTAAGATAAGACTAAACAAAAAAGAAACAAACAAATGAATGAATACATAATTCATGAACAAAAAATTATGGAAATAACGTGAATAATCTGAACATACGTGCGCGGGCACATTTTTGTCAGGAGGTTCACGTCCAAATAGCTGATTTTCTGTCAACCATTTCTGTACAATAAATGGTACGACCTAATTACAGTAATACATGTAGTAATATAATTACCCTACAACATGTTTTTATATATTTTTATGTCCATCTTTTCCCCCCTTTTCATCATTATCCTTCTTCTCATCGTCTTCGTCATCATAATAATCATTATTATCATCATCACCACCACCGCAACCACTACTAACACCACCAACATCAACACCACCACCATCACCATCACCACCAATACCTCCATCACTACCTCCACCACCACCATCATCACCGCCATCAACATCAACACTGCCGTCACTACCACCACCACCACCACCACCACCACCACCGTCACCACCACCATCATCATCACCACCACCACCATTACCATCACCACCACTATCACTACCACCACTACCACCACCATCATCATCATCATTCCCAAAGATGACATCAGCAGCCGATACTCCATGACCATCGCTCTTATTTGGGGCGGGGCATTCTTCTGGTCGGCCACACCCCTGCCGTTTATCGGAGTGGGACGGTACGTGGTCGAGCCCTTTGGCACCGGATGCCTCCTGGACTTCGCCGACCGCAGCCCAAGTTATTTCATCTACCTCGTCGGGTTTGCGACGCTCGGGCTCGCCTTCCCCATCGCCCTCCTCATCTCTCGGGGGCTCAACTACGAGAAGGTCCCAATTGAATCAGTGATTGTGAGTATCCATGATGAAATTTGGATTTATTTTTTAAATTTTTTAAATTTTGAATTATTAAATCAAGTAAGAAAACAGAAGCTAACGTGCAGAAAAACAATATTTTAAGTTGAGTGGTATATCATGTAGCCTACGTCATTTCAAACCAAATTCTACAGTTTCCAATACGTAACATGCATCATAACAAATGACGCCACTTGACAATTTTGAGTAGTGGCGGGTGTCAGACGAAATTATTCTACAAGCTTGCCGAAATATCTTCAACAGGCAAACAAAGAATAACTGCGTTTAGATATATAATCTGTCGACAGACATTTGATATTGAAATATTACATGCAACTAGGGTCACAACTTTCACCGACCCCCGAGCAACGCCCTTGAATGTACAATCTTAATCTTGTTATTGCTTATGCCACTCTCTAAAAGAAAACTAAAAGAAGAATATTGTTTTAAAATATCCAAAAAGGAGCCATGAATAAAGGTGTTACTATATAGAAGGAGTGTGGGGTGTGAACAAAATATTAGCACATTATGAATTCAATTTCAAACTGAATGGAATATTTGCCATATTTACAGAGAGGAAAAAGAGAGGGTATAAAGAATTTTGTAGAGTCACTAAAATTCCTTGTTTATTTTCTAAATTACGATGTCTCACTTACAGGCTTGCTGGAAGGCAGTACTGGTCCTCTGTTTCTACTGGGGTTGCTACGGGCTCGTGGCCATCGCGACTGCCCTGTCTGGGCCCGGTCGTGTCTCCGTTCGTCTCTTCGCCATCGCCCCGCTCCTTGCCAAGACTTGCCCCATCGTCAACGCGGTCGTCTTCGGGGACACGATGACGTTGGACGAGCCTACGACAACCAAAGAGCAGAAGAAACACTGAACAACAAGATGGTGTCGATGTTCATATTTGTATCTGTTGCTGTGTTCATGCAGACACATCATCCATGATTCTACAAGGGTTCATGCGGTTGTAACACGACACATGCTCCTGTGGTATATAGCACGGCGTTCAATCATGGTGCTATAGGTCAATGGTTCAATATCCTACACTAACAGAATTGTTAACGTCATTCCTAGACCGAACTCCAAACCTTATCCTAACACCAACCCTTAACCTAAAAACCTAACCTAAAACTCAATTGCAACATAACCCAAACCACTGAATAGGACTCTGGCTATAATTCTTGTTACCTAACATCACTCCAGTGATCTCGAGGAGGCAGCAGACAGCAAGAAATTGTGTAAATAGTCACTTGGCTTGAGAAAGTCCGCAGGAGTGGACGAAAGCTTTCCTATTAAATTGTAAGGCTGGCAGAAACTACATCGTATGATTACCCCAACGAATGAAAGTTTTCTGTACGAACCTAAACCCCGCATAAAGCCCGGAGCATGTGTCGGGACACCTTTTATGAATGCCATTGGTTGCTGATGATGTTGTTGCAGTTGTTGTTGTAAATGTTGTTGATGTTCTCGTTGTTGCTTGAAGGCTTATTGATGTCTTTTGCCCAAAGGGGTGGATATGAGACATCTCCCGTTAGACTGACAGACCACAAGACCGAGAAGGTCGTTCTCATCAACGTCGTTTTCATGGACCAAAGAAATGCCCAATCGGCTGCGAGACCAGCATTTCATGGGCTGTCGAACTCATGTCTCGTATGCCTGCGTTGGTCTCGTTGGCTGAAGCTAATGAAGTTATGCCATTGGTATTACTCCAAGGGGTTATTGTTAGATTGCTAATATAATTACAGTCAAACCTGTCTTAGTGGCCACCTCTCTATAAATGCCAATTGTCTAAATTGGTCACCCATATTGCCTCCCCCATAGAAGGAAATGAGTGTTGAAGAACCTGTCTTATAGAAAGGACACCTGTCTACAGTGGCTACTTCCCCTGTTTCCCTTGTGTGACCTTAATAGATAGGTTTGACTGTACTTTAAAAATATATATTTGTGCCTCAGTATTGTCATACAGTATTACACAGTATTTTCCATCGTGTGTTGAAACGTCTATATCTTGAGCATGAACTTATACAAATTTATTGTGATTTTGTATAAACGAGTCTACGTATCATGGTAATATTCGCTTTGTGTAACATGATTTTCATTGTCCAAATCATTTTGAACAGGGAAAAAATGCTTATTAGAATTTAAGGAAAACTGAAGTAAAATATACTGATGATGAGTCAAACGAAATTGGATATGAAGATGTATATACGGTAAATCTGCTCTCTGAAGACTATACCATATTCACGATTCGAGTCCCACCGCGACAAGACATTAATCTACACTTGCCACTCTCCACCCAGGTGATAAAATGGGTACCCGAGAGGAAGAAATTCCATGAATGCTTTAGCGCCTTATTATGGCAGCTCAGTTACAGCCGGTGGTAATAATAGGATGCCTCGTATTGAGTGCAGTAGAGTTTTATGGTATAGCTGTGCTATATAAATTGACCTTATGAATTGAATGGTAGGATACAGACAAAATACAAAAAAAAAAAAATCAAAGGACTAGTTGAACAGTTATGCATATTTTGTCATAAATGTAATTTTAAAATATAAAACTCAGATCAAAATTAAAGCATAGTGATGAAATTCATCACGATGCTGTGATAAGCTTTGATAATTGGTTATTCTAACATATTTGTAAGTCTTGTAATATGTTAAAACTATTTCCTTGTAAGCGGTTATTATAGTGAGCTTAATTGTTGTATGAAATTGTTGTTATCGCCATTACATGTAATATCATGTCAGACTACAGTCGTTATCATCATTAATGTGTTATTCAGTTGGAAGCAGTGGAGAGGTTTATCCGTCTAGTTCAATATAGTTTTATCGGACGTAATAAAAAAAATAGTGTTAGTCGTAACGTGATATACCCAAGACGCGTCCATACCATCTTTTATTCTGGCATTCAGTCAGCTATTTTGCAAACAGCGGTGTTATTAGATGATGCCGCGTTTATGGGCATGCCGAGGTATGTTATGGATGCCATCTCAACTTGCTGGTTACTGTAAACGGTTTAAACAAACTTACAATTAATAAATGTACACCAAGACTTGGATCACAAAGAACTAACAGTTACGTAATTTGTTTCATAATGAACGAGAAATTGCACAATTCGATTTTTTACCGTTACATAACATTCGAAAAAAGGAAAAATGTTTGAAAATGCAGCCATGTGGAACATTGATTTTGTATTGTCTTTAAAAAAGCAAGAAACAAATCATTTTCTTACTTTTTCATGCTTCATTTTAAAAAGATCATGTAGTTATTCTAAAAATGATTTAGAATGAATGAATTTCACAACTGTATCTTTTTAATGTAAATGTACCTCATGTTCTAGTAGCTAGAATGTTTTCTTTAGAGTTTCACACGTTGACATTACTTCGCACAAAGTATAAGAAATGAGATTTAAGCCGGCTGTGTCTTTTCATTAAAATGAAAAAAGTTGTTGAACAGTGCACCGTTTTCTTGCCCTTTTGTGTGTAATAAATTATTGTCAACATTATCAACTGATAATGGCTTGTATACAACTAATATTCGTGTCAAAAAGGGGAATATAAAAATATACCATGAACTTGCTACCCGCATATTTGAACATCAAACGTGTAATGTGGACCATTTTTTTTATATATTCTTATGTCAGCTTAGACGTAGTATCGCTGAATGATCGTATTTTTAATGTGAATTGGGTTCGAAAACATTTTCTCTCTGCGGAGTGAGATTGGGGCGGGAAAAGCTACGTGCAGTCCGATCGATAGCCGATAGGGGCAGGCTCAGTTATAAGACATCACTTTCTTCAACAAAAAGTTGTGCTGGATGATCGGAAGAGAGAGAGAAAAGAGAGGTATAGTGAGCGAGGAGCCTGGAGAAACTGGAAATAAAGAGAGAGAGAGAGAGAGAGAGAGAGAGAGAGAGAGAGACGGGGGGGGGGTCGAGGCAAAGAGAGGGAAGTAGATGTTGTTGATGTTGATTTTCAGGACGTTTTCCATCGTCGTTGGCGAGAGAGAGAGAGAGGGGGGGGGGGTAGGAGAGGGGTGAGGGGGTATAGGCCCTACATAATTATGGGGATGACATTTTATCGATAAATACAAGAACTGACGGGAAAGATATATATAGGCATACAGATGCTAAATCAAGCTGCATGTTTTTTTAATGTTTGTTTTCCTTCTATTTGTATGGAATCTAGGCTGCATGCTGTAGCTATATAGGAACAGTAGTGCGCAGAGGGGCGGGGGGGGGGGGGGGTTGAAGCTCTACAAATGAAAAATAGCCTGGTTACCTTCTTTCCCCGTATACCGAGATTGCGGTAGCACCAATCTGCAATGTCATTAGCAACCCTGCAATTCTTGTAACCAAATTATATGTGCATGACCAGGCTGTTCATGCTGCTTGGTGGGGGCGTGTCATTTGTTTACATGCGTGACCTTGAGCATTTCGATTTAAAAGCTTTTTATGTAAGAATATCCAAGCAATCCCCAAACTTGCGCTTCTCCACCTGGAAGCGAACAACTGTCAAACATGGAGGCTATTGCAATTTTCTTTAAGGTGACCCTACCTAGCTACCTCGAGAGTCTACCCATTCCAGAGACTTTTGGAGGCCTTTTACAATTAACAGGTAGGATTTACCACGACTATATACCGTAATGAATTAGTGGGACCATTAATTATATCACGCACAGAGCATGCGCAAATCTCATTACGCCATTTTCACTCATCACATAACCATAACGGTGAACAGTTACGCGGTGCCGAGTCTGGTCCCGAGCTGTAAACCCCTCTTTAAACATACTCAAATTTTTATTTTCTCTTCAAATTCGCTACTTTAGAAACCATGGTCATGGAAGGTAAGAGGCTACTTTCCATGTCATATTTAGTTAGTGTTTTCATCATTTTCGAGTGATGTGTTTTGCTGCGTTGCAATGTTGATGTTGGATTGGTCGTGCGCAATTTCGATGCCATTGGCATTGCATTGGGCATGACATTGATGCAGCCACACTGCCATTTCCAGGGCAGTGGTTAAAAAGCGCCAGGGAACTCCAGAACCGGCCTATGAATTCAAATAGGGGTTGGGTCACATTTATTCGAAATGTAAAGAGGTAGTAATTACAATTTTGACTTGCATTGTTTTTCGACTCATCTGGGCATCCGTTCAACCACTTGAAATTATAATTTGAAGAAGTTTTTGATAAGAAACTGTGATTCTTCGACCTAACCCAATTCATCCCATGCATCCCATGCCCATGGCTATGTATATTGTCAATTCAACATGGCGAAGAGAAAGTATGCATGCGTGGTAGCGGCGCAGCACATGTGTGTGTGTGTGTGCGTGTATTGGGTTTTTACAGACGTGTATCAATCAGATAATGATTATTTACGTATTATGGGGACCGACCTTTAAACATCACCATCCGAAAGACGTGACTCAGTTTCGAACCTACGTCCTCGGCTGAATCAGTTTGAAACTTCCACCGTTAGCTGGATTAAAGGCGCACGCCACAACGCCTAGTATAGCGTTAATTCTAGGAAAAGAGTCAATTTTTCAGATGAAAAAGGAGAAGAAATTGGTGAATTGATTATCCATTCATTAGCTTACAACATTTAATGCATTCTTTTGAAAATCTTTGCTTTTGCAGGTGCTGATTGGCTACGCATGGTGCCCCTCGTTGGGACTCTTGGAGCGGTCATCGTTCTGACCGTGATGCAGATCCGCCGAGGAAAGTGTTCTGGATCCGGAAACGGCCAGGTCAACCAGTCTATTGAGAAGGACAAGCCCAAGGTCGTACATGCCTTCGACATCGAAGACCTCGGTGACAAAGAAGCCTTCTGCCGCTGCTGGAGATCCAAGGCGGTAAGGTCCTTCTGCAGCTATAACAATGTCGAATACTTCCCTTTTTTTGGTGAAGGTGGCATCCCAGCAGAAAACTTTTGATCCAATTTTTTATGAAGAAATATAGCTTTGTAGTATTAGGGGTGGGGTTAGCAAAGTTCCAAGACAGTACAATCTTTCCGCTGCTAAAAGTAAAACAAAATCAGATACGACTGCCTTATATTTTTTTGTTGAAGGTTGCATGCAGACCTCTTGGCATAAACTGGGTTACCCCTGGTTCAAGTTTAAATTGAAGAAATATGCTTAGTAGGAGGGGGGGGGGGGTGGTGTATAGAGGAGATAGATCCAAGATGGTATGTCTTCCTGCAGGCTACCATGTTTTTGTTTAAGATTTTATTCAGGCCTCTCAGCAAAATATTTTTACTTTTTAGCCCTTGATCCAAAATGAAGAAATAAATTAAAATTCAAATTCAAGTTTATTGATACAAATCCACAAGGTCGGACTATCATCAGACACGAACAACAATACATTAAAATAAAATACAAACATGGTACACAATCAATTCATACATTGGTACACAATACATACATTAGGTCAGGACTCGGGATACGTTATCAGGTACATGGTTGTAAGTAAATTAAAGATTTTTTTTCTTCAATTAGGCGTTGCAGCATTGTTTGTCAGGGGGGGGGGGAGGATTAGAGGAGATCCAAGTAATTAAGATCTGTCTGCAGCTGACAAAGTTTAAATATCTACTTCTCTTTTGGCCTCTCAGCAGAAAATAGTTGAAAGCTCTTGATCCTTATTGAAGAATTATGTCTTTGAAGACTTCCGGGAAGGGTGGGGGGGGGGGGGTGAGAGGATATAGATCTATTAAAGATGTATGTCTTTCTGCAGCAAAAGATGTCCAATTTTACTACATTTTATTTTGTTGAAGGTCAGGTTGTATACAGACCTCTCAGTAGAAATATTGTTTTAATTGGTCAACAGAAATGTGGGAATGAAAGTATGCATTGTTTTATTTATTGGTCCAAATTTAGTGAAATATTGCCTTCTGGCATATACTGTAGTTAACAAGGACAACAATGCTTTGGGAGATTGAAAGTATGCATTGACAGTGACTCAGTGAGTGTAAAATTTGCCCCAGATTAGCCCATCAGTTGATTTTGAAAATACCAGCATTTGTTTGTGCAAACCAAGTTAGAAGCTGACAGAGAGGTCAGCCTTGGTTTGGGTAATTAAATCTATTTTAGTCGAGGCAAGAGCCCAACGTTATCATTTAAAAGAGAAATTTGAGCTCTTAACTTCTGATGAAGGTGCCAACTGTTTTGTGAGCTTTTTTTTCTCCATCCTATTTAAGAGCATGTGGAAAATATCACAGTTGCTGCCAGTAGCAATGTCACATGATAAGGATTGCTTTATCTTCAAATGCATTTATAGTCCAAATATGATAATTTACACTTTTGAGAGCAAATCCAGGGCACCATTCCACAAAGCTTTTTTCAATGAAAAATGACAACAATCAGTGACAAATCTGCTGATAACCAATCAGAAGCAAAGATTTCACTTGTCACTGATGACAAGTTTTGTGAAATGGGGCTAGTGTTTGTGTCTACAGTTCCATTTACTGGTTAGCCTAAACTAAATAGCCATTCACCCGTATCTGTGTTCAATTATTGCTTATTGTTTGTGATGTTTGGTCAATTCCAGTATTACCGTATTCATAATACACACCTGTTCTTATTTTCTACATGATCAACTACCGGTGATCAGAATAATTTCTAGGCCTTCTCTTTCATAGTGACTTTGCATGACCAGTAGTCCAGTACACTCACTTTAATACTTGAGTGTATTTTTAGTACAGGTCTAATAGGCTCTCACCATATCTGCCAGTCTGCCACACAATAGTATACTGCTAGTGCAAACTGCAAAATCCTTCGATCAGTGTTCGAGACCATTGAGCAAAAGCAGTTTTATTACTGTTTTTTTATTTTATTGTTGTCATCTGTGCTGCATGCAAATTGTTCTTCAAGGGTCACTTGCTAACCTTGCTTTAATGAAAGAAAATGAAATGAAATTGAAAAGTAGGTCAGTGATCTTATGAGCATGTCTTTTATAACCCGCAATTGGAACGGGTCACATCTAAACTTACAAATAGATTATAGATAACTGCAGGATACACATGTACATGTAGGTCATGTTGGTGGAGAAGGGATGTTAGTAAGGCTTCCAATCAGCACTCCATTCAGGTGCACTTGATGATAACACCAACAAATGGGGCCTGTCACCACGAAATGAGTCCAGTTGGTCAACATTTTTATTCCTGTTTTTAAGTATTATATGAATCTACATTAAGTAAGCTTTAAATTAAGGGGTCACACATTAAAGTTGATAAATTATATACAGAAATATGAACAAAAACCTAATTGGACTTTATAAACAAAATCGTGCTTTATTCTTTAAAAATGCATCATTTTCGTGATAATTTCAGATTACATAGCCTATATTATTTGCCAAAAAATGTTAGAAGGAGATATTTTCGTGACCTAAGCTCTGGGGACATAAACTACAAGACATTAATAAGTCAATTTTTGGAAAAATCTTAAATGTGGTAGGTGGGTCAATTTTCAGTACATACACACTATACATCGCTATTACTACGATTGAGCCTAATGCGACACTGGACTCATTTCGTGGTGACTGGCCCCAAATATTGAAATCTTGCTCCACAATCTAAATAAAGAGATGAAGAAAAAAAAAATGTTTATTTGTATATTCTAGTATGGCTAAGAGTTTTCCTCAGGACCGATAATATTGTATTGGCTACGAACAGCCTACGGTACTTCATAACTTTAACATTTGAGGAGTCTAATGCCTAATGGTAAATATTCCCATTCCTCATCCATGTAGATGTATCTCCTGTCTACTGTGTTCAGCGAAACCGACGATCCATAAGTAGGGTTCCCATGGTCTTTGAAAAAAAAACTTGAAAGTCGTGGAAAATTAATTTTGTCTGGAAAATCATGAAAAGTCATGGAAATCGATCATGAGTGTGGACTGTGAGTGGCTATGGCAGACTTCCAATAGGCCATTTTCGTAATGTAACCAAATTTAATGCATACATGTAAGTCTTTGTGAAGTGCCTCAATACAAATTATTTCATTCACCTGATAAGAATAATAGTATTTCAATAGACAGAATCCGAATTGCATACATTAGTTGTTGCCAGGTTGGACAAACATTATGGCTTGACCTACCTAGCAACACTTAATATATGCAGTTTGCATTCTAACTATTGAAATACTATTATTCTTATCAAGTGAATGAAACAATTTGTATTGAGGCACTTCACAAAGACTTATGCATTCAATTTGGTTACATTATGAAAATGGCCTATTTGAACTGAAAATGGGCATGGTGCTTGTATGCTGATTGGATGCTGCAACCCATACCAAAGTGGAACTTATCTGGTCATGGGGAAAAAGGCAAAAAATGGGTCATTGTAAGTCATGGAATCACTTATGTGAGAACCCCGCATAATACTAGTATATCTATTTTTCATTGTATTACATAATCATACTTCTCGTTTTATTTTTCTCCAGTTCCCAAAGTGCGATGGTTCACATGTCGGCCACAACAAGGCGACCGGCGACAACGTTGGACCCCTCTGCCTCTCAAGGAAATCTGCATCATCTTAAACAACAAGAGAATATAGCAAACCCCACCTGAAGTTTTGTTTGTTTTACCTGCACTCGCTACTCATCAATTGTCTTCATGATGATCCCTTATTAACAGCTGATCAACTACAACATTGGGGATTATGATTCATCATCATCACCCCTTCAGTTCTTATGCACTTGTCCCTCGACTTCTTCGCAGTCATCGTCTTGTTTAATAGCTAGGTTAATAGATGGCAATAAAGTACATGTAGGTTTGTTCAGGTTATACATACAACTGTAGTACTCGGTCGGGTGTTTACCCAAATTATCACTGCTAGGCTGCTTCTGTTCATAAACAGTTCTTTGCAAGGTCGCTCCGATAATGTTTGCGGTGCTCTTGTTCACACTTTGTACTTAGGAAGTAAAACTTTGATGAATTTTATAGGAATCTCTTGTGATTAAAGAACAGTTATATTCAGAGATCTTCCCTTTCATTTCTTTATGTATTGGTTGACTGTGTTTAACTTATGCTAATTCAGATTGCTTAATATTATCAACAGTTCAGCACTATATTATCACTATTTTTCTACAGTATTACTGTACTGCTTTTCAAAATGCAAAAAATAATTGTTTAATCGCAAAGGTGCAAAGAGCAACATTTATTCATTATAACTTCTTCACTTGAATTTGAAAGCACTGCATGTTTATTTAAAATTAGGTTGCAATTTGAGTATCAAACAGATTATTTTTTAATTTTTTGTGTAAATGTATGTCTGATTGTATGTGTATATACCAGGTACTGGTTTATTTAGTGTGTTTTCACAATTTAATTGGTAAAAGAGATATATTGTGGTGTGTGTGGTTTAAAAGATGTGTATTCGGATTATGGTACATGGTACAAAATTAGCAATATTGTGCATTTTTATTGTTTCACTTTAGAGTCTACGGCACTATAAAAATACACCAACAGATATGTTAGAGTACTACAAGTATTCAAATGTTTTCAAAACTCACCAACATGCTTGCCTGGGATAACCTAGATTTCCTGAATAAGAAGTACATGTGCATGAAACAATACATAAAAGTAGTCTGTTTTTGTGAAAATTTAGGCAACTCCAGAAAATGTTAAACACCCAGAATATCTTTGTTGCTCATTCTTGCAAGGACAATGTCACATATTTGCATAAGCATCATTTCAAAAACTTTTTCTTGGAAGACAGTTTTGTGTGGAAAGGCTGAGATTATGAATATTGCCTGAATTGTTGTGTGATTTGATACTCTTTAAAGTTTGTAGTTTTTTGAGTTCCTATGTAATCCATCATTATGTTTTATACATGTTAGTATGTTATTGAGTTGTGGGAAATGGCTGATAAAATGCAAACATATTCAATAGTTACGAGGTATGCATGTAATTACAAGTGATGAAGTGCAGAAGTTCCTGAAAAAGAATGATTTTCAATAATATCCTGAGACATCTGTCTTGTTTGGGAAATAGTGGTGTCTTTGATTCAAGGTTTTATACCCGCCAGTGGAGAGATTTAATTGGTGCAAAAATTTATACAAATTCGCTGATCTTGAAATTTAGACTTCGATACCGTTTGTTTCTCTCTCCAAGATGTCTTTGATCAGTTTGATGTATGTAAGTCAAGAGAATGTGAAAAGTTCCATCATTCTTACAAGCTGATGTCAGCCTGTGCGAGATGTTTGTTCGGACGTTACCATATTTGAAGGCAATTCTATAACAGAGTCAGTTGTCCCATATTGATACTACATGTGTAGTAGGAAGACTGGTCATTACCACTTCTCTAAACTGATGGATGCTCATTTCCCTATGTATTCAATGACTGCAATACACCAGAGATGGGATAAATAGTCAACAATCTTTGATTGTAATGAACATATATGCAAACTGAAGATGAAACAAATTGTTATTCCTGAAACGGGTAACACAATACAATGCTTGGTTAAACCAAGTCTGAAAAAGAAATAATTGTTGCATTTTTTGTGGTTTACTTGTTGGGTGTATAGATGGAGAGCGGGTAAAGAGGAATTATCATTTTTCATAAAAATCTTATTTAGTGAAAGGAAAGTATATTTAAAAATACGGATCAGTGTAAGCCTGAGTAAAATGAGACAGTTGATAGTGAATATTTGTACATTTTTTGTTAAAGATTTGAAACTACAGACCATGTGCGGAATTCCTTTTAATTTATTCATATAATGGTCCTGACTTATTGATTTTTCTGAATAAGAATATATTATTGATTTAACCTCCATTGAAAATCTTAGATAACACAAAACATTCCATTATTTATTGTGAGATTGCGTGACTTCCAGAAACGGCTGAATTATTCAGACACATCTGTGACGTAAATGGCTCATAAAGAGGACAGAAAAAATACGCCAGTGGGCGCTGTTCCGCAAATCCTGTTTATTTATAACAACTTTCACAGATCTATGACAGATCTGCTGATAGCCAAATGTTGATAGTGTCGAGGAATTTTAAAGGAAATCTTAAGAACAAATTTAAAAAATCACTAAGAAATCCTGAAAAGTGAGAATTTGCACTATTCAATCATTTTATTTGTTTATCTTTTGAAAGAGTGGCGGGTCCAGGTAAGGGCCGAATCAGCCGCGGTCCCCTTTTTATGGCGGCTAAAAAAATATTTAAAAAAAAGGGAAGGAAAGAATGGTAAAAGAGAAGAATATAGGAAGAGGAAAAAGAGAGAGAGAGAAGGGGAAAAAAGAAGAAATATACAAAATAATACTACCGGCGACATATTTCTTAGATAGGATGGAAACCAAAACCCAGCGCAAGTTATGCGTATTGCCTGCAATAACGTAAAAATCACTGGCTTCTTCTTCTTTCGTATGAGGTAGTAGCAAAAGCATCATATATCTAGATATTTCTTGAAGCTGGGTAATTAGCCAGTTGACTTGTGCATCAGTTGGGCTTGACAGATCAATCATCCCGTCAGGAGGTTTGAGAACAGGGCAGTTGTAGATGACATGGTCTGCCGTCTGCTCATCTGCACCACAGATGCATGTCGGTGACCACTGGCTGATCGAATGAGGGGGCGACCTCCTTTTTTGGCGGCCTAATAAAATTGAAATGGGGAGGGGGGGGGGAAGAGAACTATGGAAGGATAAAGGGTAAGTTACAAGAAAAAAAAGGGGGTCAAATAATGAAAAAAATATGAAAAAGGGGTGTCGCAGAGAAAAGGACACATAGTACTGGATAGTGGAAAAGATAAGAATGTATAACGAGAAGGCTGCTATCTAAGGTTGGGGGTACTGGGGGTGGAAAGGAGGGAAGGGCGGTGATGACATTCAGGGCAGATCATCTCGAATAGAAGATGCCATCTAAAACGCACAATATGGAACTTCTCCATACATAGTAGAAAGTTTGGCGTCATGTGCCTTTTTGGGTGAGGGGGGGGGGGGGGGGGCTGAATCAATGTAAGCCTATTGTACATCAATATTATTGTAAGAATGCAAATTGCATACATCTTAAATTTTACATTTTATCCTTACATTCACTTGCAACACCTTTTTAAATTGTATAAATATATATATTGAATAGTGATAAGGTTTTGTAGCAATCATGATATGGCAATTCAGATCTGCCGGGGGCGTTTCATCAAACAATTAGCCGGTGGTTTTCACCGACTAATATCATTTTCACCGACAATTTCATCATCACCGACTAATTTCCATCCTATATCCATGGAAATTAGTCGGTGATGATGAAAGTGTCGGTGAAAATGATATTAGTCGGTGAAAACCACCGACTAATTGATTGATGAAACGCCCCCTAGATCAAGATGGTGTCCAAGGTTTTAATTAATGTACTTATCATGTGCTCCAATGTACGAAGGTCGGGAGGGAGCTTTCTTGTTTTTTGTTGTTTAAATTTTGAAATACCAATTACTTCTTAATGGTATTACAAAGTGTTGGTATGGGGCCATGAATTTGGTTCAAATGAACATTGGAAGCATATAAGCGATCCTACATTATTTAGTGATCGTTGTCGCGGTTGAAATCGAGTCTAAAGTTATGATATTGTAAATAATAAACTCTTTATGTTGTATAGCTCCCTCTCAAGGTCAACATATTAATTAAGCTATAAAATAATTTTTCTTGACGAGAATCGACCAATCGGCTATTCCCATTAGAAAATGATATATCACAATTTCATATTCTGAGAATTTCATGGTCGCAGCTACAATCGTACGGCCGTAGACGCTATTTGAAATTTATCAACATTTACCGGGAGCACCGGTAAATTTTTATATTCAATTTTTCTCGAAACAGAAGTGTTTTAGAGTCCAAATTTTTTAGTGCTTTTAATACATCCACAGGGGCATCCAAATATATCAAAATTGTAAAGAATCACTATCCACCCAATTTTCAAAATTTCCCAAAACGTTGTATTACCTTTAACACAAGAGAAGTCCAGGGGTGGGCGAGCGGACCTAAAGCTATTATGGTGTGTGAATGTGAGTGTTTATGGAACAGGAGCGTGTATATAGGAGTGAGAGTGTGTAAGAGCAAAGGGCCCGCTTGCTCATCCTTTGATCCACTCTCGTGTCACCTCAAAAATATATTTTAAAGCTAATTTAATTTTGTCCGTTATTGCCTTATCATATTGGTTATGAATTTTGTTATATACTGTATATTATTCTTTGTGATAATTTTAAACCACTTGTGTATGTATTATTGCCAATGTAAATTGTAAATAATTCAGCCATTTGGCTGCGAAGTGCAATTATAATAAAACCTTTTCAATCAAATCGTTGTGGCTTGTCATTTGGCTTTCCCAACACGGTAATAATATGCAATTTGCATTCCGACTCTTGGCATAGAATCATCCGTAACGTATGAATTGAATTATTCGTAAAGGCCACCTTAAAAACCTTCCAGTTATTTCTTGTCATATTGCGTAATTGAGGGTATTTTTCGAGCAACCCTTTTTCAGAAGACTTATTTTCTTCTATGGTATGATTCCAAGATGAGAATGAAAAACCTCCCAAAACATTTACCATCTTTACTCAGTCTTCTCCTTGAATTCACTGACAAGAAATAATACAATAGAAGCCAATACCGTCGCTGGTGTCTTTTATTTGTAGTAGCACGTAACAAACACTCAATAGATTGTTACTTTGTGAAATCTTTAGTAGAAGATACTTTGTCTGGTTGTGAAGATCCTTTGGCAAAAAACGTTTTCAAATCGAAATCATTCGAGATTTCATGTTGTTGACGAGACGGCGAGAATTGAGATCTCCCATTTTGTAAGAGTAGTAGATTGATTATCTTGCATAGAGAGAGAAAGGGGGAGGGGGGCACATAATGGTCCGAACATTTTCTGAAAAGAGGGCTCTCATATTTTCAGAGATTGTAAGCATTATTTTCCCCATTTATGAGAATCTTGCATCTTTGAATTTGCCCCTGGGTGTAGACAATCATGTTCATCAAAAATTAATGCACAATTCTGATAAAAAATGAGCTTGTAGTTTGTGTGTGTAACGCATTCACACATACGAGACCGACAACAGACCGAGCAAACAATAATACAAATGGCAAAAAGTCAGTCGGTTTGGAGTCGGTAATTGTTTTGCGGTATGACTGATTTGTAATTTGAATTCCTGTCTGTAATTCACACAAATAAGACTGACACGATACGAACAAAAAAACCCGTCAAAAATCAATATACCAAACCAGTGAAACCACTGATTATTTAATGAACTACGGTGTCAGTCAACGGTAATGATGACTTTCGCCTCGCTATGTGATATTTGTTCGGGCTGTTCTCTGTATAAAATTAACGGTGTCGGGCGAAAGTCATTACCGAAGCCACTACCACTTAATAAACAATATTAGTGGTTTGGCTATCAATCGATTTTTTCTTTTCTTT
Organism: Strongylocentrotus droebachiensis; assembly: GCA_035222895.1. Lineage (NCBI taxonomy): Eukaryota > Metazoa > Echinodermata > Echinoidea > Camarodonta > Strongylocentrotidae > Strongylocentrotus > Strongylocentrotus droebachiensis. The sequence continues at coordinate 204,192 of JAVYIG010000599.1, read as the reverse complement.
CTTCAATTCATTGTTTTCTACCAAACAATATTACGTAAATCTATACAAACGCAAATGTATATTGAATCCAGAGTTTCATCCAAACGGTATGTACATGGAATTAGTGTTGTAGATCCATTTGACCAATGCTCGTTTCACTTCCATTAAAGGCACACTGCCATACTTGTAGCTACTTGCTCCCTCTATATAGAAAACTTCCCCAATCGGTGCCTGTTGGTCCCCCATGATCCTCTTTTTCTTATGTTAAATGAGAGCTGAGTTAATGAGATAGCCACCTGTCACAGTAACCTCGCTGGCTCGCTGTGTGGTCTAATCCCTTCTTGTCCAGTAGTGGTGACGGTCTTTAAAGTTAAATTCAGTCATACTTCAATCTATTTCTACATAAATCGATAATTTGCCTTATGATGATTGCCATAGTTGAATTATATCTCTAAGATGCCCGTTGTGTAACAGAAGTTACCATGAATTTACATGAAGAATAATTAATCATCTTTTGACTATGGCATTTCCAAAGCTGATATTCCTCATCGAAGCATGACAACCAATTTTTGTGTTTTATATAACTGTGAATCTTCTTTGACGACAAAAAATGCATTATTAAAAGACATACGGCGATGTTTACCTAATGAAGTGAATGGAAAATATATTGTTATACTATCAATGAGTTATGTTCCCAGTAGAAATACCTTAGATTATCATAAATTTTAATGTATTATCATTTTGTTTTAATTTTATGCTTCGTTTATTGATAAAATCTTTCTGATTTGTACTTTGCAAGGTAGGCCTATACCATTAATGTATAGGCCTACATATTGACTGGCACGAAAGTGGATGTTTTATTATTGCTATTATTTTTGTTTGGAGCATTTGACTGTCAAGTGGATATGGCGCCTTATAAATCTTATGTATTATTATTATTATTATTATTAACAAGGTGGTCTCATTTTACGCCCATTTCTTGACCTGCTCTACTAGAGAGCCCTGCATTCAGATAAAAACATGAATTCAAAACATACATACAAAAGTAAAAATATCCATGGCATATACAATAATTCAACTTAAATTGATATCAATAAGAAAAAGGAAAAACAAGATTAAATGTAGGTAACATAAAAACACCCAGAAAAAGAATACAAACTTTAATTTGTTTATCAGGTACACCATGGTTACCAAGTTTGTATACCGCATAACAAATAACTATGTGACCGATAGGGAAACATTAATTAAAGCAAGGTGTAGCTATGCATTTTCCTGAACAAAAAATTAACAAACAAGTCTCCGTTTCGTATTTTTAGAGCTTCTCTGTTTGGGTCTTCTTTGATGGTTTCTATTTTTTTGCTTCATGGTTTCTTTCATTCTTTCACGGGGTGAGCTTAGCGTGATGATACCAGAGGGCAATGAGGAGAGTGAACACATACAAACATGATGAACAATCCTCTTTATTTCATCCCATTGTCACCATCTATTTGTTTGGTCTCGAGAAGGATGACTTTAAATTTGTTACGTCACACGGCTCTCACTATAACTCTCAAATTCAGACGTAGGCAACTGTATTTTTTGGAGGTATAGAATCGTACTGTTTTCGTTCAATTCTCTCAAATGTTGGATACATTATTGCAGAGCACCGTAGATGTGACATTTTGAAGTGACTCCTTTTCTCCATCTGTATTTCAGTGAGATTGATTCGTGTCGTTGTCAAATAACTTTTGATGGAATATACTGATTTGCCTTGGAATTAGGCTATGATTATTTCTCCTTTACTGACATGCCAAGCATAATCGTCATTGCCGGTGATCAAATGGAACTAGCGTTGGTTTGTTAAGCTGCTCGTTGCTGATTTAGTATACCGACTCGACAACCATGGGCTCATGGCTGCCTGGTATAATCCAAGGAGACGAGAGCTTTTAGCTGTAAAGCGGTAATATAGTTTCAGATCGAAGCAGTCGTCATCGATATCAAAGGTGGATAGACAAAAGTTACGAAATGTGGCAGAGTATACCTTATTAAATATCCGGACTCGCTTACATCCCTGCACCAATTTGTGATTAAAAAATATGCGATTTTTTTTGAGGAAATATAGTTCCAAGTGAATTCTACAACTGTACCAGAAAAAAGGCCTTTAAAAGAAGGAAGGAACGAATGTACTTTTGATTTATGACGCAGCCCGGGGACGCAGCAAGCGGTTACTATAGAAACGAAATGGCGGTATACATCAACTTTATTTGTGAATATCTCCCTTGTGAATTTCATGATGGACTGATGGAGTGGCATTCTTTCCCGGGGAAGTAGAATGAACCATGTACTCATTCGGAAATTCAAAGGACTAATTACGATCGAGAGTCGCTATTGTGAAAATGATGCGAGGCATTTTTGAAGCACATTTAATTAGTTCAGTACAAACACCTCTGCAAGAGAAAACAGCAATTATTGTGCCAACTTAGGTGAACAATGATGCTGATTATAATGCCACCATATATTCTATACGGAAATTATTACTAGCAGTTATTAATCTCTCCGCTGGCATATTCGATGAAACTTAAAGCAGAATTCGAAACGTCAGCCATGGTACTACCTAGGAAGAGATGCCTCCGAAAAATCTGGAGACGCCACCTGATAGGAATCACATACCACATAGGATTAACCGTATTTGTGACTATTGCAGTCCTGAAGTTTACCGGTGTCTCGCAGTTTCCTGATGCAGATGACCCAGGGGTTGAATTCGTGAAGAGGGAAGTTGTTGTTGTTCCCAAGGTTACCAGACGCACTGCGGCCATAGTTGAGATCGAAAACGAAAGGTCGTTTCTTCGAAGAGAAGATGAGCCTCAAGACGATGATTGGATGCAGTTGGTGAAGCAGAAGGTGATCGGGTCCGGAAATGATGATGGTTTGTTGACATTGAAGATCAACCATCACCTGAGGGATTCGATGGACTCTCTGGAGGTTCTCGGGGAAGGAGGGTTCCCCCGCGATTTATCCAGAAAAGACGTTGTCCTGAAGGATCCGAATCTGAAGATTGCCAATCAGCCAGAACTACCAGACGCTCGTGATCTACGAATTTCAAAGGAACTTCAACGACGAATTAAGGATAAAAGTAAAAAGAATAAACCGAAGGTGGATTCTGTCGCAAGAAATTTAACTACTTCCGCACAAATAGATCATAAATTTAAAAATAATTCCATAAATCAGAAACAATTACAAGAACAAGCAAAACAGACAGAGATGAAAGCAGAAATTGAAGTGCAGAAAGAAACACCAAAGGCTCTTTCAGACAAACATTTTGTGACAACAGCATCCTCTGTTAGATTGTCCAATGGCCAACAAGTTCTTGGCAATCAAACGAAATCAAAGAGATCTAATGTCCTCATTGTTGCAGCTATGCGGACAGGGTCATCCTTTCTTGGGGAGATGTTTCAACAACGCAAAGATTTCTTCTACATGTTTGAACCTGGAAGGCTACTCATGCAGAAACTCGACGATCTGGGTCTGACGCGAAGTGTCATGGTGTCCAAGCTCATTCAAATGCTTGACAAATTCTATAGCTGTAATTTTCAAGATATGCAATTCTTCGTTGATCGCTTAAATGCAGACACGCTGCGAGGTCGGAAGCAAGCAGTTCCTGCGTTGGTCACGGATCAGTTCTGCACTCTGCACGAGATTAAGGGCATCAAGTTTCATCGTCCAAAGGATGTATGCAAATCAGTTACCGAAGGCATCCTTGAGACAGCTTGTACCGGGAGAGCGCACACAGCCATCAAATCTATCCGTATCCTTGATATTAACCTAATGCTTAAAGCGGTAGAAGAACCCGAAACTGATCTGATGCTGATCCATCTCGTGCGTGATCCCAGGAGCATGATCCTGTCACGCCTCAAAATAGCCATGCCTCGGATCAAGGTGTTCAACGTCACCGAGTTGACGGACACCTACCGGAACATCTTGCTGAAGTACTGCTCTAGCTGGTACCAGAACTATGAGATCGGACACTATGTGCCTTTCATGAGAAAGAACTACCTGATGGTGCGATACGAGGACATAGCCAGGGACCCTTACAGATCTGCGCGGAAGATCTACAAATTTGTCGGGCTCGGGACGTCGATCCCGAGCTCGGTTAGGACTTGGATCGGTCAAAACACCAACGTCGATGACCAAAGCAAGAAGAAGTCCGCGTCGTTTTCCACCAAGAGAGACTCCAAATATGTCTTGGTCAGTTGGAAGAGTCGACTAACCCTGCAAATGGCGAAAGCTATTGAAGATGTCGGGGAATGCACCCGACTGATGAAAGCCACAGGGTACAAACTCATCGGCAATGATCCCCTTATGCTGTCCAATTCAGATACCTTAGTTGGGTCCTTGCCTCAGCCCAAATTCAATGTCACAGCATTCAGCTTCAAATGATATGAATTTCGTAAATGCTGGGCACGTTGATTTATTTCGTGGATACATGCATTATCTACTGATAATAATATTGCAAACCTGGCAGAATGGGATACGAACCATTATCAACCACGCTTGGTAGCTTTTACGTTTTAATGTGGTTAATCTAAAGAGTTTATTATCAAGTTATTAAAGTGACTCGATAACATCGTTGAAAGTTGAAGAAAAAACTGCGTAATTTTTGTATGAATAATTCCTTTTACCGTACTAACCCTCTGACATGCAAACAATCCTGAAATAATTGTCAAACCACAAAGATATTTTTGGTTTTTCTTGGTAGGCATCACTGTGCGACAGCCTCTAACATTTATTCTCCCAACCTTTTTTGAATTTTCCCAACCGTTTTTTCATGTGAGTAAGAAAGGCTTTTAATTTTTACCAACACTTAAATGTCAGGAATGGTATAGAGAGCCAATTCTCTGCTAACGGTGACGATTTTCATTCACCTAAAATGCAATTAAATTGTAATAATGTAGTTGGGAGAATAATGGAATCGATCAGATCAGTTTTCCCAATTTTCACTCAAACTTTCATTGAAGTCATTACTTAGCACCATTTTCTCTCATCTGAACACTGTTACCAAGTCCCTTTAATGCAAAAATCAATTTTTTAATTATTATTATGAACGTGTCTTTATATCAAGTGGAACCATAATTATGTCTCTGGGGTGGAGTGATTGGAGTGTTTAATATTGTTTTTGTTTTCAACAATAATTATTGTTTTTTGTTCAAGTTTATTACAATATTTAGAGACTATCATGAATCTATTAATCATGCGTTCGGACTATCATTTAAATCAGGCCTTCCCAACTAGTTTATTAGAAGTGCCAAAACGAAAAGAATTTGTAGTTGAAGTGCCACCCTGTAAGGTCGACTGTGCTGCGAGGGAGCGTAGTGACCGAGCCGAAAATGGGTGGGTTCAGGGGCGAAGCCCTAACAGGGGTAGCAGGGGGCTGAGCCCCCTGAAGCTGGTAGATTTAGGGCTTTCTAAAGGCCCAAATGGGGCATTTTTTGCACCATTTCATTCCACAATACGTCCTTGTTTTCACGAAGTGACAGTAGTGAGGAAAATCGTAACGCAAAGTGAATGCAATTCTCTTTCACTACCGTCACTTCGTGAAAACAGCAACGAATAATTTATAATCAATCATAATATCATATTGATGTGTACAATTACACTAGAGGTATATTTATATGTAGTTTTTTTGTGTGCAATAAACACGGGAAATGTCAAAATAAAGTGAAATTAAACAAACAAAAACGAGATGTTTCCAGATATTGGCAATGTTGAAATATCTCATCGTAAGCTAATTGTTGTTCAGACCTTTTAGATTCGTATAAAATGGTAAAAAACGATAAATTCCCCCTTTCTTCCTGTTTGTTAATAAAGCAGGCATTTAGGGCTCGAATTCGACTGCAACTTCTTGATTTAGCTGAGTATTTAATTCTGTTGTTGCAACAGTCGCGCGCCACTCCGATTGACCGCAAGCGCCACAGGTGGCGCGCGCGCCGCCAGTTGAGAAGGCCTGATTTAAATCATTCTGAACGAAGAGTATCATTGTGATCTTATTTTGCCATCAACATGTTATATTGTTCCTGTTCAGCTTAGAATGATACATTTCTCAAGTTTTTAAGATCTGCTATAGTATATTGTGAAAAAAATATGTCAAATGTGTTCTTAAAGGTCGTTTTGCCACATTAAGGGTAAAACAAGGCATCTATGCCGGCACTAAAATCATCACTTAACACCCGGCACCCAACCCGGCACCCAACCCGGTACCTCACCCGTCACCCCAACCCCCGACTCAGTGTTATTTAGGGTACGCATAATGCTTGTTCCCTCCCTTTGAATGCGCCTTATATCTCAGCACTGCCAACATTTCTGAAACCTGCCTTGGAGACCCCTAAATCCGGAAAACTGCTTAATGTACCCCCTTATCTTTGATATTCAAGACATTTTATAACCCCCGTTTTAAATTTCGCAGGAATCCAAAGAGAGAGAGAGAGAGAGAAAGAGAGAGAGAGGGAGAGAGAGAAACGCCCCCTTTTAAAGAAATCTCAGGGTGAAAAGTCATATACACTCCCTTTTTTAAACAATTCTCGGGCCGGACTTTGTTGCGCGAAATGTACCCCTTTACCGGAGATTTGGGGAACACGAATGCGGTCCCTCCGACCCCGGAATTAGGAGGGGCGGGGGGGGGGGGTCACTAAACCAGGGTTCTAATTCAGCATCCCGTTTGGCGCCTTACCCGACTCCAAGGCCGATACCCGATTTGAGAAGGTGTTGGGCTGGGTAAAAAAATTGGGTACCGGTCTAGAGCACGGCCTGATCGTGAGTGCCGAACTGAATGTTGGGTTGTTCGTCACTTTGCGTGACGAGGTGCCATAATTAAATGCCGAATTGGTTATCATATTGAACGGCTGGTTGGGTGCCAGAATACTGAATTGGATATCATATTGAACGGCGGGTTGGGTGCCAATGCCGAATTGGATACCAGATTGGGAGTGGGGTTGCATGTCGGATCGGGTGTGGAGATGGTTGTTTTGTGTGTATTGTATACGATTCATTTTCTTAATATCTGAATTCACATTGGTGTTGATTGGAGCTTTGTATCGTTTCTGGCGTACACTTTCTAAGGCAAGATATATTACAGATTTACTGGTGTACCAACAACAATTAGCCTAATTTTGTCAATATTATGATGATTATTATGATTAATGTAGTTGAATTTCGCTTTCCTTTTTTGCACTAATACACATTATTTTGGATTCTAATAACTCTGCTTTATGGAACTGGAACGACAAGAACGATTAAATATTATTTTTTACGAATGCCAATACTTACTTTATCCAAAATGATATTCGAGTTACTACTATCATGATTGTTTAACAAAGGAAAGAAAAAATGCATATATTATCGAAGCGAGAGGAGGAGGGGAGAGGAGAGAGAGGGAGAGAGAGAGAGAGAGAAAGGGAGAGAGAGAAAAGCAGAATTAGAACGAGATATAAACGAAGTAAGAGGAAGGTGAAAAATAAAGTTAAAGAAGAGTGGAGGAGAGGGAGAACTAAAAGGAGAATATTGGGAAAGTGAGTGGGGGAAAGAGAGGAGCGCGTAGAAAATTAGGGATGGACATTTTGGAATGAGAGAGAGAGAGAGAAGGGGGAGGAGGGGAAGAAAGAGAGAGAGAGAGAGAGAGAGAGGGGGGGGGAGGAGAGAGAGAGAAGGAGGAGGAGGAGGGAGGCCGGAGGGGTAGAGAGAGAGAGAGAGAGAGAGAGAGTCTTTTTGGTTATAATTATGAGAAAAGAACAGATACATGTATTTAAATTATTGAGTACCAGGGGGGGGGGGGCCGGGGGGGGGGGGGGGGTCACGTGGTCGCTGTACCGTGTCTCCATGCAAGGTTATAGTGAAAACATAAATGTCAATTAACCCACACGCTTTTGATATTTACTATGATCATAATCAAATGGATCATTACTGACCTCTCATGTTAAGGTTACATGTACATGGTGTCACAAATACCTGAAATATTGGTGATGGAAAACCGGGGGGGGGGGGGGGGGGTACTCACATATTAGGACATACGGAAGTGTGCCGCTCTAATGGGTCACTTTTTCACAAAAAATCCCTATACATTGGTCCCACTTTTAACAAAAATACCATTGAAAATGGGTCCGTTTTTTCAAAATTTCCAAAAATTGTGAAAAATGATTGGTAGGGGTTTCGAGGCTTGAGCGGCACACCCCCGCCCAAACCAAATCTGTGTACACCCCCCCCCCCCCGATGGAAAGAGGAGGGGGGGGGGGGGGTGTCAAAAGCCCCATGTGCACCTGCATGCCCGCCACGTGATGCGGGTTGTTATAGAATATCTTGGATTTCTTTCATAAGTTGTTACATTTTGATGACAATCAAGATTGTTGGGCTTATAATTAGCCTGACTTTCAATGCCTTCAGGGGTTTCTTTTTTTTTCGAAGCAAAAACATAGCTATAATACCCACACGAATTATGAAATGAAATGTCAATTGAAAATAAATGAAAATCTTCAAATCAATTTTTTTCTTGTTCAAATAAAAAACATACTTTACAATTTGGATCACTATAAAGAAGAATAAACCATTTAATATCAACCGGAACTTTGAAATATCGGGGCAGCGTCAAGTACAAGTTCACCGACATCCCATTGTTAAACTTAATACACGCATTTCAATGGGATGTATGGTGAACTTGCACTTCTGACGGTTTTAAGACGCAAGATAAATGTTATTCTCTTTCCAGTAGATATGTGCATATTATGTGGCCGAATATATTTCAAAATAACTTAAACGAATGCTTAAAATACTAAATAAAACAAAAATACAAATTTATGTCATATAAATGTTTAAAAAAGATGCTTTTGTTTTATTTATTTCGAAACGAGCACGAATCCTACCACCCATTGTTATACAATAATCAATTTTGCCTTAATAAAAACTAGCTAGTTAATAACATTGTACACGTGTACGAAAATCAAAAGCAAGAGTTCTGACCGGGAGTTCTGACAGCTCAGCTAGTTTTCGAGAGGAAGTTCATCATCCTTTCAGTAGCTGAAGTTAGATTGGTAAGCTTAGTGTTCTTTTATTCTACTAATGTAGTAAGTATATGAGTGCATTTCAAAGTATATTGTGAAGGGGAATTATCGTGAATTATTTATTTGATCAGCTGAATTCTGGTCAAGGGTGCATTGCATTAGTGACGTGCCTCGCTCCCCTGGACAGGCGGGGCGCGGCGGCCCGTCCTGCTCTGGCGGGATCGAGGCTCTGATGATGGTCGCGTTTCTTGTCCCTCGAATCCTTGTAACGTCGTTAAACTTGTTGTATGTTGTATGAATGATGTAAGGCTTATTATTACCTCTTTGTTTGGCAAAAAAGGAACAGTAAAATATATTATAGACTTTAATAATTCATGCCACGGATCAACTCTATCTGATCTGACAGACTTCTTTCAGTTGTTAGTGTTACTGTACATCAGGCCTGCTGTACATCTTCTGTACAGTTTTTAAATTTCCAAGTCCATATACAATGTCGTCTCTGTGCACAATCAATTTTAGTCCATACTATTTGTTTAATTGTCTGGGAAATTCTACCACCATGATTAGCAATTTTGCAACTTCAATTAATATATTTGTTTTTCTCTTCATAGTTTTAAATTCTTCAAGTTCACAAGATAATCTTCAAATCAAGATGCTGAAGATTGTAGGATCCATCCTCCTGCTGAGCCTCGTTGGTCTTTTGACCGTCAGGTGCTCTGACCTCTACACTGCCATGTCGGACCTGGAGGGCATCTTCAAGACGGAGGGAAGGATGATTAAGGCAGTGGAGGAGTACCTTCGACAGGAGAGAGACAGACTTGAAAAGATTGACAGGTGAGGTGACACCCAAAATGGGAAAGGGGTGTGGGGAGGGTGATTCTGGAGGTAGAATGCCATTTTTCAACTTGTGATGTTAAAGGGAACCTAAACCTTCATACTAAGACCCCGTTCTCACTCACTTCGTTGGAGCGCTCTGGAGCGCTCTAACTAAGACCCGTTCCTCAGGAGCGGTTCTTAGGTGAGTGAGAACGGTCAAAGTGGTAAAGTGGTTGTAAAGTTTGTGCATATAATAGAATAACTCGAGCTAAAGCCAGGTTAATAAAAGCACCAAAGTGCAGAGAGAAGCTTTCGGCTTATCTGGATCTGAATTTTGCTATGACAAAAATACAAGTCTGTCTTCTCTGGTTATTTTGACACTCTCCACCCAGGTGTAGTAAGTGGGTACCTGAATGCTTGAGTGCCTTATGGTATAACTTGGCTAAAGCCTGGGTAATAATAGGCCTGTCTTCATCAACTCGAGTTTGCCAAATAACCCGCTATCTCGATCGCAAATTAGCCAGACAATTTGCATCTCCATCAGCACGCAGTTGCAATTAGCGGGATATTTGGTTTAGAAAATATCCAGAGAAATCTTGGTTGTGTTTCCAAAATATCCTGCCATTTGGGAAATAGCAGGCTAATTTGTGCCCGTCCGAGCTAGTTGTGATGAGCATATCGGTCTGCCGAGGACGCAATTTCGAGCTTTGGGATAATATCCTGAGTCTGAAAATAGCGGGTTATTTGGCAAACTCGAGCTGATGAAGACAGACCTTATGTGATTGCAGGGGCCTCAGTGATTAATACTTATGAGGCTGCCCTGAATTTTAAACAAAACTTTATTTTTTATTCAGTACTGATTTGATGCCCTTAGTCAGTGTAAACATGCATCTTTGCTCATGAAAGCTCTTTTAGAATGACTTCCCACACAGTGTCCCAGTGTTTGGCATAAACTTAATCTTTAAAAAAATTCTCTTTGCAGCAAATTAGCAAACCTGAGACGTCTGAACCAGGAGGGACAAGAAGACGTGGATGCTTATCTGAGCCACCCTTTCAATGCTTTCTTGCTTACTAAGAGGTTTTTGTGGGAGTGGGTCGACCTTGAAAACTGGATCAAGATCAGTATGCCTTCAAGAGGTAAGTAGTGTCCATCAATTTTCAAATTGGCAACACCAATAATAAACTAAATTTGATAAAATAAACTAAACTTGAACTTGAATGTCAACAATATAATTTGTCTACCCTTCTTTTCATCATAGCCTCATTCAGCAAAACAGTATTGTAAAATAAATACTCTGTGTAGCTGTAGCCTAGCTGCATAAATGTTTTTGATTTAGGAGAATGGATGATAAAGTGGCAGAAAGACAAAAGAATAGTATATATTTTTGCCAATTGTGAGATTACAATTATGAAAGTGAATTGTTCTTCATTTTATCATCTCTCCTGAGTTTCCAGCCGTATCAGTTGTCTGACAACAGTCCATTCTGGCAAGGTACCCTAGGCAACAAATGCAACCATGCTCTAACATATGTTCTGGCAGAAAGTGCTTTGTCTGAGGGCTATAGTTTGTTAAAGATATAGGTTTAGAGTTAGTCTTGGATGTAATGCTAGGTTTAGGATTGGGAGTTAGGTAAAGTGTTTCAAATTAAGATTGCATTTCGTGGGGGATGTTGACCTCAGAGCAAGTATCTTACAAAGTTTACAAACCCTGCATACGGAAAACTAATAATAATAACTCTGCTTTTATATAGCGCTTAATAATTCTATGATGTCTCTAAGCACTTTACAGATATACTATTACCCGGTCATTGGATTCAATACTTTCCCGCACACACTGTGTGCACAATCTACACTCCCGGGGAAGCATTCCAGCCAGGCATTACTTGAGGTTCAAAACTGTTTGACCAATAATGACGGTCGCATCCTACCGGGTACGGGGTACCCATTTAACACCTGGGTGGAGAGTAGCAAGTGTAGGTAAATATCTTGCCAAGGATTCGAACCCTCGACCTTCGCATCTCCAGTCAAGCGCCTTACACCACTCGACCACGACACTCCTAACTAAGCAATGTGTATTGTTTTGTTTTTTTCTGATGCGCAGAATACGTCTTCAATACCACTGGTCTACGGAGTAAAGGACCTCAACAGAGCGATTTAGACGGAGCTGCAGAGGCTCTGTGGCGCTTGCAGGACACCTATAAATTCACACCTGCTGAATTGCTGGAGGGAGCCAAGACAGAGGATGCTCTCAAAGGTATTAAAACAATTAATCATCTGGATAAAAATGTCTACCAATCACAGATCTGCCAACCATTACGTTTTTCCCGAATTTATTCTGTGTTTTCCTCCAATTTACGGTATTATGTTTTTTCTTCATAAAATATGTTTTTAAACAAAATCATAATTTTTTTAAATTTTGTACATACCGCACGTCAACGAGTATATAGACTACCTGTAGTCTACTCACTAGTAGATGCTATACAAATCGCTATATAAATTCATCCTTGAATTTTTAATGACATTACCTTGATTATTTCCGTGGCCTCTTATCCATATCTCTAATACGTTTTCCTAAATCTTTCATGATATTTCTGTGTGATGCTGCCATTATTATTTTGTTGTACTGCTTTTGCTTTTTGACTCAGTTTTATTATATTGTGAATATCTGGGCCCCGTCTAACAAAGAGTTGCGATTGATCCTTATCAATCGCAGGTCCTCCAATCAATCGCAAGTTTGCAGTCTCCTAGATCTGTTATGTACAAAGTTGCGATTGATATCAACTCTTTGAAAGACGGGGCCCTGATTGCTTTGCAATCATACAATATCAGCCTTGAGCTGCATGTCATGTTGACTTTTAATAAACCAATTTAATAAAAAATGTTACTATCATTAATACGCCTTGATTTGTTTCCTTTCAGCTCATCATTGCTTTGAAGTAGGCCGCCTTGCCTATCATGTCGCCGATGATAAATACCATGCTATTCCTTGGATGGAGGAAGCCCATAGACTGCTCAACAATGAGACGATGGAGGGAGACTTCTTCACCATGAACGAGACGGAAATCTTGGACCATCTCGCTTTCGCAAGCTTCTCTGTAAGTTCTTGATCAAATCAAATATTTGATCTGAAATTGTCTGTAGTTACTGTATGAATGGATTCATGTCTCTTTGTATGTGTTTGTGTTTTTATGTAGGGGTGTATGCATGGAAAGATCTCGCTTTCGCAAGTTTCTCTGTAAGTTCTTGATCAAATCAAATATTTAATCGGAAGTTGTCTGTTGTAACTGTATGATTGAATGGATGCATGTCTCTTGTATGTGTTTGTATGTAGGGGTGTATGAATGTACTTACATGCATATCTTTGTGATTATTACTGTATTCGTACATATTCTTGTGTCTAAATTGGTTTTTACATATGATGTCAGATTTTTCATGTAGGAACCAACCTTAATGTTATTATTCATGATTAAACCATGTTGTAAATGCATACCATACACCCCTCCCCCCTATGAAAAAAATGAATGAAATGAAAATAATTAAATATTATTTACCCTAATTTCAGAGATGAGCAAATTGCATTTAAATGCTCATCCAACTGTGCGAATGAAAATAATGAAAATGTTAAATGAAAGTGATTAGATAAAGGAAAGACAGAGTCGGTAGGAATGTGACCTTCGTATTTATAACTCACATTTATTTATTTTTTGCAGGAGGAGAGGTTAGATGATGCTATTGCATTCACAAATAAGCTGATTGCACTAGGTAAGCCATATCTCAATTTATTCATTCCCCGATAGAATTGTATTGCCTGAGTGACTGAGTTGCATTCAAGACTAATATTGTAACTTTTTGAGAAGTCCTTGGTATCATAAGCCAACCACTTCTCTAGTTATTAACCGTGAAATACTGAATTCTCGCATTCCCATAGGCTTTATATACAGGGATCACCCGGTTCCAGTATGCAAAGGTGCAAGATATTTTTGATAAAAAAATATTGCCAACTTATACTTCGAATAGTCATTATCTTTCTTGGGCACACATGTATATATAGTATCCTAGACAAGTCAGTGCAATGTGTATGTCACATTGCCCACAGCCACACTGTGTGTACTGTGTGTGCAACGTGCAGCTTTGAGCATTATCGGTATGTCCATTCCCTGGCAGCTGCATGAAGTGTTGATACAGTAATACTGTACTTGGGTTTCAAATGTCACAACCACTGTTAACAGTGGAAGGTTTTTTGTCTCTGTTACACATCAAATATCTGTATTTCTCCTCTAAACATTTACATTCTAAACCTGCGTTTATTGAATTTTACAAAAGCTGTACCTAGTGTGTACGATGGAACTAATATGGCTGATTTTGTCTTTCAGGTTACTATAGTTTCAAACATCTTTAAGATAAGTTTGGAAGTTTTTTTGTGTGTATCAGTCATCTGTGACTCACTTTTGTTGTTCATTTAATTTTCTTTCAAAACAATGATATGCTCTCATTACATTGCATCTTTAGTCCCTGACTCAATACGTTACACCGACAATAAAGCCTACTACCAGTACCTACTCGACAAGAAATACAGACCACGGGGAGAAACGGGAGACCTTAAAAAATTGTCTTTAGATGACGTTGAGGAGGAGGAGGAGGAGGAGGAGGAAAAGGCGGAAGAGGATATGGATGAAGACGATCTTAGGAAAGTTCACCCTGATATTCGTCAGTATAGAGCTCTGTGTAGAGGAGACGAAGGAGTCGTCAAGGTATTTCCTTCTTGGGCAACTACCCTTCCTTGGGGGTTGTTTCACAAAGATCCTAAGTAGAACTTAACTCTAGGTTGGACTTAAATATTATAGAGAGCCATTTCAATTTGTAGCCTTAAAATAAAATATATTCAAAAGCAAAAATTCAAGTATTTTAGACTTTTCATAAATTCCACATCAAGAACATGAAATCTCCTTGATAGTAGAAGTATGAATGATTTGAATGAACATCTAATGCCTTTTAAATAACTTTTACAAAATATTTTCGAAGATGCTAACAGCTTTCCATAATTTGTAAGTCCAACTTAGGATCTATGTGAAACACCCCCCCCCCCCCGATCATTTACCCCTCAAAGGACTTATACTCCCGGTAGAGGTATTAAGATCATGTTGTTTTAGTGCTAAGACTTAAAAAACTGGTATGAATAGAAAGATACGAGCAACACTAAAGCTACTGTTAAGTTGTTTCCTCCCCGAGCATTTATTAAACAAATAAGAATTATTTAAAAAAAATTGATACCCATCCTGAGATGTAAATTTTAACAAAGACAATCTGCACTACACATATGTAAATCCTATGAGAACTATGTGTATGTACCCTAAAGTCTAGAGACGCACTCACTATGAACATGACTGACAAAGAAAGCGGACAAAATATACAGTTCCTCAGGTAGACAAAGGAACATCCCCTTCACTGCTATTATGTAAAAATGTGTAGAACAGGTGTCACATTCATATTCACCTTTTTACATAATAGCAGTGAAGGGATGTTCCTTTGTCTACCTGAGGAACTGTATATTTTGTCCGCTTTCTTTGTCCGTCATATTCATAGTGACTCCAGGTTAAGTCCTGAGATCTTCAATGTACAGGGAGCCATTGGGGTGAGAGGATCGTAGCATAGGGGAGTGTATAGCAATCAGCTCACATTCCTTGTAGATATTTACATTAAAATTCACTGGCTATCCTGGATAGAATGTCAACAAATTGTTTAAAGTTGATTAATTTTAAACTTGCATGTAGGCATCTCAAATTAGCATCTCTGGCCACATGACTGATTAGTTTATTTGACCTATACTTGAAATTTCATCAAATTGAATAATCTCTTTGTAAAATAAATCCTTTGTAGTCCATCCCCAAGCCAGCTCTCCGGACATGTAGCTACCAGCACTACGACCAGCCCCAGCTGATACTCCAACCGGCCAAAGAAGAGATAGCGTTCGTCAAACCGAGAATCGTCATCTATCACGACATCCTCAGCAACGAGGAGATCAAGGCCCTCAAGGACATTGCCAAACCTAGGGTAGGGTGTCCCTTGACCTCTGCACTTTGACCCCAAAGGTGGGAGGGACCCAGTTTGTACCATGTGCACAAGGGTGCTGTGAATAGTTGAACTTTCTGGGGTGGTATTCTGAAAATAATGTTGAGTCTCATGTTATTAATGCCAAGTCAGTTAATTGTCATGATAAAGTTAGATTGCACTGACTACATACATTTTCTTTTGAAAATTTGCCCAGATGTGTTTGTGAACTATGTACCTACATAGCCCACATTTCACCACTAGAGGGCGATTTTGGTTATGTATTCTTTATGGAAAAAGTCTGAAGTCAATTTATTTCATTCAAATATTGTAAATCTTCATGTGTGACCACTGACTAGTGGTTCTTTCTGATACATGAACCACTACCATAAATCGGTGGTCTTATCATATTTTTGTTTGTTAGGATAAAATCATTGGATAACAGACTTCTGTAACGATGAATACTTTTCATAGAATTGCTCAGTAGCTCATTGCAACATAAAGTTTGTTATTACAACTATTCTTTTTCCCAACATGAAACCTCAACTTATTCTCAGAATACTACCCTTGACATGTATTTCTTTTGACTATTTACTGTACCCTTGTCGAATCCAGACATTGAAGATCTCTCTCTTGAAAATTTGAAGAGGGACTGCATCAACAAGTCTGGATTTTGATAAGATATCATTTGCTGAGAACGAGAAGGGCGTTAACAATCAATCTCTCAATATTGAGAGAAAGGAATTATGCCTTTCTAGTTTTAAGCAGATGATATGTCCATGTTGTATAATGGGGTCTGTGGTACGAAGTCTAGATGGTTAGAAGTGGTGTATTGTCTTGATATCAGTGGTTCAGTGGTATTCAGTAGCAGCAGACTTTGGGTCAACAGGTCTGAAAATCTGAAAGAAAAGAAAATTTTCAAAAATTGGTCTGCCTGAAACTCCCTTTGTAAAAGTATTACAATTTAAAAACAATGAAAGAGGACCTAAATAGCAACCAGATTAGTTTGCTTATGGCTATAACAAGGAAGAGCTATATTTACAGCTGTCAAGAATTGTGGGTATGCTGTATTTAATCACCATAAACCAAAAATAAATGAATTAAAGAGCACTTAAATTCTATACTCTGGCATTTGAAGTGATAAATTAGTGTTTGAACTTTGAACCCATTTATTCAGGTAAACTAAAAAAATAAAAAAATGAATTAATAGGCAAATGTTGATATGGGAAAGAGTAATTCTGTTGATGAAATAACCCACAGAATTTTTCTATAAAGGGAAAAATTATGACATTTTGTTTTAGTTCTGAGAATAGTAAATTTGTTCAACCATAGTCCACTACTGACCACTTCTGACCATCAGGATTTACCATCCCTTCCACATAGTGGTCAAGAATCTTGGCCTGATGTTTGAGTCCCAAATGTGGGTCTCGTTCAAGAAAACCATTAAGCTGCTACTAATAGCATGTAAATCCAACCCTGGCCTGTGCATGATGCATGCTTTTGAACAATGATCTGGGGGGTGTTTCACAAAACTTGTCGTCAGTGACAAATGGCAGTTTTTGTTATAAGCTCCTGAAATCCTTGCTTCTGATTGGTTATCAACAGATTTGTCACTGATTTTTGTCATTTGTCATTGAAAAAAGGCTTTGTGAAACGGGTCCCTGGAGGCTTCATAGTCTTGCTTCATACAGATGGAATGAGTCATTTTTGTCTACCTCATCAAAAATGAGTGGAATTGGGTCTGTTGCAAATAGACTAACCCTCCTTACACACACTGAACCTTACTCAGATCATGAGGCAGGTAATGGGTTAGTCTACCTGTAACAGACTCAAATTATTGAGAGGGGATGAAATCCTTCTGTGTAGAACCGGGCTAGTGATTTGATTATGATCTTACCATTGCATGACTGTGGCATGATAAAGTAGAATTCAAGCCAATTAAAAAACAAATAAATCTCTTTTAGGATGGAATTAAATATTATTATGCAACTTACCATGTAGCAATAAACTATCAAAATGTAGCAAAAAGAAGTATTTTACTTTTCAACATTTCCAAAACAATTACATAAGAATGAGGTTGTTTTGTCATGCTTGGCAGGTCTAATGTTATTCCCTTGTCTGTAAAGCATGTTTTGTTGTCAATGGAACTGAGAGCACAGTCTATGTTCAATGATCACTATGTAGTAATTCATACATCAAGCATGTATAAATTTGTATACATTTTTGCAATGAACAGAGCAGATTTTAGACTTGCTTGATTGAATGGTTCATGACATACATCACTGTTTGCATGCTGCTTGCCAGTGTTAACTGCATGATATTTTGCATTAGCTTTCATGACATCATTACCAGTCTTTTTTTTAACTGTAAAACCTTTAGTTTCTATGTTTTTTGTACACACAAAATAATCCTTTTTTCTAAAAGGATTATTGGCTTTACTGGATTTGAATTCAATGTCATCTCAGTTAGGCCATTAAAAAAATAAACATGTTTAGCGTCCCCGCCCGCTTCCATTTTGGGGGCCGCCTCCTATTTTTTTTTTTTTTTTTTTTTTCTGAAATTTTTTTTTTGATTTTTTTTTTTTTTTTTGAAAGAAAAAAACATGAAAAACACTGCTAAAATGGATGCATTTCTGATTAAAAAAAAAATTTAAAAAATGTCGACCACCATCTTGAAAAATAGCCCGAATGTCAGGGAAAATGTACCGAGCGGCCATTTTAAGCGGCCATTTTGAAAGAAAGAAAAAAAAAAAAAAAAAGGGCCTCCTCCTTCCTATTTTTACGAAAAAACAGGATGCTAAACATGTTTTTTTTTTTATTTGGCCTTATGCAGATTTGAAAAGCAAAACAAACCCTTTCCTTTTCACATCAGCGCCTTTGATTAGGCAACTACATATTGGCGCTTTATAAATTCCTGGATTGGATTGGATTGGATTCATTATCAGTTTATCAGTGGGCATATTCATCATGGATGCCAGGGAGAACAGTATCCAATGTAGAAGGGCAGTTTCAAGGAAGGCAATGTTTATTGGTGATATCTTTTGAAAAGAAACTAATATTTAAACAAAATAAACAGAGAAATAGAGTAATTTTAGCGGAAGGTCTTTCTCCCCCGTGCCTTGCAGTATTTTTCAATAACTATAGAAATTCCAGTTAAACCGTCTAACAAAATGTCCTAGATTTTGGCAACAGTGCCCTAACCATCAAGCTACCGTAATTGTACATGGGTAATTCAATAAATTAGGGATTTACTTTGTGACATTTTTGGTGTCCCAGTTACATAAAAAACTCACACATATTTGGGGCTCTGAGTAGAGACTTAAATAGTAGAGTGAGATTATAAAGTGATTTCAAAGCATAATATTGCATCCTCATACCTAGAATAACTTAACAATCATACTCCAAATATGTGTGGGTTCCTTATGTAGCAGGGACACCAAAAATGTCACAAAGTGGGTCCCTAATTTATGGAATTACCCACATGTATGTCACAAACTCTAATATATCCCAATTGAGTGGTGAAGTGTGACGTCATAAACAAATCTATTTTTGGAATTTCTCAATTTTTTCTTCATTTTCTGAAAGACCACCAAAAATAATGCCCAAATGTCGAAAACCAATTGAATAGGTTAAGTATTGGCTGAGATATGACCATCTGAATAAAAAGATTGCCTATGGGAACTCAGTGTTATATTGCTCTGGTTCAAAACATTAGGAGCCAGAGCAATATAACACAGCTCCTATAGGCAATCTATTTATTCAGATGGTCATACCTCAGCCAATACTTAACATATTCACTTGGTTTTCGACATTTAGACATTATTTTTGATGCTCTTTCGGAAATGGAGATCAAATTGAGAAGTTCTAAAAATAGATTTTATGACATCACAGCTTCAGTACTCTATTGTACACGTACGCCCAAACTCTAATATATCCCAATAAATGTATTAACAATCTAACATCACAACCGAGCATGCATCGATCCTCATTCTAATCACTCACAGCTTGAACGAGCCACCATTTAGAACTCCACATCAGGCAACCTCGAGCAAACCAAGTTTAGAATCAGCAAGTGCGGTTGGGTGCAGCACGACGAAGCAGAGGTCATCAGACGGCTCTATCGGAGGGTCGGTGCATACACCGGACTCTCAATGAACGCTACTGAGTTTCTGCAGGTGAGTCATGCTGAAATATGCATACATTTGATATGCAAATTATATGCATTAGTGAGGGCGTTAGTAAGAATTTTCCACTTGGTTACCGTTGACAAAGTCCTGTTTGGACTGTTTCAAATGTACCTAGGATTGGAGGGTAGATGTTTGTCTTAAAGACGCATAGAAGTAAACTTTTGTGGGGAAATCAACACCATTCGTATGCTTACCCAATAACAGGTGTTGTCAATCACTAGGATTAGCCTTCAGTTTTGTGACAGGCCTTGCATAATGCTTTGCATTTTCCACAAATCGACCCATATGGAAGAGTAGTCATCTTACATTTTCCTCAACCGAAGACTCTCCGAGAGACTGGTGGAGGGGGGATTTCTTGATGTGACTACAGGTCTGCTGTATGCGAGAATTGTACACCCAGTAATGGTATTTCCATCAAGTCTGGTGTCAGTGAATTATGGCCTACTGCACATGGAAACTGACCATCTCCCTTTAATGCCCAAAATATGATTTTTATTACCTGTACTGTTCGAAATGGTTACTAGGATCCTTGTCACTTGATAAATCACTGTTTCCTCATCTCCCGTACATCAAGAATTAACTGACAAAGTTGATTCTAAACCATGAACCGATCTTTAGAAATTGCTAATGACCAGTCGGTAGCATTTTCTAATATTTGTTATAAAAAAATGAATGCCTGGTCGCATGAGCGCTGTCAACCAATCATTTGACTGTATTCTATTTCATCACTTTGTAAGCTGATCAATGACCACCTGTCCATGAATGCCACAGTCATTGTTTCCCTTTAACATCATTTGTTTTTTCAATGTTGAAATGACTTTGAATAAATTTAGAGCTATTTTTTTCTTTCTTTTCTCTTCCAGATAGCCAATTATGGATTAGGAGGTCATTATTTGCCTCATTTTGACTTTACAAGGGTGAGTTTTATCATTATTTTGCATACTACAGTGAAACTACCTGTCATTTTCACCTGTCTACAAAGACCACATAATTTGTTTTCCTTAAAACCTTGTTTCTCAAAGGAACTTGTAATAAAGTAACCTGTACATAAAGACTACCTGCATCTAAAACGGCATTAGTTTTCCATGAACGGCTTTTATACAGGTTTTGCTGTACATTAAATAAATGATATGTATATGAATACTATGAAAGAGATTTTGATGTGCATTTCCATCAACAAATGCAGTACTGTACAGATATTGGTTTAGAAAACAGCCTTACCGGTTGTTTATATTAGGGGCATATTTCAAATACTTCGTTGAGATGTTTATCCAGCCAAGAAATTTGTATTGCATGACCTATGTTTTAATATGTGATACAGGCAGTGTATATAATTAACAGAGGAGCATCAGTTTTAAAAATAGTCAATGCATTTTAATTTGTTTTCTTGTGTTATAACAGGATGTCGAAACACACAAAAATGGCAACAGAATAGCATCCATGTTATTCTATGTAAGTGATTTTCATATTCTTGTAAAGTTGTAATTGCAGTATAACTTCTTTCAATGATTGCTCATGGTGCCCTTTCCTTTGCAGCAGACTGGTTGCAAATTATGAGCCAGCAGGGTCCTGGGACATTTGCCCACGAACATGAACCCTCCCCCCCCCCCCATCCACTAGCAGAAAGAGAGATTATAAGAATAAAAAGAAAAGTAAAAAAGTACAAATAGTGATAATAATTAAAGATTAGTTCCTAGCTTTTCACAGCATAAATAATTCATAAGTAATGAGGGAGAAAAAAAAGATTGGGGGTAGGAATAGAAATAAAATTGGATCATAACACTTATAAGAACTTGAACACAAAGTAACAGATATCTCTATTACTTGGCTTACTCACACAAGAAAATAAATGGAAAAATCATGTTTTATTCTATGAGGTGATAAATTCCACTTGCCGGTAGTTGGAATGTATCTAGTTAGATGCATATTTATTTTCAATTATAAAGTTTATTATATATCTATTTTTAAAATGTTTTTTAATTTTTTATAGATGAGTGATGTTGCCAAAGGAGGAGATACCGTGTTTATAGATGCAGGAGCAAAAATAAAACCAGAGAAGGTGATGTATATGTGGATGAAAATATCAAGTTAAAAAAAAATAGTCTTGCAGGAATTATTAAAGTAATTGTTTGTTTGTTTTACCTGACTGCTAAGAGAGCATTTGTATGCTTGTATAAAGTAAGCAACAAGGGGACCGACAGCTTTAAAGGAGCTGCACAAAGAAAATTCACTAACAACTGATAATTAGAACAAATTACATGTGGATGGAAAGATTTTCTCTTGAAAAACATGGATAATTTGCTGAGAAGTTGAGAGTTGATTACTGCGGGCCCCAAACATATTTTGAAGAGGGAAGTTGTTGTATTTGATCAGTAAGGCTTCCCCTTCGCAGTGATATGAATTTTGCATCAATTCAAAACACTTTTGCTTCTTAGTGTGATTCCTTTAAGTCCTCCTTGGGTGACTTTGTAATGATGATTAATGCCTTACCGAGGGGCACTAGCACATTTAGCGCATGAATTGGTTCATACCAGGGACCTCTCGGTTAAGAGACCACTGCTCTACCACTGAGCCATCGCGCCTCCTAGTGAGATAAAAGTACTGTGGATAAAGCACTGTGATTCAGATTTTTATTTCTATTTCTTTCAATCCCTTCTTGGCCACATTTCTGGACAGTCTTTATTATAACTGATCTTTCAAGAGTGAAAATATTTATTGAAAATGGTTCATGGTATCAGTGTGTTCACAACAATATCCTTGCAGCCTCAAATATTGTACTCTTGTTTATTTTTAACTTGCAGGGTTCTGCAATATTCTGGTATAACCTTTTCAAGAATGGCAAGGTGGATGAGAGAACCAAACATGCATCCTGTCCTGTTATATCTGGTTCTAAATGGGGTAAGATTTATAAAGAATTATACAAAATTAAAAAAAATTATGAATTAATTTTTCTTCTTGCAATTGACAATGCTGATATTTTTCATGAACATTATATGTTGAAACACATACATATATTTTCAATTTAGAAGTAACTTGATTTTAAGAGAAATAAAAATTGAAAATGTGTTGCAAATTTTTCAATTTTTTAATGAAAAAACAACAGGATGTAATACTATAAAAGAAACATATTTTTTAGTCAATGATTTTACTCCTTTTTATGGGAGTACTATTTTAAATATTTCATTTTATTTTCTCAACCTTTTTCTTGTTGCTTGTCTGTACCTGTTCATCTATCTCTAATTCTTCTTTGTCTATTCATTTGTTCATTTCCATGTTCTTTCTCTGACTGATTTCTCTTTCTTTCTCTCTTTCTCTGTATCCGCTTGTCCTTTCCTGTCTGTCTTTACTGTTGTCTCTCTCTCTCTCTTCCTCTCTCTCTTCCTCTCTCTCCCTCCCTCTCTCCTTCATTCCCTCCCCTCGCCACTCTCTCTCTCTCTCTCCCCCTTCCTTCTACTTTCATTCCCTCCCCCTTCATTCCCTCACCACTCTCTCTCTCTCTCCTCCCCTCTCATTGTCTCTCGCTCTCTCTCCCCTCTTTCCATTTCTTCTCTTTCCCCTCATTTCTCCAGTTGCTAATATGTGGATGCACGAGCATGGTCAGGAGTTCAGACGGCCATGTTCGACCGGAAAGAGTGAGTGATAGCTTGTGTTATCATCAGCTACCCTCCCTGTCATCTTGCGAAGCCGCACTTGCCAAATGTACCAGCCATTTCTTCTAATACGCACAAAGACGCAAACCGTCAAACTAAAAACTTTCCTGATATGAAACTTTGAAGAATTATTAAGAATAGCGATTTTCAAAGTAAGAAACTTACGAATCGCAAAATGAAGAGTTATTTTCGTTGTTATTCATTGATTTCCCAACTTGAGCATTTCGCCATTTGTAACCATGTGCATAATTCCTGAAATGTTAATGCATGGCAAAGTCTCTGGCTTTACAATATTAAAGCTGTGTTTCTACATGTCTCTACTCAACGCAAGGAATTGAGGTTTATTGATAGTACTATGTGAGATTTGATTAAAAGCTGTAGGTAATTTATGTCCTGTTCAAGGAACAAGAAGAAAGAGTTGAAATCCAGTTCGTGTTTCAGATTGAGCCAGGATACACTTAATATTTTTTAAAGAATATGTTGCCAAGAATGAGTGTTTTACTACAATATCCTGATTTTAATAATTTTTTTTCTTTCTGTTTTGATTAAAACCAAGATGTAATTTTGAAAGCACCTTTATTCAATGATCACATTGAGAGATTCTTCATTTTTAGATGAAATAAGTGGAAAAGAGACATTGTACAGGACACAAAATTGAAGTAGTCACGTCCTTGAGTCTCAAGTTCTACCTTTTAGTGAAAGCAATTTTCAGCAGGTTTTGTTCACTTTTTTATATTTCATTTTTCTGGTTTAAACAATACATATAATGCATGACAAAACATTCAGAACAATTGTAGGCCAATTTATTTCAAAATTTGATTTCTTTACCAGCAAACGTGTGTATGCTAAACCTCAAGTCATAAAAAGCTCTCCCAAAATTGGTGAGAGATTAAAGGTAAAGACCAGTAATGGTCATGCGATTGCATTGTGAAAGAAACGTTGTGGAATCGATCAGAAAAGGTCGATCATCTAGCATCTAGCATCTGCAAGGTTCTGGAATCATCAAAATGATAAGAAATTTGGCTCATTCTTCGTAAAGTTACAAGCACTATACACAGAAAGATGTATATGGGACTACCCTATCTCTCTCACCAGACCATGAGAGAAATAAATTTACCAAATATATGAATTAGTAGGCGGTTTCCCGGCAAATTTTTTATCATCATGTATTAGTCAAAACATATTCTTTCACATGATTGGTAATGAGAGCTTCCATTTCATTTTTTGAAATTGGGGCGTTGCCAATACTGGTCTTTACCTTTAATACTCTTATTGTTGATTTTTGGGGTCCTCAATAATGAATAAAGTAACAAATGATACACTAAATTGTGATTTTCTCAGGGAGAAGAGTATTTCTAACGTAAAACTCACGTAGGTTCTATTCTGTGGATGGATATAAAAATGAGAACCAGTCATTGGAACACGTGTATGTTGTAGCAACTAGCTACAGCGGCTAAGATGTGTTTTTTCTCGTCCGTCCTGTATAGAAAATTGCAATGATGCTTTCTGTGTAGAAATTACTGTTTCATGCCTTTAATAGCGTTTTCTAAAACTTGCATAGTGATTTACATAGACAGTGTAGTAAATATGTTCAGATGAGTGTAACAGTAATGCCTTTAAATCATTGTCGATTTTGTTGAATAGTTTTTAGGTTTCAATAATGCGAAGATATGTTGGCCTTCTGCCGGTCTAAAATAGGTAATGATGGAATATAACCCAATATTTTGTGCAGTTGTTTTGTTAGTGTTTTGGTGAAATATGTAGAATTTTAGTTTAGACCTTGTTTTGTTTTTGAAATATAGATGCATTGTACAGGGTTTGTAGAATATAGTGTTGAATGAATTAGATTAGAGAGTGATAGAAATGTATTACATAATGAAGTACTATCCATTATTGTAATGGTAAAACTCATGTTGGCAGTTTTTTAAATTTGTGAATAGATTTAATTCATTTTCATTACATGACAGATATTTTCATACTTTCTTGTTATATTTTCATCAGAAAATTGGTGCTGTTCTTATGGTCAGTATGAAATTAAAGATTCCAATTAGACACAAAAATTCAGCACATTAATGTATTAATTTGTGTTAGAGAGAGAGAAAAGAGTGGGAAAAGAAGAAAAGAAAACAAGGGGGGGGGGGGGGTTAAGAGGATGAAAAGTAGAACTAATTTAAAAGAGAGAAAAGGTTAAAAATAATTAAGAGAAAGAGAAAAGGGACATGAAATATAACTGAAAACGGAGGAGGCATAAAAAGAGGAAGAGAGGTTGGGGTGTGGAGACAAGAAAAATTTATGATGGAGGATAAGAAAGGTATAAGAAAATGAGGGAAAGAGTAAAGAAGACTGATACAAAGAAGGGGAAGGAAGAGAGAGAAAGAAAAAGGGGAAATAGAGGGTAAAGCTAGGAAATACAGAGGAGCAAGACAGAAGAGAGAAATTGGGATGATTACATTAAAAACATACAGTACACTGAGGGCTAAGGGAAGCCATAAAAAAAAAAATTCTTTCAGTCATGAGCATGTCAGGGACATAGGATAAGACGATTTATTGTTAATATTTACACATTGCTGCACATTCTTGACAACACTGTACAAAATATACAAATATGAAAGTTAAATACATGTAGAAAAACATCACAGAGGCGTTTTTTTGAATGCATAGTATTGCTTTTGAAATTGAAAGCACGTCACTTCATAAAAATTGGGAGTACATTTATGATGTAGCAGGGCAATGCGTGCAAGCTACTGAAACGTCAGTACAGTCACAGTATTATGATGAAACACTTCACAAATTCACGAGTAATGTGCATGCACAAGTTTTATATTCAGAAGACAAAATGTATAATTGGCATCACAAAAACTCCTTTGATTTTCAAAATACAACTTATTTATTCATAGTAACTTGCAACAAAGAATTTTTAGTGCCCTAAGTATACCAGAAAAAAGATACATAGCTTGGCTTTACACCGTGTAAATCTAGGCTTAATTGAAATAAGCAGTTGAGTTAGACATTCTTATAATAATAAATTCCAAAATTGCGATCACAGCACAAATATTACAATGCCACCATACACACAGAATATCTTTTGATTAGAGAGAAAGAGAGAGAGCACAATTCACTGAAAATGTTGACATTTTAAGAATGAGCCAAAGTAATACATTTTTGCAGGATCTAGGATTAAGTCTTGTGTTCATTAAATTTTTTCTGTTGAATTATAGTTTGTAATTTCACTTGATGTCTATGTACTACAATACCACTTTCTTTCCTTCGATGATGTAATACATGGTGCACCTGCTTGAACTCCTACAACTACCTTCAGTACAGCTCAGCAAATTTTGTATGCCAATTTAGTTACTGTAGTTTAGCAGAGAAAATAAGAATGTACTGCATTCTAATATTATTTGCATTTAACTAAAACTATTCAAGATAATCAATCAATCAATCATGTTGGAAAGATTGCATGATTGAAAAGCACATTTTAAGACAAGCATAGGAAAAAAAATACTATTTGTACATGGAGTTGCTGGAGAGAAGACATGTCAAAAAGTACTACCTATTTTTAATATCAAAATTCTTAATTTTAGTTTCAAACATACAATTTGAATAATTCCTGTGCACTATATACAGTGCAGCATAATAATAATATGCAAAACTATTGATATACAAGGTTAGTTTTACATTTCAAAATATTAACAGAGTACTGTTTTAATTATCAGCTAATAACTGCAGTATTACCATATAATTGTTCTACAAAAACTTATGCATGGTAACCTTGCTGCTTTGAAGTAAAAAGAAATGTCTTTTCTTTTAAAATTAACAATACAAGGCCTTAATGAATCAAAACTAAGGATAATTCACAGAATGTTCTTACAGTTGTTCATTTACGTGTTCTTCTCTATACAATCCCTGATAATTTGAAAGATTTCAGGCGTGTACACAGTGCGTAATTAGATCTCTACTCCTTTCTGAATCTCCCATGCATGAAGGCCTCTAAATAATTGACAAATCTGCAGTATGTTACATGCAACATGGGCAGCAACAGAGGACGGATACCATGTGAAGATAATAATGCCACCACAAGAGAATAACTCACACTTTACAGAGCCAAAAGCTCTTCTCTAAGTAACTGCAATTTGTACAAACAGTATTCAACAATCAATGTCTCCTCTAAGTTCTATTGTTGATGCTTTCTCTCTCTGAGTTCTTGTGTTCTCTAGATGTTTCTCTTTATCCTTCCAAATGTAGCACATTTTGCTGCAAAGGTAGCTAAACTGTGATTTCTCCTTTTTCCTGGATGTTGTAGCCATTCAAAACATACGCTTTCTCCTTGATTTTCAAGTTGTCTGACGCATTTCAAGGCATACGTCTTTGACAGACATCAAATATCCAAGCAGCTTTGAAAAAAGCAATCCTGAAGAATGGTCACATTGGTGTCGACATCCCTGAATACATAAACCTTACAATTTGTGGCCCCTAAATAGATGCAGTAGACGATTCCTTCACAAAATATACACATGTCCTTATACCCTCACTTTCTCTCTCTCTCTCTCTCTCACTCACTATGTTTGTCTGTCTCTCTCTCTCTCTCACACTCTCTCTCTCTCTCTGTCACACTCTCTCTCTCTCTCTCTGTCTCACTCTCTCTCTGTCTCTCTCTGTCTCTTCCCCCCCCCCTCCTGTATTCACGCTCTTTCACAGAATACAACATCAAATGTCTGTGTCTAGTTCTTTCTAGCTGTCCACTTTAACAAAGACTTTCCGCCTGGTGAAGATCTTGATTGCTTCTTCCACCTCCGACATCCGGTTCTCGATCTCCGCTTTCTGGTTCTTCGCTCGCAGGGTTTCACAAGACAGAGGAAACTTCCGCAGAGTGTTCTGGAGGTCTTTCTCCTCTATGGGGAGAAAATAAAAATAAACAGAAGCACAGAGAATAGAATAGAGAAAAATGTGTTAATATCATGAATATATATATGTTTTGTAGGATCCGTTCTTTTATTCAATCATCCTTATATTAAATAATAATTATTGTGTTATCTGAATTTTCAAACATCTTTTCCAACAGATATAACCAACTAAAGGTGTACTATTGATAATACATGCAAGCTTAGTTAGTTGTACATGCACTCTGGACCCTTATCTGATAATTTCTGTGTTAATGACTTCAAAAGTCAAAATTGGATTGTCTTAATAAGGTCAGATCCTTCAACAGCAAATATCTTAAACTTTTCAGGCAAAAAGATTATCATTTAGAGCATAAGAGAAATTAGCATCTGTTATTTTTGTATTTGCTGAGTGCATTTTGATGCAGGCAAAAGGCAAATATATACCAACATTGCGACAATCTCTTGAAGACGGATACTTCACAAGTTGCTTGGTTTCTACTGGCAGTCTCCAGTCCAATATAAGTTGAGCGAAACCATTTATTACACATGTGGACTGATCGAAATGTAATAGTATGTTTGAAACTTATCTTATCACTTGAGCTTTGGTATGGGAATCGTATTTTGAGATAAAATTGCTGTGATTTATTCCGGATTGCTTATCCTGCAATAGATCTGATGTTTGACCCAATTAAATCAAGACAAACGTACAAAATCTTACTGGGCATCATCTTTGATAAAAAACCCAACTCCAAAAGCACATCATGGTGTCATGCAGGCCTACATGTACTTACCTAGATTTCCTTATTTTTTATGCTCTTTTCTCAGCCACTATACATTTTCTACCAAACTTGTTTAGCACATGTCATTTATTTGTAATCTTGAACATTCAGTGTTTACAGTTTCATTGGATTCTGTGAGAATTTATTTTCTATTTTTTACCAGAGCTCAAGTTTATCTTTAACAAACAAATAAATAGAGCAGTATCTTCTTGCTAGAGAACAACTGTCACTTACTCTCTTTGAGGATCTCCAATGTCTTTAGTCTCTCTTCTTCTGCCATTTTTCTATGACCAGGCGGCATATCAGGATCAGGCATGTTTCTTATTCTCTCCTCCGATTCTCTCTGCCACTGGTTCTGTCTGCTTTGTAAGCTGGAGTTTGAAAGATATGGAAGATAATGATTTAGCATTTCCATCAAGCACAATGAGTTCATACTGTAGTCAAACCTGCTTTAGTAACCACCTGTATAGAAAGACCACCTGTCTAAAAAGACATTTTTGTTTCACTTGAAAATTATTTCTCATTGAAATATGTACTAATGGAACCTGTACATAAAGACCACCTGCCTCTAAAGGACAATTTCCTGCTCTCCCTTGGGTGGTCTTTATCGACAGGTTTCACTGTACATGTTTGTGTGTGGTTTCATGCAAGTATCCTACTGCTGGAAAAGGAGATGCTGAAAAATTTGGGCATCGTTTCACAAAAACGTTACAAGTACAAGTTTGCCAACAACCTATTAAAATGTGTGTACTAAATTTAACACGCATTTAAATGTGTTGTTAGTGAACTTGTACTTATGATGGTTTCATGAAACAGAGCCCTAAATTCAAACCAAAATACCAGCTTTAAACTAGTGCTGTAAGTCAGACGCTATGTTCGTGTTCGGTTCGGTTCGGCAATTTTTCACCCGAACTTGGTTCGGTTCGGGGTTCGGTAATATTATAATAGCAAGCAGCGTTATAGCCACGGCGGTCGGCACTGGGCGGGCTGGCTGGCCTGCCGTGCCCGACCAGCACGGAGGACTTCTGCACACTGCTTCCGCGAGCATGAATTTCACATTAAAAAACTGCTCTAAACGTAATTATTTGTGAAGAAAAATACTACTCACATTCGTATTTCCGACTTGAATCAGGTTTTATTTTCAATTTTAAAAGAATCATGTTTTCAATTTGTCAATAAATGATATTTTGTAAAGATTTTCCGAGACGGTTGTTGTCTATTGTTAGAGTCATGAAAACTGCCATCTTGAATGGCTCGTCAAGAACTGTTTTTTATAAGTTTTTATTTTCAATAGGAAAAATATAAAATCGCTAATTTTCCTGAATAAATAAATACTATACTATAATATATATTTATTTCATTATTTATATTGTAAAATTTGTCGATATTGTTACAATTAATTTTTTTTTTTTGTTGAGCTGAACTTGGTTCGGTCATGCACATGTATTCTTGGTTATGGCTTGCGATCGCGACGTAGCGTGGTCAGGATTTGGGATTTAAATGGCGCCAGTGAAGTCGCGCCCACCACTGGATGGGCATAAATCACAAAGGCGGAAAATGGGAAAAAAGTAAATATAAAATGAGCAATCATGACATAAAAATTAGGTACAAAATGACTAGTTTATTAGCTTGCAAAAACGTTTACATTTTTCTGCCGAACATCCGAACCAGGCCTTTGCGTTCGGTTCGGTTCGGTTCGGTTCGGAAGTGCCATGTTCGGCGAACTTTCGTTCGGTTCGGCGGTTCGGCTACAGCACTACTTTAAACACTTCTTCTGGAAAAGGAGACAAGGTAAAAACAGAGTTTAATAACACAATTTAACAGTTAACAATTTAACCAAGTTTTTTCTTTTAAGTATGTGAAAAATTCATGTGTCCCGATTTATGCTTCTTGAGAATGTGACATATTACAGCTTATATCTAAAAGTATTCAACCAGTCTACATTTCATTCATGAGTTACGAAAAACACAAAACAACTTAAAAATTACAAAAAGTATGAATAGTTCAGTTGTTAAACTGTATCCAAGTTACAAATGTTTTGACAAGTTCAGAGAGATCAGTTCAGACTTACTACTTGGGTGTGTGGCCTCTCTTGTATCTCTCCATATCTCCCTCCTGTTTCTTTTGTAACGACTCCAGCGCTTGCGCCGAAGGGGGTCTCTGAGGTTTGACTTTCTTGGCCAGCTTGGCGTTGTGTGCGATGAAGTTGGTTGCGCTTCCGTCTACATGAAGACTGACCTGTTGATATCAAAGAAGTGCAAACGTATGATAAAATTTACAGGCATATTCTTACCGTTTGCTGTGAATTATAATACTAATAACAATAACAATAATACTACTACTAATAAAAGTGATAATAATAACAACACCAACAACAATAATAATATCAATAACAATCACAAAAATAATATTAGTAGTTTGTTTACCGAGGAAGCCTCATTCAACACCAATTTTATTTTTCATGAGGGCCCTGCAATTATTATTTCCCCACAAATTGCCAGCTACCCATTTACACCTGGGTGGAGAGTGGTAAATGTGCATTAATGTCTTGCCAAGGGAAGTTAGTGCTAGGCTGAGATTCAAACCATCAAACCTGTGGATTGAGAGTCAAATGAACTAATCATCATACCACAACATCCCGAGCTTGCATCACCCTAAACAAAAAATTAATCGAGGAATTTCCTTTCAGACAATCTTGAGTTATGGTAAAGATGGAATGTGTACATTTGAACAGAATCTAATGAAACTTGGAAAAATTGTTCATTGTATACAAATAAATGAAATCTGAAAAGTGATTTTGCTGATCTGAACCCCCTAGATTCCTAATCCACAAAACAGAATTTTTAATAAAAAATGTTCAAATCAATGTCATTATCTTTACAGATATATACGAGGGCAGTATAGTGGCAAAATGGAAATGAAAAAAACAATGACTCCAGCAAAATGATGACATTTTTGAGAAGTGATCATACATAAACAAATTATTTAATATTCATTATTTAGTATTAATAATGATGAGGCTACCCTGGGTAAACAAGACATATTACTATCATTACTATCATCATCATTGTTATTATCATTACCATCTTTAATACCTGAACCACATTTGGATGAGAGGCAACACATTTAGCACATATCTCTGTATCTTTTTTAAAAGCATTTAATCCAAGAAACCATAGCCTATCAAAACATAATGACCATGATATACATGTCCTGTATATGTGTAAAGCGCTTTGAGAGGGCCTGCGGTCCTGAAAAGTGCTATATAAGAACGAGCTATTACTATTATCAATATGATTGCTAAGATACGGTTAGGGTTTTACCTCTGATGAAGCGCTACTAGGGCGGGGTGCAGGGCTGGGAGAGCGCCCTCTTGAGACTGCTCCTGTTCGACTGTGCGATCTTAAGTAGTTTGCTGAGGCCGGCCTGGGAGGAGGTGGTGATTTCTAACAGAGAAGAAAGAAACAAGTCCAAATAAATAGTGGAATATAATTTGCACTTTGAATGAAACAAAGTTCAAATAGCATTTGCATTGAACTGTAGTGTTCGTATTTTGACATCAACCTACCAGTATACCTTCAAAGTAAGAAGTATATTATTATTTTGGCTCTTTTTAAATAATAATTAAAACAAAAAAGAAACTCATTTAGTCAACTGTTGAAAACACATATCTCTGTAAATTCACAGCACGAAGATGTTTTCTTTGTCTTTCTCTTCCCTTTTCCTTATTTTGTTGTTGTGATTGTTGAAATTAGTCTGAGCTAAAGAAATTTAACTGTGAGGTGTTTTCACAAAACCAAGTTAACTGTTTGAAGTTCTTCAGACAATCTCTTATCTAATTAGAATTGCACATCGATTGAAAAAAACATATTAACATGGATGTCTGGAATCTTGTAACAAACATAACCATACTGAGTTGGAAGGAAACAGAAACACCAGAAAACACGCATTAATGCAAAATAATTACATTGGAATAAAAATGTTGTTGTACAAAGAAGACAGACTTACCTTGAGGTTTTCAGTGACTTTTGAAGCAACAACCTTGTATTTCTCAGACTGCGGTAGCACTTTCATAGGTTTATTCTTTTCAACGACCTCCTCCCTCTGTTTATTCCTGCTCTTTGACTGTATCTGTCTCATTCGCCTTACATTGTCTTTGCTGAAGTCCTTGGGCTGGGGTTCTGATGACACATAAATGTACAAACAATTGTATAAATACAGAACTATAGATACAGTGATTGATTCGCATGGTAGAAAATATATTCAAATCCAAATTCATTAATGACTTATTTTTAAAATGTAACATCTGTTCCAATTTGTATAAATTTGGAAAACAAAATATTACAGATAATTATAACATCACCGTTTGAAAAAGAATTAAAGAAAAACAAAATGAAAATTATATCAGAAATAATCTATCCAGAGCATTACAGGTAGATGGGGCATTGGCAAAATCCTATATATGAAACTCATGTACAATGAATTTACCTGTAAATTTGTAAACTTTGCGTATGAGCGTAGATACAGTGTTGTTGTTGGGCCCTAGAAAGAACTACAGTGTAGTATTTGTGTGCTTATAGAAAAAAAGCAAAGCTCAGTTTCTAAACAGCATGACCAATTTTCAAGGTCTTTATCAAAAGAAATATTTACACAAATAGTCTGAAATATAAAACTCCTACAACTGTACATGAGCAAAATGTTTTATTGTTATTAAATTTTGATGTCTGTTGCCATAAATTTTAATCAAATCAACAGAAACAGGTGCATTAAAATAAATGTTTAATGGACATGTACATGCCGGTACTGAGCACCAAGAAATACACCATACAATCTACATACTCTGCCTTGTCGGTGGTCTGTAGACATTTTCCCCTGTAACAAGTAGATTGCCAACACTGCCTTGGGCCTTGGTAGCAATTTCATTGGCCTCTGGCCTCACTCTTGGGGCCGGTCGACTGGACTCTGCTGACCAGCTTGACCGACGCTCATGCCCACTCGACCGGGAGTATCCTGGATCGGTCGGAATCGGGCCTGAAAGCATCATCTTGATTCTCTTTCAAGGAACTTCTATTTGGAGATGATCGATGCACCAAGGAATAACAAACTTCTGCCTGTATACAAAATAATATTGAAATTTAGAAATGAAAATGAGAAAGTTGTACATCCATCTTAATTAAAAGGAGTAACTGAGACACTACAATGAATTAAACTTCTTCTTTAAACCAAGAACTGATTAAAAGTACATGTACTTATAAAATTTATGAAAACAATTTGTAAAAATGAGGTTTCTTTATTAAATTTACCAGAACCTGCAGATTGCTAGGCCTGAGTTAAATAGATCTATAAATGGGTATAGAATTACATGTAGAAGGTAGAAATTCCAACACATCAAGGGTCTGTTCTGTGTTGTAAAACTTATGCTGAATTTTAAAAATCATGATAGATAGTTCTTGGACTTATATAGGAATATTTTCACAAGCAAGGTATCACTTGATATAAACCAGCACTCAGTAGCTTTATGAATTCAATGTTATAGGCAATTTGAGCGAGGAGCAAGCTTGCGATTTTCCGGTTTTTCGATACCTAAATTAGAATCTAGATCTAGGCTATGATATTTCCGTCAAACCCTCTTTTGTTACGATTTTTTCAGCATCCATAAAAGGTTAAGTAGACTATTTCACTTGAGTTTAAAAGTCTTACGTAACTATTTTTAAAGTATGAACGATTCTCATTTTCGTCATATTTTAGGTACAAAGTGGAAATTTATTCTGAAATGTTTGTTGATTTTTCAATTTCATGTGTGCGTCAGTTATGTGTGAAGTGCGTCACCTGTTTAAAGCAGGACATGTCAAAATCTGTGTGGTGTGATGTGACACCACCGTGTGTGGCGTAAAATTACGTATTGACATTGCGATTGAACTTAAGTTGCAGTAGGTCTAGGCCTAGGGACTTAGGGTCTACATCTAGGCCCTCTCTCACTTACATTTCGAAGCCACTCGAGCGCAGGGCTTAAATTAATCCAAGGCCATCCAAGGCCAGGCCTTGGATGCCCCTTTGATTGGCCTCAATGCCCCTCTCATTGGCCTTGGAGATTTTTTGTGCCCTTTCCAATTCTTCCCATTGGTGCTGTAATATAGGAATGTGCCCTACAGAAAAGTGGCCTTGCCCTAAAAATGTTGAAATTTAAGGCCTGCTCGGAGCGGATCGGTCAATGAAAGCGCGTAAACTCACTGTACAACGCTCAATGCGCAAAGTTCTTTGTGGGCAAGGTGCTACTACTAGTAGTAGTAGATCTAGATCTAGATCGATCTAGAACTCTAGAGGAGTTTAAAAAACGACCGGGCGTTTCTGACGATTCTCGGTCCAGATTGATCATTGAGATTGTTTCAACAATAAGTCAACATCAGAATATGCAGAACAGAGACAAACAAAATCAATTATCATAAAAAGACTGAATTAGAGAACTACTACTAGACTTAATACTATTAGCCTTTGAAAACCAAAATATTACCTCTAGATCTATATGGAATGCGATATGCGGATCCAAAAAAGTGTGTGGCTGCTAACTACTGTCAGCGGATGCGGACAGAGGTCGTAGGCCGCTACCGACGGGGAAATATTTCATGCAAATCCCATTCACACGGGGGTGCACTCCAGTTGAGACTACGACTCGCCAATCATTTTGTAATTTCACTAGCTTCGAAACAAGTATCGATCCATAGACATTAATAATGACTATCAAATTGTTGTTATGATATCAAATAATATGATTTAAGTCATCATTTACCTTTCGTTATGGATGAAATTGGGCCATTTTGTCGTTAGATCCTGTATGTTTTGAAGCTCTAGTTGTAGAATCGCATAGCTTTCTCACGCCGATTGGCCAATCAGCGATCGCGATGAATTGACACGGGTTCATTGAGCATGCTCAATACCCTTAGCAACGACAGTTTAGGGAAGTTGATTGTACGTGCGCGTACGTGCTCCGTATACATCTCTGTGCAAAAGGAGCATTCACATTTCACCCTGGTCCCATATGCAGAAAACGAAGCTGGTGTGAAGCAGAATAACAGAAGTATTAATTTCTCTAAACGTTTTTGGAGGAGTGTCAAAATGTAGACTTCAGAACATGTTGAATTCTAAAAGATTGTAAAAGTGGTAAGTAAAAGTCTCTAGAATACTATTAATGATAATAAATTGACGTAATAATTACAAATTTGTAAAGACTTTAATTTGTCTTGTCGAGTCAAAATATTGAGACGTTCACTTTGTTTTCATTCAATTTCAAACAGAAAGGTAAATGGCTAGGCTAAATGCCCCCCGATCTCTAGATCTCTTTTCTGAAAGTCAGTTATTGAAAAATATGTTAACATTCATTGACCAAACTGCCGTGACGGCATGAGTGAAGGCACGAGGCAGGACTTCTCTTGTCTTTTGTTGACTTTTGTTTTCAATTGATGTGATTGAGTAGAGAATGCATGAGATTGAGAGAGACAGAGCTGAAACTGAAACTGAATCATTCACCATTATCATTATAATTTGTATAATTAATTGTAAAGATAACAGTCTATAGACTCTACTAGAGGTCTAGATCTAGTAGTAATACATCTCTAAAAATTAGATGATGTCTGCAACCCACTCTATTTTTATGAGCACCTTATTATTTTTGATTTTTGAACTCTGCACCCTCAGTTGTGATGTTTGTTGACAGTTTGCGATGCCACGGAAATCTGGACGTATATACCAATTGGTCCTGTCCAGTACCACCTTAGATGTAGATGTAGATCTCTAGGCCAAGGTCAACATTATTTACGTTTAATTAACTGTGTCTGTGACTGTGTAAGGCCTGATTATGTCTGATTTATTTATGTTTATGATTGGGTGTCCAAACCAAACTTAGTTCGGGACATTAAACAAATCAGGAATGTGACATGATTTCTCATATTCTGCACAAATTTTAGATCAATTGATACCAAATGAATTTCTAAATTTTAGACTACAATGAGTGCAGCTAGAAAATTCATTGTCCAAAGAATTCCAGCGATATCGGGATCCCAAAAATTTGATATCGGAAGGAAAAGCAGTAAAATTTAAGCGAGTCCTTAATTCACGTACAAGAGGTTACAATACAAGTGATTTATCAAAAAAGAAAAAAACCTGATCCGTCAAAGGTAATGTAGTTGCATAAATTGCAAGTCAAAATATCATAAAATCAGTTGGTAGTCTACATCACTTTTTATTTAGACTACAGTTAGAATCTACAATGTGATGACATACATGTACAGTATTGCCACCAAATTAAGATTTCCAGACCCTTGTCGGTAAGTTCATATTTTTTGTTGAACGGTCGCAAGATATAAATGTTTTTGTTAGCCAAGCAAATTTGTCACTGGATAAACAAAATTAAAATAACAAAAAAAAAGAAAAAAGCAGGAGTTCTTTTTTGGACAAAATTTTTGACCTTGGAGTCGACTCATAACAGGAAATATCACAAGTTCTTCCTAATGACCATAATTTTTTAAGATTTGGGTTTAAGTACATCTAAGATATTTATTCTATTTACCCCGTTTACTTTGTACGTGCAATCTATCTATACCTTTTCCTTATGCACTATGGATCCGCTTAGCTTTTGGACCCCTTGGCATCATAGCATTGCACATTCTTTGACAGAAAAAAATGTTTTTTTTATCTTGTTCCTGCAGGATTATAAAGGATAACTTTACAAGTGTGTGGACAATAAAAAAAAACTAATAAGCATCAGTCAAACGAGCTGCTGTTAGAATTCTTAGAACAACTCTTTGATATCGGGAAGCCCAAACATGTCTCGGGCTACGGTGTCTAAGTCCAGGGCTGAAAAGGCTAAGGACAAGGACAAAGACAGGGGAGGAAGTACATCTGTACCGGTACCACCGGTCAACTCAGACGTGATACCTGGAAGATTTACAGAAACTGATTGGTAAGATATATTAACCCATTGTTAACCGGAACGAGGGGCCTGTATCATAAAGCTATTATCAATAACAAAATTTAAAATTCTATGACAAATTTGCTCTCGGCCAATCAAATGCCACAATTTTAGTAGCTTATAACAGTTATTGTAACTTGTTATTAATAACAATTTTGTTTAAACAGGGACCAATTGATTCCTGTATTAAGCCAATTACAATTAGAATTCAGAAGTCAATTGGCTAATTGAATGTAATGAATTTAGACATTTATCAAGTCCAATTTTTATGTTGACTTTTATGAAATGTGCATACATTTTTTTGCTTAAATGTTGTTGACAAGATATTCCCAGTTCTTAAACAGAAATAATGAAAATGTTTGCAACTTACTAACAATGGAACCACAATCTTATGGAACTGAAATGTCATTTACCTTGTACACCTACATCAGGATAAGAATGTGTAGACACACATTATCTTATCTTCCCCTCCATTCTCTATCCCCATTTCTGTCTGTTTTTTAAATATTTTTAAAATTAAATATCTCTATCCCCTTCCTGTATTTTTCTCTATTTCTACCTTTTCTGACTCTCTCTCTCTCTCTTTCTATTTCTTTCTCCCTCCCTTTCCCTCCCCCGCTCCCTCTGTCTCCCCTCCCATTCTCCCTCTGTCTCCCCTCCACTTTCTCCTTCTCTCTACTGTACATCTTGTTATATCTTTCATTCCCATTACTGCTCCCTTATCCATCAATTGGTATTTTTCTTTCTTTTTTTCTTTAACAAAATTTCTTAAAACAAATATTTTTGTTCCTTCTATTTTTCAGGAATTCTATGCTTGACAAAGAGGATGGAGAGGATTTTGTTATTGATATTGTTTCAAACATTGTAGACTCTGCCCTGACTGTTATCTACGACAATTATATACAGAAACAGCTCCACCCCTATGTAGTAACACAGGCCAGAGATGCGATACTTCAAATCATTGAGGTAAGTATATAAGGAGGATAGAAACCTGTCAGTGCATGAAGATGAAGGGTACCTGTTGTCCGACAGCTAACCAGTTGCGTCCTTTTGCTGGGCACATAACAGCATTATTGAAGTTAGTTACTTTGTTCACTGTAGCATGGTTGATGATTTCTTTTCAAATGATATTCAAATTAGCAACATGCTACTATGTGCATCAATTGAAATTACAGAACCCTTCCCCCCTAGTCATACATGAGCGATTCAATTTAGCATCTCCTTTAATCATTAAACTTTTTTTTATCAAGTTCACTCTCCACGCTTCACTATTTTTTATTAGTCATGCATTCTTAAATATTTTTTTGATGTACTAACAGATTTTTTTAATTATCCTTTATTTTTTGGTCTTCAGTGGCAGTTCCTTGCTCGAGATGAAGGAGAGACACAGCCAGAGAATGATGCAACATGGCTAGAAGAAGATGGTGAGTTGATAAAATCTGATTGACCTCTTTTCAATATACAATTACCTCTGCATAACTTTAAGGCGCGCAAGTCGGTCCCAACAGATTCGACTTGTGCAGAGTTAACTGTACTTAATTGAACCACTTCATATTCTGATATATCAATCCTGTCACACCGAAAATTCTTTTCTTCTCCATTTTCACTCTGAATCGTTTTCTACTTCTCGTTTTCAATTTTAATCTTTTCCCATATCTTATCTAGCCAAGACAAGGTAAAATGCCTAATGGTAGCTGTCATAAGAGACTCAGGGTATATTGAATGACTTCTGTGTACTCTGTTCTTGTAGTGGTTTTTTTTTAAATGCATTGTATTAGTAGAATTTGTACATTATTGTAGCACAAGTGCTTATTCTTGTAAGGGCTACTAAAGTTTTGTAGTATGCATGTGGATATATCTGAAACTCCAATTATATTGAATTGAATTGAACTCCAATTGAATTTTGATGATTGATTACACAAGAAATCATAAACTATTTCTTGCACTTTTTGATGGTTTGTCTTATCCTCCCCAGAACCCATGCCCTGCGTGCCCGATGCATGGGCCCAGGGTTCGGTACCCCAGAAGAACCGGCCGCTCATGTCCCCTCTGCTCTCGGAACCAGGCACCGACATCACCGACGTCACCGGCATGTCCCACCACGCCATCCTTGAGGACGTAGTCTGCGAGTCGCACGCCGACATCGAGCTTGCAGATGGAGAGGAGGAGGAAGGTGGAGAGGAAGATAAGGAAGAAGGAGATAGGGAGGAGGAGAAGGAAGAGGGAGGGGCTCAGACTGAAGATGTGTCAGAGAGATTGGCAAACGCCGAGCAAGAGGAAGCAGAACCAAAGAGTGAAGAGGTTGTCAAAGAGGAGACGAAGGTAGGGATTTTAGCATTGTCCAATTTTTCTGTGAGTCTCACAGTCACAAAAATCATCACAAAATGGAATTTTCGTCTGAAAATTCATTAAAATATATGTTTATTTGCATGCTTAAAAAAAAAAAAGAAGAAGATTAACATACTTGTATACTATGTCTGTTTTTGCTGCATTGAATTAAGCTGGTGATTATTTTTCCTCTTCTTATCTCATCACCACATTGATGTCATTCCTTTCAGTAAGTTATTTGCACACATTTAGCTTTTTAGCAGTTTTGTTAATTTTCTTTTAAGAAAACATCCAGATCTTCCAGGAGGTTTTCTTATATTTAGAAGACAGTGATATTTACAAGCATTTATAACATATTCATATATTTTATCATGTTTTGAGGTTAATCTTGTTCTCAAGATTGTGTTCGGGTATTAAACCGGATCTTCTTCTCAATTTTGGTATTCTTCACGCACATCCAGGCAAAACAAGAGGCCCATCGTCCGCGTAAGCCAAAGTTCAAACCCCACAAGGGCCGGGTACACTCAGCAGGGCTGAGAGACATGCACAAGTCCTTGGACGAGATGGAGAGGGAGGTGTTGGAGGCGGAGCGGAAGGCCAACGAGCCCAAAGTCGTCAGGGACTCCATCTTGGATCACATGCCGTCATCATGCCATTCGATACTCAAGGTTAGGGTCGAGAGGAGATTTATTTGTGGTTCAGTACTTTTTATGATTTGAGTGTAAGCTTTATAGTTCATGTCAATCAAATAATTAGATACATGTTTGCATATTGCTCTAACTGTTTCTCTAATCGTCAGAGGCGCAATGGTTCAGTGGTAGAATAGTGGTTTCATAACCAGGAGGTCGTATGGATAAAGGATCAACATGTGCCTCTCCTCCCCCACCCCTGTAATTTGTAGTTCTATTATCAATTGAACTAATTGGTAACTTCATGATACTATAGGGAGGGGATGGTATTTTGACAATTGTTTGATAAAGTGAAGTGAAAAAGAAAGAAGATTACATTATTGATAGATTATTAAAAATCTAAGTAAAATGGGACAGATTTAATGTTCTATAGACACATTCTCTTATTGAACAAATTAGTAAAGATCATATACATTAATAGGTCCCCATTTCAATGTATTTTAATGACCCTTTGCATGAAGTTCTATGTGTACAATTATAAATAAAATTAATTTACAGCGTAGCAAGCTGTTGTAAAGTATGTTCTCTTTAAAAATGCTTACATGTATTTTCTCCACTGTAGAAGAAAAAAGCTTTGCCGGGGTTTAGACTAGTGAGTATTCATTGAATGATTCACGGAAAGATATCTCACACATCTACCTGTGGGGTTTAGCAAAGTTAGCAGTTTTGAAAGAAATTCTCACTTTCTTTCAAAAGTGAGGACACTTCGGTATCACAACACAACTTTTTTAGATTTCAGAATGATTCACGGGAAGAAATTTCACACATCTACTCGTGGGGTTTAGCAGTTTAGCAGATTTGAAAGAAATTCTCACTTTCTTTCAAAAGTGAGGACATTTCGGTATCACTGTCACAACACAACTTTTTAGATTTCAGAATGATTCACGGGAAGAAATCTCACACATCAACTTGTGGGGTTTAGCAGTTTAGCAGTTTTGAAAGAAATTCTCACTTTCTTCCAAAAATGCATGAGGACATTTTGGTATCACAACACAACTTTTTAGATTTCAGATGTAAAAATCTTCTCGAGAGGGGCAAGGGAGCCCCTGTCACACACACCACCCCTGGGGTACAGTGTTCACGTTCTTCCCTATTGTTTTAGAACTTTCTTCTTGGTTGCTCACATGCAGTGTCTATACCATTAGCAAGAGTGAGAACATTTGGTATCGGGTATCTTTTTATACTTTAGAAATCATCATATTCTTAGGATTGTAATGGGGTAATTCCTCCTACCCATCACACACAGGTCACCTTCATCTATACACTTTTGTTGTATTTCTGTTCTTCTCTGTTCACTGACTATATCTTTGGAAAGTGAAGACATTAGCCTATCTGTGCACACATAGAAAAGAATGAACATATAGGATATTGGAGGGGAGCAAAATTCTCTCCAGCTTCCTTAATTCTTTTCACTTTGCCTGTTTCATTAAATTTGTATGTTTTGGCAGTATAGGAATGGCATGTGCATGAATTTTTTTTCGATGCCATTATAGGTCTGTAAATTTACACTGAAAATTGCCAGAATTCTCACCAAAAAAAAATTGATTAAAAAGAATTAGTTTCAAAACAGGAAACAAACCTAAATGATTTACTTCATTTAATTGCACTTTAAAAGAATGGTAAATTGACACTAGGCACAACATTTTTTTCCTTCCATTTCCTTTTTTCTCTCTCCTTGACTTTCTCTCATAAGGAGATGGTTTCTGTTCCATATTTCAGCATATTCATCAGGTCTTCGGGGATCACACTCACAGAGACACTTCCATGTTTTATGTTTGTGGTGTCATATTTAGTTTTCATTCAAGTATTAGATGGTTGTTAACGGTAAAGTGTTAGACCAAGGACTACTGTGAACACATTAGTAAGACTAACTGCTATTGCTACTATAGTTTTTATCCTGTTACTTACAACTGGACTAATTTCAAAATTATGGAAGAGGAAACCTTTTAGGGAATTTTTGCAGTTGCATTTTTTAAACATTTTGGAATGCCAACACACCTCATACACACCTAATACAAAAAAAGTGGAGATCTAATTTTAAAATGTGCTTATATATTCAATGGATATGGCTTTGGATATCGCAGTACCAATTTTTCATGACCAATTCCATGTGCCAGGAATCTTTTAGTAATGCATTAATTGATACATCATGATATTCTGCCGGTGGAAAGGACTGGAAGCCATAGGCCCCCTAGTGCTTACCAACAAACATATACTTGTTTTCCTATAAAGTTCTGCCAAAACATTAAAACAAAGAAATTTTGGCTATATAATGGTTTTTGGGAAGTATTCATTTGTTGCTTAACCCTTACTGTACTGGGGGGGCTTACATAACAATTAGTATGCGCATGTCATCAAAAATATGCTACAATTTATGCAAATTTATGCAAATTAACCTATGCATTTTCAAATATCATAACAATAATGTAACCTCATGAATTTGAGATGAAGGAAACATTTATTCAATACATTTTCAACATTCTTCACAAGTCTACAGACAAATATGTAGAGTTTTCTATAAAATGCATAAAATTATCTTTTTGCATAATTAATTAGGCTATAACAACAAAAATTTGCATATTGGGAAAAAACTAATTATTCCATCTTGTCCCTTACGTAAATACCTACAAACATGCAAATTTTCGCATTCATCGGGCTTTCGACGGCCGAGATCATAGGAGGGGGGGCCTCCCAGGCCCCCCCTCAGTCACGTGGTGTTAAAAATTGCCCAGTACAGTAAGGGTCAACTACGACCATATACTTGCTTTTCTATAGCTCTGCTAAAACATTCAAACAAATAAATTATGGCTATATTGTGGTTTTAGAAAAAATACTCTTTTGTTGGCATGCACACGCTTGGGTATAGAATCTAAGGGGTTGGAAAAA
Source organism: Strongylocentrotus droebachiensis (assembly GCA_035222895.1). Taxonomy (NCBI): domain Eukaryota; kingdom Metazoa; phylum Echinodermata; class Echinoidea; order Camarodonta; family Strongylocentrotidae; genus Strongylocentrotus; species Strongylocentrotus droebachiensis. The sequence goes on along the minus strand of JAVYIG010000599.1, from coordinate 159,960 downwards.
GGAGACCAATAGGTGAACGCAATGATGTGCCACTCTGCAAAGCAAATGGTGGTTTCTATTTCACTATAATGCCAAAATTTCTGACCATGCCGTACGTAACTCCTATCCATTTTGTAACTGTCTTATGTGTGCAGGTGCAAGCTGGCAGACCACCAGGCAGCAAAGACGTCAACTATGATGACAGGGGCAACGTTATATCGGTCGTTCGACTAGACCCTGACAAGCTGCCGTCACACAGGTAAGAATGTCAGCTGAACATACTCACTTGTCGAAGCTAGGGTACCCATCTGCACTTTATACTTTTTTCCACCAAAATGCTAATGGTTGGAATTTCTGTGCACAATGCCTCACAGTTAGCTTTATAAAGGTAATGCAAAGTTTTGGGAAATTTCGAAAATTGGATTGATAGTAGTTCTTTACAATTTTGATATATTTGGATGCTCTGCTTTCGAGAATAATAAAAAATTTACCGGTGCTCCCAGTACCGGTAAATTTCAAATATTTCAAATAGTGCTTAAGGCCATTCCATGGTATTTGTGACCACGAAAATCTCAAAATATGCAGTTCTGATATATAATTTCCAAACGGTAATAGCAAATCAATTGATCCTAGTCAAGAAACATTGTTTTAGAGCTAAAGTAATATCAGTCTTGAGAGGGCGCTATACAACATAAACAGTTTATTATCTACAATTTCATCACTTTAAACTCGATTTCAACCGCGACAACGATCATTGAATATTGTAAAATCACATATGCTTCCAATATGTCCATTAATTTGAACCAAATTCATGACCCCATACCAAAACTTTGTAATAACTTTAAATTGGGGTTGGTAGAATTCAAACGTAATTGGCTTGCAAATCCTGCATGGTGCAAAGCATACTGTCTATCCACAATCCATCACATTTCGCTTAACATTGTACTTGTGAAGATTCTAAAGAAGTGTGTGTCCGAATCCTGAATGCAGCTATTAAAAACAAGTTTATATGCGCAGTGCGTCGCAGATCACCCACATTATACTTATAGGGCCCTGTCTTTACAAAGAGTTGATATTAATCGCAACTTTTGCGATTGATATCAATCACAACTATGTCCATAAGAGATAGGTGATTGCAAACTTGCAACTGATTAGAGGACTTGCGATTGATTTGGATCAATAGCAACTCTATGTAAGACAGGGCCCAGATATCAGAGAACACTGATAGCTTTATTGTATCCCAGAGACAATCATCACCATTAAGTACCCTCTGGAAACTACACCTAGGGCATTCTCTCCCAGGACAATTACTCTCCGTACAATTACTCTCAGGACAATACCTGCATGCTTTTAACCTGTAGATTTTATTTTTTGTTCTTAATGTAAAACTTTATACAAATATTGATAAATTACAAAATTAAGCATAACAAGACAACTTAATTATTGGCATTTTTGCAAGGCAAAGCAGAATGTTACAAGATGATTCTTCATTAGGTGAGCAGCTTTTGTTATACAACATTCTCCTGTTTGACCTTTATATTTCATGGTTCCACAAGTCACAATTCATTACAAGTTTGCATTCATATTTTTGACATTTTCTCATAAGAAATTGTCGAAAGTTGGATTTGAGGGACAAAAAAAGATTTATGAAAAGGTAAGATTAAATGTCAGTCCCTGTTAGAAAATGAGCTGGTAGCTTCTGTGTAAAACTGAATGTTTTTAATACACCGCAGTGCACAAGATGTGTTGACACAAAGCACATTGTTTACAGTAGTTGGCTGTGGACTGTTAGTAATGCTATGTTGGGGTAGGATAGAACTTCCATGTATATTTTCATTATTTTTTTTATTTTTTTTTATCAACTTCTAAAACTTTCTATCCCAAAGGTTGGGCTATCTAAAATAGAAACTAGTACTGGTAAAGTATCTATAGCCATATGAACCTCCAGTAGTTGCCTATGATTAGCTTTCTTAGGAGCTAGTTGAAAGTGTTTCACCTGTGAAGCTGTGTAGGTATTTGTCATTGCATGAGGGTAGTTGTCTGAATATTTGTCTTGGATGGGGTATGGGGGGGGGGGCTGAGGTTATTTGTTTGTTGATTATAAGAGGTACAGTTTCTTTGTGTACCTGTACTCCTATATAAAGTTGAAGGATACATTAGCTCATAATATTTCTTTGGCACACCAAGGATAAATGAATGTATAGACTAATTTTTTGTTTTAGCCTCTTGAATTTGATTGCAGGTCATGTTCAGGAGAAAGTCTATTCATTTTTTTTAATTTATTTATTTTGTATTTATTTATTTATTTATTATTATTATTATTATTATTATAATTATTATTTTTTTTTTTTTTTTTTTGGGGGGGGGGGGGGGGTTGGGGGGAGGGGGGTATGTTATGGTGAGAATGTTCCCAATATTGCATATGTACAAAATATGAAGCAACTTGTGATGCTGTTATTGGCAAGTACAGGCTATGCACTTAATTTTGTAAAAGCTGTGGTCAAGAGGAGCACTTCAGTGGTTTGAGCAGTGGTCCTTTGACCAGAGCATTGCGTTTGCAAAACCACTTCAGTAGATCCATTCATTTTTGTAAGCAACCTCCCACTTGCCTAATTAGCCTTTTTAAGCAATAAAAAAGTTTCATTGGTCTGCCTCTAGGTAGCTCATCTGCAAGAAGGCCTCAGTGCTTGCTTACTCAAAGCCTATACTTGCTATGTCTGTGGTCAGTCTACTCCCAATTCAGGGCTTAAATTCAGCAGTTGCCCAGGTTCTTTTGGACACCTAAAATCCCTCCAAGCAACCTAAATTTTATGTCTAAGTTGTCCAATTGAAAATGTTTCCATTTTCATATATTTCAGGGCAGGTTGTGCTTTTCTCTGTGAAGATCATGAAAATTAGTGACCGATACAATCTCCTGCAGTGCACATGCAGGCCGCCTGGCTAGCAACTCAAACAAACTGTGAAACAAGTGTTCTGCTTAGTATATAGTACCTTAGACCTATGGTATACTTTAGGCCAATCAACACACAAAGATATTATTTCATGATTCTTTTCTTGTTTGCAGAGTGAGGACGCAGTACGCAGTGGTGGACCCTGCGGTGGAGGCGGCCCATGCCCGTCTGGTCGCCATGAGAACGGGTCGCTACATCTCCCAACAGAAGACCGAGATGGCCAAGCAACAGGCAGAGGTCAGAGCCATGACAAAGAGCCGTGGTATACCTACATCGGAAGGCGGCACTAAGACTGGTGAGTTACAGATCTATATAGGGCCCCTTCGACACTGTTTAATTAGCAATGTCTTTAAAATGCGTCCATGCTTCACATTTTTTATATTAACACTTTGAAGATTATCTTCAGTTATGGTACAGTCAAACCTGTCTATAGCGACCGCCCAAGGGAAACACAAAAAGTGGTTTCTGTAGACAGGTGGTCTTTGTAGACAGGTTCCTTTAGTACATGTTTCAATGAAAAAACATTTTCAAGGGAAACAAAAAAGGTGGCCATTGTAGACAGGTGGTCACTAAAGCAGGTTTGACTGTGAGCTATAAAAGAAAACTGGGTATGGGCTTCATTGCAATTGTCTGTTAGGTAATTAGGTTAGTTACAAAGTAGTTTTTGCTCTTTTCAGTCAATATATGTTCTGGAGTTCAAATAAAACTAGTAAATGCAGTTTGAGTCCCGCCACAGCTCTAATGTCTTTTGGCAAGATGTTAATTTACATTTGCCACACTCCACCCAGGTGAGGTAAATGGGTACCCGCTAGGTAGAAATTCCCTGAATGCTTGAGCATCTTTTCATGGTAGTTCGACTAAAGCCAGGGTAATAATATGATTGCTGGGCCCTCGGGGAAAACTGATGAGGCTACCCTGGGTAAATAAGACATATTATTATTAATGCTGACTGAACACCACTTTGTACCTCTAGTGCCTCTGAACATGGTGACCAGTTCCAGCATTTCATTTCACTGAAGTCCCACTCTATTTATTTCTATGTTAGGTGTAAAACCTTTGAAGACAGCAGCAAGCCTTGCTACGTTAGCCAGCAGTCACCACTCGCATGGCACCAAACACATGGATTACACGGCGGTACCTGGCGGCATCTCACCGCTTCCTCCACCCCTGGTAAGTTATTATGGGCAATAGTTCTATGCATTGAAGCAAGATGAAATAATTTTTGTACTGAAATATTTTTTACTTTGGCAAATTTTAATTGATGAGGTGTTGTGCAAAGTTAAGAACATCTGTGATATTACAAGGTGAAATAAATATAGCTGATGATGATGATGATGATTCGCAGCATTTGTATGGCGCCATATAACTGTTTCAAAAAACATTCAAAGGCACAAGCTAGTCTGAAATACAGTGATAGTCCAAAATTTTCTTAATAAAAAAATCAACAAAATATGAAAATGAATGTGCAACATAATTTTACTTTATTTTGTATTACAGCATTTAGAATTACTTAGTGTCCTTTATTTTTTTTTGAAAATCAAATATTCAGAAAAAAAAAGTCATTTAATCGTTTCATCTTTCTGATCCTAAGTTTAGAAATGAGCTTTGAGGACAGTGAAAAGGACCTACCGGTACAACATTAATTGCACGTTTTGCTCTCCCTTACTGCTATTTTGGTCACACTCATAGGAAAGCTTTTTAAATTGTCAAAATAAATTCCTAGATTTGATTGGCCATGCATAATTCAATCTGACCGCAATTTTGACCCATCACATCTATTTTTTTCTCTCTTTCAACCCAGATTGAATCTATGGAGCTATCACCGGGCGTGGTTGTGAAGGAGGGCAACCGGGTCAAGCGAGGGCCCAAGCCTCAGGCACGCTACCACGACTCCATCACCTCAGCCAAGCTCCGCTCACTCCGCCCCGTCCACCAGTTAGACATGAGGGACGCCCAGCTGGCCGTGGCTGATATCATCAACGCAAAGGGCCCCCTGCTCCGCGCACTTCCAGTCAACGAACCCATCCCACCCATAGCAACCCGTCCGACCCCGCCCCCTCCCAAGTCCTTACAAATGGCTTGATCGAAATGAACAATTATGGGACTGTGGTAGAATCAGATGAAATATTAAAGCATGTATTCTATTCTTGACATAGGAAGAGTAAGTTTTCTTCATTGGGGTCAAACATTGCCAATTTGGATATTAAGGGAAAAGAGAGATCAAAGAATTATTCTCAGCATTATTGGTAAATAACAGCATGTATTTACAAGTATTATTCTCATCATTCAAAGACATACATTTTGTCAAAATTTATGCAAAATTTTAGTAATATTCTGCAAAGATTTTAGCATGACTGGGTATATCAGGAATCGTCCTCATTATCGTCATCATCACCACCACCATGCTCACCATCATCATCCTCATCACCATCGCCATTATCATCATCATTATCATCATCACCCTCATCATCATCATCATCATCATCATCATCATCATCATCATCAATGTCATCAACACCACACTGCCTTCAATATTTCAATAATGATTCCCAGTTTAATTAGAAAGTCAGGAAGGAGATCACTTGTTTTAAGTCCTTTTTCGTTAGAGCTACTTTTTAACATTATCAAGTCATTGAATGAGATAGAATGAAGAAGGGAAAATTGATATTTACAAGCAATATGACTATTTTCTAGTGATTTGCAAGAGTACTACCTGATTTCTATTGTGCTTTGTACTTTAATCTTGCGAACACCAATTCATATATTGGTACAGTGAAACCTGTATATAAAGACCGCTCAAGGGAAACATGAATAGTGGTCTTTATAGGCAGTTGGGCATTATGTACAGGTTTCATTGAGGAACCATATTAAAGAGAAAATGAAAATTGCGGTCTTTATAGACAGGTGGTTGTGTAAGCAGGTTTGACTGTATAATTTTCTACAAATTCTATGTTGAGAATAATAACTTGCGTATGATAATGAAAATGGAGTGATGGCCAAAATATGCTGGCTATATTTTCAAATGTTTTCAAACAGTCTTGAGTACCGTATTCAAGGCTTGAATTTTTGCTCTTGTCTCATTCACAAGAGGTCAAGGTTCAAATGAACATGATTGATGTGCAAAGTAGTTTGACCTCTTTCTCATTCCTAAATAATACCATGGTATCTATAGGACTATTCATATAACACCATCACAAAGACTTTCCAAAATTTACCAAAATGTTTCCAAAAGCCATTTTCCATAGCCTAGTGCATCACCTTCTTCTATGCCATGGTTTCCAAAAGCAATACAACAATTTTGATACTGTATTTATGATTTCTTGTAAGTCTTTGTGATTATGTTATTTGCAGTAATAATATATCTTCACAAAAACCAGGATAAGCTATTTCATTGATGATATGAAATTTTGTATAAAGGTTAATGTACCAGTTTATATGGATGTGCATATTTGTAAATATTATATGTGTCTATAAACTTTATCATTCCTTTGTACATGCACAACTAATCATATTTTTTTCCAGGTCAAATATGGCACTTATGTATATAGATTTGATAATTGTATAATGTATTCCTCATTCACTAGCATTGCTTGTGTGTGAGAGAGAGGCATTAAAAGATGTACATATATCACTAAATAAGATCCTGAAAGATTCATTTATTGTTCATTGTTTTGTCCAGCCAGGATGTAAGCGATATTATTTTGGGGTTCCATTCTTAGAATGAAGGAAGTTTATAGGATGCTCCAAGAGTATATGATTTACGCTCGCCCTTTAGCCCACTAAAGACCCATTGATATATGAAACTTGTGGGACTTTTTGGGGGAGGTGTAAATGAATGGCCTTACCGTGTTCACTGAGGTCTGTGTTATTATACACAGAAATGTGAAATGTATTACACTTGTGTCATTAAAACAAAAATTGCAGCAGGTTACTGCATAATATGTGAACAAGGCAATGGCAGCAGTATATCTTGTAGAATGCACGAAAAGTACATACATAATTACTCTTGCCCTTTAGCCCACTAGGTAGGCAACAGTATACATGCCCAAACGCTTGCTTAAGAAGGAAAGATAGAAAGATAGAAGGATGGAAAATGTAGCAGTGTGAGGAGGGAGAGTGGCAGAGATTGATTCGAGAGAATGAATAGTGTGTGAAATGGAGAGAGAGAGGGAAAGTTATAAATATTTTAATGAAATATTAGCAAACAGGGAGAGAAAGAATGAGGAAATGGAGAAAGACAGAGAGAGCGAGAGAAAGAGCAAGAGAGATTAAATGCCAGAGAAATAGAGAAGAAAGAGAAGGAGGGGGAGAGTGAGAGACAAAAGGATGAGGAGATGGAGAAAGAGAGAGAGAGAGAGAGAAAGAGGGATGGAGAAAGCAAGAGATTAAAAGTCTGAGATATAGAGAAGAAAAAGAAAGGAAGAGAGAAAGAAGGGGATAGTTAGAAAACAAGGATGAGGAGATGGAGAAAGAGATAAGGGAGGGGGGGGGGGGGAAGAGACAACTTTTTCCAATGCCCTTCAGCATATTCTTCATATCGAAGGCAAAAGGTTTGTTTCAAAGAAAATGTGTTTCATGATTTGCAATTTCACCTGTCTTCTAGGAATAGAAAAAATACTTTGACATCGTTTTTTCTCTGTTCTTTGTTTTATAAGTTCATGAAAAATTTAAATTTACATACAGCTTATCATTGGTTTAATTGGTGTATAAGATCGAGTTTACTATGTGACATAGTGGTCTGTGTGAAGGACTTACCCTGTAAGGTTCGAATCTAGTGTTCATTTACCCCTTCATTAAAGGCACTTTCGTTCATGATTGTATTTGTGTCTATAATTGGGTAGCAAACATGAATTATCTTTCGTTTTAATACAGGTATTGACCGCATTTATAAGTGTACTTATGAAGTACAATAACTCGGATTATTACCCCCTTCTTTGTCCCCTTTTCAGCTTTTGCTCATTACCCCCATTTGGTGATGCCCCCTCCCCCACTTTAAAAATGCATTCTCTCCATTTGAAGAATGTTCAGTCACCCCTGTGTGTAACTCATGCAAAATACATTTTCTTATAAAACACAATAACATAGACACATAAAGAAGAACAGCCGAGTCCATTTGAATTGCATTGTAACAATTGCAGCAACAAAATAATTTATTTATAACTGATTTCGATGAAATTCTATAAAAAGTCGTTTCATAATAGGTACAGTCATCTTTTCATCAAGTCAAATCATACTTTGCTTTGCAAAAACAAAATATCATATTTTTTTACGAATACATACGCTACGAGCACAGTATATAACTTACTATATATATAAAGATATCCCTCATAGATTTCAATTCGGTTAAGTTCAGCCTGTAAACTGCATACACACCAATGGCATAATAAAACGTTGAATGTAGTTATGAAATACAGAATTAATCTGTTCACAGTCTTAGAAAATAATGTCGATGATTCAAATCGATCGCAGCTTACTATCAGTCGCAAGTCTGTACTACAGAGATAAGAGTTTGTAAGTTTGCGATTGATTGGAGGACTTGCGACCGATTTGGATCAATCGCAACTCTTTATAAGACAGGGACCTTTTTTCATGAAGATGTTTACATGACTGAAAGATATGTCTGATTTAACTTCATGAAAGTAAACATCCATTCTTTAGCGACATATTTTGGAATGATGATAATTAATTCATTGTTAGACTATCTTTTCAGGTCTCATTATGAATTCGAATCTTCAATAAATTGCTTTATAGACATAATTTATAGTGATGGCGGGAAAAAAGAAATATTCTCAAAATATCGAGAAAATTGCTTTCAAACTACGCACCTCAACACGTTAATAGGCATGGACAATCAAATATCATTACACAAAATGTATTTTAGTACTGTTTCCATTACAAAACACGAAAAGCTTTCAAAATTGTTTTTATAATCACAAATGTAGATGATTGTTGGTTATACATGTATCACACAAAACGAACACAAAAAACACCATTCGATTTCAAATTTTAAAAATGTAGTCAGATAACTCCTTTTCCGGGCTAAAAACATGAATATTATCTTGCATCTAAAAATGCATACCTTATATTTCATTATGAAACTTCACAGGGTTACAATTATGATTACGCTGAAAATGCGTCGAAAACACATACATGTATATATATTCAGATGTAAAACGCCTCTTTTTAAAAGGAAATGTTCTCAAGATTACCACCAAATAATGCAATGAAAATGGGAGTGAGAACTGGAATATATTAGGCAATAATGTATATATATTACTAAAGATATATATTTTCTACTATACCTAGAAAATTCAAAACTATAGAAAAGATTACCAATCTAATCGATGAAATAATAATGATGCTGACTTATATGATAGATTTCCGTTAAAATCGCCTCACTTGTAAAAAATAGCTTTTTATACACCGCTATATATTTATTTCAAAAATACAAAATATAGCCATTGTACAAACGCTTTACGGATTAAATACACAATATACAAGTACAGTTGATGTAATAAGCAATAAATTAAGTATACACAGCATATCTTTACAACATGTCAAAGGCCATACATTGGCTTTGATTTGGCGGTATTAATAAATTCTTCTTCTTTCACTTCAACAGAAAGTTTTTCCGTTGCTTCTATCACACATAAATTGATATGATGATGTCTACAAATGGGGAGAAATCGTATCTTTCTTTTCAAACAAACAATTTTTTTTTATTTAAAAAAAGAAAAAGAAATAGAGATATCCCTGTAAAATATTATTTGCCTGATCCCATAATAACGGTGATATTTTGCTCCAAACTGGTACCATAAAATACCAAACCTTTCTCAATGTGCAATAGCAGTTCAAACTTTTTTGCATTTTCAGTCACTTCACCTTCTGCCGAATAGGCATCTTTGAGCCGTTCAGCTCTTGTGAAAAATTAATGAAAGAGATATAAAGTGTGAGAGAGACAGAAGATAGTGAATATGAAAGGAATGATTCCCGGCTTGTTCTCCGCGTTTAACTCTATCATACTGTGCTCTCTTTTGATGTTGAAACGGTTGAATGGTTGGAGCCTTTCCTGAAGGGAGGGTCCTGGAGTCTAAACGAGCCCGAGCTGGGATGCGAGTTGCCGAAGTTTGTTATAGGGAGGGTCTCACTGTCGACCGCCGTCTCTACGATTGGATACCTCTCATTGGTAGGTAACTATTGGAGAAAAAAAATGATAGAACGAAAAAAATTAGTAATCAGTAATAGTCATTATATACTTTGAAAAGTGAGGATGATACGAAGAAGATCCAGTAAAAGAATGGTGAACATTATTGAGAAGAAACTTCGTCGGAGGAGGAGTGAATGGGCGAACCATTGGATAAACTATCAAAGATGAAAAATAACAACTCTATTTTGATGATGACGAAACATCGACATAAATGGGTAGGAGAAGGAAAATGAAAAGTGCAAGAATATTGATACAGGAAGAAGCGTAAGATTAATTAACAGGGGAAAAAAGTAGAAGATATAGAAGACGAAATTAGTGGATGGTGAAACAAATGGAGGAATATAAGAAGAGAAAAACAAAAGGAAGAAGTATTTTTTTTGCCGGTTGTAGTTTTTTTTTTACCTTTAACGTGGACAACTTATTATCTTCGGACAAATACTTCTAATGAAAACGGTTACTATATGTAAGACAATTACCATCCCTCTTCCCAATTTACCTAAAAACCCTGAATAATTAATTACCTTTGGGGCAATACAACAAGGGGTACTGTATTTGGGGGAAGATCTCATGTGCCAATGCAGTGTTCTGTTGCTCTTTGCGAGGGCGATAATCTAGGGGGCAGTAATCCTATAATAATTCATTGAAATAATAATATCTGACTCTACCTACCCTAATGTATCTGTCTGCTGCTTTGTTTTGATTATCATCAGGTTGTTGTTGCTGTTGTTCTACGTCATCACTAGGTTGGAAGTTAGTTTGGATGAAAGCATCCGCCGCCTCCTCCTGTGTCTGCCTCCTCGTCTGCGACTCTTTTCTTCTGTTCAAGAAAGAAATAAAGATGGAGAATATGAAAGATGATGATATTAACTATAGTCACATTTTGTGCAGCGCTTAACACTACGTTTCTAAGTGCTTTACATTGTAATATTTATTATCCCAGTTGCTAATCCGCTCCCTCAGGAGTATTCCGGACAGGCGCCATTTTACAAGTGCACCACTTGCCAATCCATCCACAATAACGTTCGCATCCTACTGGGTACCCATTCAAAACCAGGGTGGAGAGTGGCAAATCCAGAATTAATGCCTTACTGAAGTCGAATTTGGACCTTTCTGTGCAGGTGGTCTTTATCATTTTCCTAAGTTTAACCCCGCATTAGTATATAAAATGATATTTATGATAGATATTGTTATAGAGATATAACACAGTACATTTGTTAACATACATTTCCTTAGTTATCAATATAATCACGTCATTTTATCTTGTAATTAGTAAAGCTGAAAGGCAAAAAGGAAATGAATACAAGTTGGTTGTGATTTGACCAATGAATGAATAATGAAAACGAAATAATAAAAATGGGTTTGCACTTACTTCCGTACCACGTATACAATTGCCCCGATCAGAGTTAAGAGAATCACTATTCCAAATATTGTTCCAATGATGAAAACTTCCCAATAATCTCCAAAAAGTCGTTCTATGGACACACAAAGAATAATGAAATAAAACAGAAAATGAAATGAGGCAATGAGAGTGTTTGAATGGTAAAATGTTGGATAGATGTTTATATCATGCAAGCTGTAAATTAAGAAAAGAGACAAATACTTTTGATCTATTTGAAATCATCAAACATCCTCTTTAAATATCATGAAATAGGTACCACCTCTCAAAAAGAGACCACTAAGCTTGTTGAACAGAATTATCAAAAATATTGTCAATTATTCGGATTCTTATTAATTCCACTTAACTTCAATCTCTTGATTTTTGAAAGTGAGTAAAGTCTCTTTCGATTACTTCAAGATCGCTGCTGTCGTCGTTAGCTAATATTATAATGACAGACCAATGTTGAATAACTTATTTTAAATTTTATATTTATAAATTCACTTTTTAAATTGATAGATACAGCAATGTCATGATTGATTCTCCGAAGTTAAGAAGCTGATTATAAAAGCAATTATTCATTCTCAGCATGAGCAGTTTTAAATCTCTATTCGACTTCGAAGTAATATGTTATTATATTTCAACAATTTTAACAGGTATTCGAAATTAAACCTTTTAAAATATTAATTTGAAAGAAAATGTATAGAAACTGGAATTCAAACTACATATCAGCACTGTGGGTTCATGCAAATAAAACTTAAATCGTAAAGGCATGAAATGTAATTTAAAGAAGTATGATGTGAAAAAGAAAATAATCTTTAAATTAAACATACCTTTACTATCTGTTTCAAGAACTCTATATTGACATCGTTCCCCTCTGTAACCGTTAACACACCTGTAGTTCCCGGAAAGAAAGGGAAAAGGAAGACGAAAATCGTTAGGAAATAGGTTCAAATAATGCAGGTTAATTGTTTTGCCACGTTTCCTTTCTACAAAATTAAATAAGGAATCGTTGTTTGAAGTTTATTACATGAACAATATGTATTACTGCAAACTTCCATCGCTCTTTTATGACTTTTTTCCCTCTGAAGGTAGCAAAAGGTATCATAGTACATTGGGAGACTTTTCAAGATAATGTTTGCCCAGTGGAATCACTAATTAATATTTTCACAGTGTTTACGCATTATGTACACAGTTTTTTCACACTATGTCCACAGTTTTTCACACAATTTCCACAGTCTTTTCACACTATGTCCACAGTTTGATACAGTGTGGTTACATAAAGAACATGTGTATTCATTATGAATACTACTTAGAGAGAGAGAGAGAGAGAGAGAGAGGGAGAGAGAGTGTGTGTGGGTATGTGTGGGTGTGGTGAGAGAGAGGAAAAAAGAGAGAAAGAAATAGAGAGAAAAAAAGAGAGAGAGAGAGAGAGAGAGAGAGAGATTACTTACTCGCATGACGGTTGCCTGATACCCGAAACCCACTGGCACATTCCCTTATTGAAGCAGTAAGATTCGTATCCGGTCGGACATGGCTCGAAGTGTGATTCGGAAGTTTTCGGGAGGTAATCGGTATTCGTCCTGCCGGCATCGTCTGCAGAAGGGAGTAAAGAGAAAAGGGGAACAAAATAGAGACATTTGATAATAATTATGTCAACGAACTAATTTTGTTCAAAATTTCCTTAGAAAATAGTATGGTTTAAAGATGGATCGTTGAAGTACATGTATATTGGAAATATTAAAAGAACCCCCCAAAATCACATCTTTGGTAATATTTTATATATTGAAAGGCGCCTTATGACTAATGATATGTCTTAGCTCTGGGTTTTAATAAATCGCTGATTACGAAAGCGGTATTACAATTGGGAGAATTTAATAAACGCTGCTGTACATCATTTCGTACAAAGACAAGTCGAATGGGAAACCTTCAATAAATTCCTTTGCACACATTTTCCTTTAACTTATTGTTATTTCCGAATCAAATCTTCTTCTCAGTCTGTCTGTGCCGTGTCTTATCTCATCATTTATACTTCCCAAGCATTGTTCTTGCTGTGGATGGTTTATTTTGGTACAGAGGGTTTTATTGCGGTTCGTTACCAACCCTCAACAATAGACTCCAAGAAAAGAAAGGGGGCACACCAGGAATCTAACGCAACAATCATCGGCAGAGCTGGACACCAGCCGCCTAAGAGACACCATATAGGGGTGCAAAAACCACTACCAATACAGGGTCAAATTCAACACCCGGTGTGTCAAAATTTGGTCGCAATTAACCTGTAATTGGGGTTAGGAGCGTCACATCTGTGCGGTACACCATTCTTAAGCTCCTTAAAAAAAGTGGTATTACTCTAAAACTTCAGGATTCACATGATATAAGCATGTTTTATAACTGCATTATACATTTTTTTTCTTTGTTCCATGATATACATTTACTTCTCAAAAAATTGATGACTTGTTGATAATGTTATCTGTTGTAATCTTTTCTTTATTTGAAGAAAGGCAAGATATCACTAAACACAATATTATGGATTGATAAACTGGGACCAGGAATGAATTCAAATACATTTATATACTGAGCCATTAGTCAGTGAATTTTTCAAATGTTTTCTTTAAATCAAATTCGAGACAAATAACAAATATGACTCGTTTCTGCTCTCCGATATCTGTCATTTTCGACCAGGAGGTTGTAGACCAACTCTTCACAATTTTGTGCTCATGTCACTGACTGGTTAATAATATATCTGTAGGAGTATTTTTTCGACTCTACGCGCAATTAATGGCACCCCGCCTCGTTTTAATGAACTAGTTCAGATTACCACCCCGCCTCTTTTTAATGAAAAAGCGTTCGGTTTTTGTGTATGAGTTTGACAACTGGAAGATTGACATTTTATCAATGGACTCAATTTCAACGGTTCATGGTCAGCGTCTGTCTGGCACAACCCTGGCACAACCCGACACATAAACAATAATTTAAGTAAATATATATATCTCTATAAAATATAAATAAACAAGGCGTTTCCCTTAAAGAAACCATGTGACGATGACTTGGCCACGCAAAAGAAGGTAGAGTGCTAAAATTTTATATTTACTATCCACTTGTACTATATCTTGTATATTCTATATCTATGTATATTCCTTACTATGTGGTCAGCGACACTTTTCACTTTGAGGAGCTTTCCATTTTATACCGCGGGATAACCGAATATATTCACTTCGGATACCAGGCCTTAAGTAGTACACATTACAGGAAGAAAAATACTGAATATGCCGATTACCCAGTTTCAATTCGAAGTCAATATTTGATTACAAAACAATCTGATCATGTTTATATTTTGTCGATATCGTTATTTACTTAATGTTAATAATCACTATATAGGGTTGACCTGTGATATATTACTATCATGCACATTTACAATTACCAGTGATTACATTATGAGCTATGGGGAAGCTCATTCAGATAATACGTACTTCAGACATATTTCCATAAAGGTTTGGTGGAATTTTACCCTTTTGTACCACCACTGTCGCATATTTTAAATTCCTCGCAACCACGGGTCATTGTGCCCTAAGTCGGCTATGGGATATTAATATCCTACATGCTTCTGATGTGCAAATAATGATAGCCGGGTGAGATATACGGGCGTCGGGAAAAACAAACAGAAAAGCGAAAATCCCAAACATACCAAAGGTCGCCCACTCGCAAGCATACCAGAAATAGTATACGAGGAGTGGGGGAATTACACGGTTAATTAAAGAAACTTGTCGTCATGTTATACATTGGTGTGTTGGTTGCGGCGAGACAGTAATTATAATGGTATAAGAAGTGGTATCAAGATGTTAAATGGATGTGGTTGTGGGTGTGGTGCCAGTGAGGAGGGTGAGAGGGGGTGTGTAAGACTGAAGAGAACGGAACTGGTATTCTTTCATTGTGTTATAAGAATGCATGAATTACGAAGTACCTTTAATTCCAGTACAGAAGATTAAAGCACAATGATAACTGTTTTGGTTCCATACACAAGAAATGATTTATAAGGACTTTTGTAAGAGTATGACAATCCCGGAGGAAGAATGTTATAGAAATGAAATTGAATAATGGGATACATAAGAATGAAATACTTTTTTTTGCAAAATTACCATACTGAGGCAGAAAGATGAATAGAAACTCATGAATTGAATTTCACAAAGTTATATTTCTGCAGCATCGAAAAGTTAAGTTATTTCCCATGTCACGCATGATGACATATCCACAGAGATTAAGATCTTAGTTCATAATATTTCCATGCAAATTTTACAAATCAGATTTTTTTCCTTTCGGTCCTGACATCACAGTTTAGTTAACGATTTTGGGGGTATTAATGTCCCTTTCATGTACATTTGTATATGTACCCTGTGTCTCAAAATGATGTCATCATGATTGTAGATAAACGTACACATGGAAACCGAGGACCCATATTTGAACTAAGCAAACATTGTCAAAGACACACCTCGACCTAATATCATATGTTCACACGTACGTGTGTAACATGAGGTCCAATAAAAAAAGACGTACATAATCATCACGTTAAAACTGAGGACATGCATGGAACAATTATGAAAGAATTATCATTACGTGTATTTAGAGCCAAAAGGGCGTTAATTTATCGGAGGTAGCACCCTTCTAGTTCTCAGCAGAAGATTATACAGTTTGAAACCATTTATACTACGCTATAATAGTCTGCTATTAAAGAAATAATACATTTTAATTTCTTTTGCAACAAAGCTATATACCTGAACTAGTTCTATACTATGGCCTGATGGCCCGAATGACCTTGTGACGTCACAACCGGAAAGTCACAGATGAGGAGCGGAACTATATTCCCGATACCACAACAAACGGTACAACTAGATAAACACCAATATCTAGGCGAGAAGAGGAGAAAAAAAGGATTTTTGTTTCATCTTTGTATTTGTTTTGGTATTTCCGGTCACTTTTGAACCATATAACAAAAGATAGAGTTGACTTTCGAGTTCAGCTAAACCGATTCTGAAAGAGACTTACAGCGATTCCCTATACTCAGTGGAGAGAACTGATAATGTTTGAGAACTTACACGGTTTGCAGGCATGGGGTGTCAAGCGATCAGTGGCTTTTTGAGGAAATTGTTCAGCTTTGTAGGTTTCCTTTTATTGAAATTATCACCCCTTTTGCTCCATACAATAAACGAAAACCGCAATTTTTTTCTTCATAAAAAATGACGGGTGCATATTGAACGCATACATTGTCGAACTGCTGTATTATGAATGAAATAAACGGCGGTATCCTAGAATCAAAATGGTACATGCAAAAACAATTTCCATCGTAATATATATACGTTAATTAATGTATACATGAATATATATGATAGTGCGAGCTTACGCTTCCGGAATGAATTTATCTTTCAGACAGTACATGCTTCCCACTTGATGTGTTTAATTTGTTTCCTACTTCCCAATTATCGTAAAAAGAGGCTCTGCTAGTTTTCATTCATCAAAATATTGATTATGATGATCATCTAATGAACCATTCAGTTCAACGGGCGAATTAATTAATTTCATTTTTACCCCTCATCTGAAAGAGCTAAATATCGATTGTTGGTGGACTCCTCTGTATATGGTAGTTGCCATGGAAACGTGAAAACATGAGTGTCTGTACTTAGCAAAAGCGTCCACGGACAACCGGAAACGGAGTTCTACTGTTTAAATGTACGAGAGTAGACCTCAACTCTTAAAAGAGTCATACTATAGAAATGGCTTCTTTTGGAGGGGAAATCCATATTTTTAGGAGTCAGTATTAGGAATTGCTTCGTTTTGGAATAGAAGTCCACTCTCAGCAGTCATGCTGCTCACGAGTCAAGTTAGCGGCTCTTCATTTGGAATGAAAAGCCATCTTTTATAGGAGTCATAAACTCATAATAAGGGATTGCCTCATTTTAAGTGAAAATCCACGCTCCAAATAGACTGAATCCACCCTCAAACGAGGGATTCAAACCTCCACTTTGAGTGGATTTCGTTATAATTTGGAATGGATTCAACGCCACAACAAAGTGATGTCTAATATTTCTAAAATAAAAAAGCGACTTTCGACCCATCTCCTTTAAGAGAGTATGATGAGTGCAGGTATGGATGAGTGAAACCATAGCGTTGTTATGGATGAGTGGTCCGCAAAAACGGAAGTGAACATATTAATGTGTATTACTATCAGCTAATTGCATGCTGCTCCCCTATCCAACCGTAGCAGACCACAAATTAAAAACTAAGGACAGTCTCTCACACTAATGATGTCATTTTGATAATGGGCCGATGTGATGACGTATTGCTAAATATCCTTGACTATGTCCCGATCAATATTCTTTATTATACCGCGCAAATCCACATTTTTACCATAATAAATCCAAATATGGTTTATCCGAACTGCATGTCTAAAACCGTAAAACCCAAATATTTTGTGGGAAAAACATCTTTCATGTGGTAATGGTGTTTGCTTTGAATTATATGCGTGGTTATGTTATTAAAACAGACAATAGTGTTATTTTCAGAAAGACTGCAAGCATTAACACAATAATAACACGCATTGTGTAGGCTTTGGCTAAAAATAGCTCAGCTCATTAACATAAACATTGGAATAAGAGACTTGGGTGTTTTCTGTCTTTGCCTTGAAATATTTCACATTTCTAAAAATCAACGATCGTACACAAGATGTAGATAACTAAAAGTCCCATTAACGTTTTAAAAAAAATGATATCATTAAAAACAAACTTAAAGGATGATGCTAAATTAATAGAGCTGATAAAGCAGTAAACCTCTCGGATGTGTGTAAGTCATTCTAGAAACATCGAAACATTTATTTTTGACGTTGCTATCCGGTCCTGAAATAATAAACAAACATTCTAGTCAACTTAGTTAGTGTACGTTCACATAAAGTGACCAACTCCGTGGTCACCACACACACGTGCTACGCTATCATGAATACATTTAGAGCCGCGGCGCCACGTGTAAACGGCGCCTTTTTTTGTTCATTTTGCTAATTCATTGCTTCTGTTTCCGAAGGTGTGTGACTACACACAGACATACAGATAATGCAACACGTGGTCTGTGTTTGTAAACCTTTGACCAAACACAGCCAGTTTGATCGTCAATGGCATCTATTGATTACATACCTAGAGGATGACACATGTTACGTTTCTAAATATTTGATCAGGAGATATATTCTCTACTATTGTTGCCTGTGCAAAGAGCTGTCGTCTCTATAGGCCTATCGACGTGAAGTACGTATTGCATGCGTATGACGAAATAACCTATGAGATTTCAAATGTGAACTAAGTATGTCAGGGGAAAGACAAGTTTGGAGATATATATAGATTATTACTTGTCATAGATACAGTCATGTTGCAATATTTGAGATTAGAATCTAGGGTCGAATAAATCGCCTTATTTTAGTCGTGATAAATTTGGAATAGGACTCCGGATGTGAAGTTGTAGAAATATTCATGCTGAAGAAATCGATTTTTCATTTCATAGTTTCGATACGTCTTGTATAAGTAGTTCTAAAACCATAATTTACTAGCATTAACTAATAAACAACATAGCTGCTTAGTATATACTAGAGAGATATCACATTGAATGTACCTGGTTTACTTGATCTGACGAACCATATACTAAACTTCTTAAAGATCTCTTCGGTTATCAGAAAAAGTGGGAGGTGGTTGAAAAAAAGTTAACAAATTAAATTTAGTTTGCCTCGCATCATAATACATTTAGCAAAAAAAAAAAAGCATTTTATGCCAAAGTTTTATGTTTTAAAATGAATCAAGGGTATGATATGAGCTTATGATAAAAAAAATTGCATGGGGGTGGATATAGGGATACTGATTTATAAAATCGTTAAGAGAAATAAGACATACAACTCATGAATAGAAATGAACAATTTGAATTTTTTTAAACTTTGCCTTGTCAGTTCCCCCACAGCTTTTTATCATAACTTCTACCCTAAGTTCATGACATGCTAATGCTATGAAAAGCAAAATGTAATATTTAAGGTAAATTCATTAGATCTTATTGATGTAGGGTGAAAATATTTTTTTGAATTTAAATCAATGCAACTTTCGCGCTCCAAGTAGATTGCTCAATGAATATATATAGATGTTCAGATGATTTGGTTTTGTTTAACCTTTAGCATGTGATCAGATAAAAATTATAATTTGGATTGAGAACAAATACACAAATTAACAGAACTATGCCTGGTATCCACAACCTGAGCATATATCATGAATATATCGTTCATCATAATAATCCTCTATATGATATACTTAGTACTTTAAGTCTTTTAGTAATATGAATTGAATTGGTAGTTCAATCTCCAGATAATTTAAATTTCGGCTTTAGAACTCCTACGCCGCCTGCAAGGGGAAATATAAGGCTTTACGAAGCTTAGTTGAGCTTTCGTGTCTGATGAAGATAAATGTACGTCGTATAAGTCTAAAGATGGACCAATAAAGAATTATCAAAATGAAAGGAATTCCTCTTTTATTGTGGGTTGAATTGATAGTATTTTGAAAACACCTTTATTCACAGGATGACTGCCTTCATATTTGCTTGGAAGGCAATGGGCCCTAATACTTAATAAAAATAAGTGGCTAAAGGCCGCATACAGGTTAGGGCAGGTCTCTCCTTTTGTGCCTCTTTCTGCCACAATGTCAAACGCGAAGCTTTTCAAACGTCGCAGATTAACGATACAACACCAACAAAATGACGTGTTCAGCGAAACTTCATCTGACACTCGCTGTCTCGGTGATGTCTCTATTTTATCGGCGACAGAGTGTGAGCAACAAAGGGACTTATGAATGCATGACCGGTGGTGAAAAGAGCAAGGAATTCCTGACAAATCGGTACAAGGACCCGTGGAGCCAGTGAAAACTCGTCTCTAACTTTTTGACGAGCATCGAGTAAGGTTAGTGCCGCTTTGTGGCCTGGTAACACTAATCGATTTGACTTTAAATCATTTTTGTTTTGATAAACGGATTCCCAATATTTTCTAAGAATGCATCAATAATGACACACTTAGGACATTCCTCATGAGATTTAGGTAGAAGGAACAAACAGTTATCCTTTCCAATCCATAATCATTTTGTATTCAAAAAGCCTTGGCCATTTCACCTGAAAAATTATGTGGTTAGGGCATTTGATCCTTGATCAATACAAATTTCACTCGTATATACCAAAGGTTGGAATTTAAACGTCGATTTGTAATCTTTCTTTAAGACTCATGTGAAGGTCGAGCACAATTGGAACTTCTGTTTGGTCACCCTATAAAACCATAATTACAGTTCAATAAACCTGTTCTATTTTCCTTTGACTTCACTTGTGTGACAAGTGAGTGAAAATTAACAAATTTTATGGCAGATTAAGATGTATGCTTTCAATCCGCCAGGCGCCACGGACAGAAGACACGAAACAGAGAAGTGGATGAGAAAACGAAAGTGCTGACGGGATCTGAAAGAAGCGAACAGCTATCAAAGTATTTGAGCAAACTATAATTATGAACCCTTTATTGAGCACTGTGTTTAACACTGACCTTGATCTGTAAATATGTCGTCACTGCAGGAGAAAATGGTGTAAAGAGAATTTCTTTGTTTAGAAAACAAACATAACCCCTCAATAAAATGGCATTTGAAAGCTATTTTGGCTCTATTGTGCTCAGTAAATGCATTTTGTATTAAATACTTGGGATAACTTTGGAGAGTCATCAGGAATAATGCTGCACTTTGACCGAGAGTAGTACAGGTATGGAAGTTCGTGAGACCGTATGCCGGTAACGTTCTGATTTTATTAATACTTTCTTAAAGATAGGTCTCTTTCTTATTTGTGTCATCTGTATCTGGGATTTTTCTTAGAGTTTACAATACTGTATTTGGAAGCACGTTATCCGAAGTGAAAATGTAAAAATGCAACACTTTCTAGTGATGACGGATCTCCACTGTGTGGATGTTGTGACTTTTATGACTTAAGGAATTGATGGTAATGGAACGCATTAGGGAAGTTACGATGGAAGAAGAGGCAAGACATGAAACAGAACAAACGAGACAGGGGACATTTACGTAATGGAAAATAGAGAATTACACTATCACAAATCTTCATCCCCATCTCTAAAAATGACCAATCAACAACGAATCATCCATTTCTCCTTACGAGACTTTAGCGAAGTCATCCACCAACCCTCTCATCAACCAACCAACATCTTCTTGCGCAGTAACCAAGCAGTAACGAATGACGTTATGCCGCCTACAGATACATTCTTAGATTGAAATGTAACTACGTAAGCAGTACTTGTAGCACCTACTTATAATATCACAATAAAGTTAATTTCTGATGCTCAATGTTTTTTTTTTCTTTCTCACACTTTCGCACATGAAGAAGTGCGTCTCCTCGAATCTTTCTTCTTCTAAAAAGACCAAGCAGTTTCAGTGTCTTCCTTGAAACATTAAGCTGGTGGTAATATTCTAAGTGATGACATCATGTCTATCGGGAGCATGCGTGCTGATAAACTGTAAATCAAATTTAAAGAGGTGACAATTGTTTACAACAAACTTCAGATGACCCGAAGACAGAGGATCTTACCATGATCTTACCGTGCTCTCTGTCAGGTAAATATTAAAACAACGACTAGTTGAAAGTTTCTGGTAAATTTTAGGTCGAAGAAGTTGACAAGACATTAAAAAGCACCTTTGATTTATGAAAGGTTTTAGCTTCGATTCCAAGTGGTTGTGATGATAACCTCAATTTCGGAGTAGTTGATACTTTCTTGTGAAACATCTTGAATCCAGTTCATAATTTGGTTTGATCAAGGTTTTGATTCAAGGAATCGATGATAGAAGAACAAAACAAGATCTATAGGACTACTGGTTACTCCATAAAGCGAGTGTTGTAACAAGAAACCACAATAAATATTTTGGGAGAAAACCAGACTTGTTCATGAAACCATGATGAATTATAATGATAAAACCACATATTCATACTTAAAGAGAGGAAGTTAACATTATCAAATAAAATCTTCATAATTTATTCATGATCTACACAATATTATCTTTAAGGCAGTTTGAGATATGTTGGGTGTATCATCATCAGTTTGTATTTCTATCATCATTATAATCATCATTATCATTGCTCTAAAACTGACTTGTTATATTTTATACACATCTCATTAAATTTCTTTCTGCTAGAGAAAATTTTCCTTCATAATCGTGACCCTTTCATTTTGAAATGTTACCTTACAATGTCATTTTGACGTCCAATCTTCTTCCGACCATCGGACCGCTATATGGTTATTTGCATAGGATCGCAAATACCAATATCGACCCGAACTCTAATGCATGTTAATGATGTCAAGAACTTAGAACTATTGTACTTCGGCATGTACGACAAGATGTATTACATCGTGAATCAATCAATCACCACCAAGCCCTCGAAAGAATATTAAACGAAATATTTTGGTAAATAAGCAAGATCTTGAGAATAGCCGACATTACAATAGGAGGAGTGCTGTGGTAGAAGATATTGAAACAAAATATCAGTTGGTCTTTTTTCGTGGGTGGTTGCAAGACGATGTGCACTCCAGCATTGGGACTCGATATCGTTTACCTATGGTGTTTGCTAACACATAGACTTTGTTCGAGTGTCACTCACAGAGGTATTTCGTCAGAGGATGACCCAATTGCAATTGGTGCTTTACTCTTTTTTTTCTCAGCTGACATGGTAAAGCAATAAATATCACACGATTTGGTCGTTAAAACATACTAAATGCTTCCCAGCCTGTGCTTAAAATAACATTCAATGATTGTTTAGTTAATAATACTCTGTTTAATATTCACGTCGTTTTAGGCTTCATGTTTCCGTCATAGTTAAGCAATATTACCAAATTACCCGAAGGATCCGGGTCATATGATCACGTATACCTATCGAGTTATAATTATGGGTAATCGTGAATATGATGGTCAAACTATTAAGGGTATCATCTATTTAGCATAAAGGAACATTATCGAAACCGGTCGATACTTTAATTTGAGTTTACCTATTCTCACACTCTGTGATAGAATTTCTACATTCAGTTGCGACCCCCTTAAATGATTTCGTTTCGATTCATGCCATACCAACGGATGGCTCGAGTTGAATATACCACGCTTTCATGCCTGGTAAATTATATTTGCATGTCAGAACTCGTGAAGTACAAAGTTCTTTCATTTCTTTTGTATGACGTCGGGTGAATGGAATCGTCATGCTATCTATATTTCCTTTTCCCACCGCCGTGCGGTGCACTCAATCAAAGAGGATTCCATTTCAGGCTTTTCAAAAAAGGAATGCGATCCTTTCAGAGCTTAGAGAATATTAAGGCCTTAAGAATACTTCATCTAAATATAAATTGCTAACTATGCTTTTAAAGTCATACGACTTCTTGACTGATATTCGAGTAATCTATATCATTTGTCTATTAAAGCGTTCCTGAAGTACAAGAC
Source organism: Strongylocentrotus droebachiensis (assembly GCA_035222895.1). Classification (NCBI taxonomy): domain Eukaryota; kingdom Metazoa; phylum Echinodermata; class Echinoidea; order Camarodonta; family Strongylocentrotidae; genus Strongylocentrotus; species Strongylocentrotus droebachiensis. The sequence continues at coordinate 135,924 of JAVYIG010000599.1, read as the reverse complement.
AGTGAACTATTTAAAAATGATTGCCAGGCCATGTGAGCCGGGTAATACCGGAAACTATTGATATTTCGCAATGGTCGGTGTAGCTTTTGTACCTTCGCTCGTACAATGAACAAAGTATTGATTATTGATCTGTTGGGAGTTATTTAGCTGTAGCTCATTCATCGGTAGACCTTCCCAAGGCAGGTTGGCATGTGACAACCAAAAAACGAATGCCAAACAATATGATAGGCCGTCAGCTGAGACCACTGCAACAAGAGAATGTCCTCTTGCGGACATCTCCAAAGTAGATCATTACATTGTTGCAGTAGGGCGTCAGGGGTGCCTTCAGATCGCCACTAGACTCGAGAGGCATGCCAGAAATCCATAGGCCATTGTCTACCCAGTTCACGCATAATAAAACGATCTATAACAATTACTATTAAGACTCAATGCATACCATGAAGGTAATAGACAGTAAATCCCGGATTAAGAGAAGCCAGAATGACCACTAAGCGGATTTCCAGTCTTAAGTATGGGCTTTTACTTTTTGAAGTAACATTGGGTTAACAGTTATGTTTATAAAAATGTCCATCATAATGTCTCAATCATCTTCACTTATGCATGAGGAGAAAGTTTGACTAAATTGTAAGCTCAATATTTGTCTCTTTACAATTACAAAAACGTGTAATATACCCAAATTTTCATTTTATTACATTATAATTGTATAGTTAATTATCAAAATACGAAATTTGTTGACGATGATTCTTCACGAATTCTTCTCCCGGATATCTGATTGATTTTTAAAATGAAAGAAGACTATTAAGAAAGGTAACATTTCTACATCATGACAATATTACTTTTCTTTCTTTCTTTAAAGCGCCTACAGTATAATTATTACCCCTGTCACTGGATTCAATAAATATTCTGCAAACTACAGTTTACACTGTACAACATGACGCAAAATGGATTATTCTTTCTACTTACACAAACTTTTTCAATAAATGCATATTATACAGCAGCATGCAACTGTTGCTGAGCAACATCAACTCATAAACCTGAACTGAAGAAATTAGTGATTGTACAACAATTCAACCTCAAGATTAACGGATGCCCCAAAAAATCTCCAAGAGAGTGAGAAGTGAGAAAGGGGGAACGGACATTCAAACGTTGATATGTCAGGCAGTACATATTTTCAAACAAACAAAATGTTGGTCGTCTTGGTAGCGGTATCATTGACATTGACCGCAGATTAGCCACTATTTAGAATTGTTGAACTGACCTAAGCTTAGTTAGTTAGTAACCATGCTAAAGCTGACTTCGGTATAATTTCGTTTAGATTACTAGTTATAATAAGAAGTGCTTACCTGGCGTTTCTATCGTGTAAGTAGGTGTAAAATTAAGGTTATTTGTCTCCTGACCCGCCATCACAGTTAAATTTTAGAACTGAATACTTGAAGTTAAATAGTACTGAAGATAAAAGAAAGGCAGAGGCAAAGTCCTCTCCACCGCCACGAAGTCACAAGTGCGGCACCGGTTTGTAATTTGCTGCTAAATTGCAGAATAAGTTACTTGTTGGCAAAAAATACTTCTGAACTATTGAAGTGAAGCTGCCCAATGCTGGAATGATTACGAAGGGGGAGGTACCGAAAGCTGAAAGCAGACGATCAGAAGAAAAAAAACCGGTGTCTGTTCCACACGTGTGCGATTCGTAGTATGCCGCTTTACGTGAATGAATGAAATACGATCGATTTGCTGCCTATATATATATTTATGTGCAGATTGAAACGCGCGCGTGGTACGCAGTGTGCGTGGGAACAATGTGCGTGTATTTGATTGTCCATCAATGTACTCTCTCTTCCTCTCTCTCTCTCTCTCTCTCTCTCTCTTTCTCACTCTATTCCACTTTAAATGTTAAAAAGTGTTGAAATAGTAAATAAATCTAATATTCCGCCCTCACTATTCCACGGAAATGTGTAGGAGAGTAATTGAAGAGTAAATGAATTTGAAAAGAAAAATATTCTTTTAGATATGTAGCGATTTAGAGAGGGTTTGCCCAAACATATTCTACACGATAGCGACTACTTTCGAAAAAACAACGCCAAGGACAATTTCAATACACTATTGACTCATAGAAATCATGTTTGGATTAAATTATACGTCTTTGTCATGTTCACACATTTCAATAGACGCACAAGGTTGTTGAAAATGCCTTTGGCTTTGGTTGAATTTACGAAAGTTGGTGCTATCGAGTTTATCTCATATCATACTCCACTTTCTGAAATTTAAATGATTGGGGTTAATGATATGGCTCTTGAAATCTTACCTCGTGAGTCTTCTGGGTTAGAAGACTGGTGATTGTCGCTCGTTGTGAATTCATCTTCATCCATCGCCTGGGTCGAAACGGTGGACGAGACACGAATGGGCGTGGTCATCCTGGTTGTGACTTCTTCTTCTTCGATGGCGACTTTGACCCTCTTGATTGCTTTCTTCGACTGGGGGACGCCATCGGACAAGAGCTCGAACGTTCTCCGGCTGGACTCTAACCTCTGCACGAACACAATGTACCTCTCACCCAAGACAGCTCCATCCAGGCAACGCGGGGACAGAGGCGTTGGTATCGTCATAGCAACGGGATACGCCCTGGTAGATGGTGGTATCGGTGGCGCCATTTCGCTCGCATCAAGTGATGATAGCGCCTTGGTGGCGTCAGAAACTCTTATTTTTATTTTCTTCTTGTAGAGCTCTCCGTCCCCTTTAATAACTTGGAATACTTTGAACAAAAATGTAGTATCACCGTCAAGCTTTAGTAATGTTCCTGCCAACACGATTTCGGCGCTTTTCGTCCTATCCGCGAGACTGAGAGATGGATCGGCGTTGCAGCTTGCCAAAGTGGATGTTAGCGTAGCACGAGAGAGTGTGATGAGAAGGGTGACAGTCATGAGAAAATGCACCGTTCCGCCGGTGTGGTGCCGGCAATGCGCTTCGTTGCCCATGCTTGCTAAATTAAATTCCACTTACTCGGTAAATTTAAAGGCACTGTTTAATGGAAGCAATTGAAAATCGATCACAACGACACCGTGTATATGAATTATGTTTCTGTAGTAACTGGTTCTTCAGAGTAGTAAACGAATGTATAAATTTTACTTCAAATTTAAAGCTCGCTTATAATAATTATATACTGTTGATATTGCCTCACATTCACAGCGTGTACTTGCTTGCATTCAATAGAAATCCACGTGTCTTTTTTTCTCACAGTGATTTTTTTCTCTCCAATATTTCACAACCCCAGATTCACAGTTTGAAAGCAATTTCCAAGGTTAATCGATCGATGCAGATGTAATTTCTATCACCGTTGTTTATGTGACGCGTGTCGGTGGAGCTACAGGTTCTTTCCGCCGAAGATGTCCCTAGAGTTGAGGGTTAGGAAGCGATCAGATATAACCCAAATCACTTTCCGCCGTCCAAGCAATATAACAGTATCTGATATAGCGTGAAATGGTATAACAAGAGTTTGAAATAGTACCTGGTAGATTAATCAATATATATTTCAAATCGGAAATAGTATGACGATAACAATCTCTGGGTCGAGGAGATCCTCCTGTAGATCGAGATTCGGAAACCAGAAATAATCACATAATCCTAATTCAGGAATAGATTGCCCACGATCCGATGTAGGGAGAAACAAATGATTTCGTTTCCACAGTCGTAACCACCGAAGCACTGTATTGATCCAGCAGACGATTAAGGGTGGTCGTCATGCAAGGCACTCAAATCAATGAATGAGCGATGTGATGGAAGCCCTCGCTTTTGTATCAGGCAACCTTTCTGGTCAGGAAACCCTTATCATAGGAAGAAAACAGGACAATTAGTGCAAGCCACACAAGAACAAAATTAATAGAGCCAAGGCTAACCATCCATTCAAGCTTTATTTTTCTTCCGTTTGATAACGAAATTGCACCTATATACGCAACACGCTTCTAACCAATGTTTACCTGTCACGGACGGTATTTAATTTTAGCAATGAGTGTTTCCGAGCCTAGAACATTGCTCACTTATTCTCGAATACCACAGACATTGGATGACACCCCCGGAAAAAAAGTTTGGTAGGCGGACGTCCGACTGTATCTATCAATGGCGCTGTTTGGAAAGGCCAACAACTGACGAAACTTCCTCAGGTATGTCTATACATGTAGGTCAACCTGGAGTCAGAGGAGAGAGACAGAGAAGGACACTGTATGAATCATGACCTTTTTAATCCCTTTTCGTCTAAAAATGATTTTATCGTAGCTCTCTATTGGTAAACATCAGCGCAGCAGGAGGTTTAATATCGGTGATGTTTTTGTAGACTTTGAGAGGTGGAGATGGTCGTGAACGTATGACTCACAGCTCAAGCGACGCTTTTAAGAATCCCGATCTTTCACGGCTGCTTTTATGGACTGTCATCCGCCAGCTAGCCTCGTGAGAATATGGAGCAGAGAAAGAGAGAGGGGGAGAGATGGAGATGGAGACAGAGACACTGATTTGAACTCATAGCCCATTCCATCGAAATAAATTTGATAAAGAGTAGGCATTTTGTATCGCGCGGTAAGCACCTTCGCGCGGGTGCGTTGAATACGAGCGAAGACGACAAATTGGTTGTACCCACTTGACGCATCTTCCGGCTGATGCCCAATTAGAGGCCACGACCCCGTACATCAGAGCTCCTTTCTCAGAATTGGTTTCCAGGGATGCATGCAGGCTGCTCCTACGCCAGGGCTAATACCATGTTCAAGCAAGTACCACAGGGCATCAAAGGGTGTCTTTGTATGTTAAGCATCCTCCTGACATACGGAGATTCGCTTGCACTTTTTCTCGGCGATGAACACTTGCTTCCAGGTCGTATAGATGTTTAATACAGCTATAAAAGACGAATCGATTCGCTTACCTTAGACACTGTTAGAGAAGATAAACATTGGAAGGGGTATTGTTGGGGTCATTGGTCTGGATAAAAAGGGACTGTAGTCAAGCAGACGTCTACCGGAGGACATCACTTAAGAGCTGAAAAGTTATGATGATTAGCAGAGCTTAAAAGGCTTTTGTTAAATAACTGTTCATGGCGTCTGGTAGGTCTGGTGTTAATTATTGATTAAGACGATTCTTAATCTTAATGTCCTTTAGAAAATGAACGGACAGTAAAAGTTACCAGAGACTTCCGGTATTTGACTTTCGTTTTCTTTGAATGAAAACTGATGGAATGATAATTGCATTATTTGCAAAATACCATCGACAATTGCTCATACATATTTAATGAGACATATACTTGCTCACAGATAACTACTAGAGAGAACGTTTTAGAACACCTTAATATGATTTTCCCGAAAACATTAGCACAGAGAGCAAAATACTAAGTGAATACTTGAAAAATAAAAACAGAACTGGGTTATCAACTTAAGCAAAAGAAGTTTGTTTTTTAATAAAAAAGAAGAAGTGAGGAATATAAACGAAATAAGCATTCTTTGTAATGCATTGAGATGTACTTCCCTATTTTTTTCTCCAAATAAAAATACCTTATTAGGGTTCGAAACTATATTGGAAATTATCGGAACAAAATAAAGATTGAATCCCATATAAAGGGGAGAAATAATGTGTTATTAATTGGTAGTCCCGATTTGATTTCACCACATCATATATTCTATTTACTATGCGACCAATGTCTATATTTCAGAAGATAGTAGTAACATTTGATATGGCCCGATTCGTAGAAAAATTTACACCAAAGGAATGCATATAAAGATGCTTTATACTCTGTCGTTATAAATAAAGACATACTGCAATTGAGGAAAACTCTGACGAGTTAAATTTTACAGTTTTTAATTTGCAATTTCTTATTTGAATTTTCCTTGTTGCTGCATTTTCTTTTTCATTTATTCAACATATTCTTCAAACCTGCCTCTTATTACTATGAATAATATATTATTATTATTATTCTCCTCCTTCTTCTTCTTCTTTTTCTCCTTATTCTCCTTCTTCTTCTTCTTCTTATTCCCCTCCTGCTCCAACCCCTCCTTCTTCATTCTCCTTATCGTGCCTTTTTCTTTTCCTTATCACCAATTCTGTAACTGATTTTGTTTTCTTCTCGCTTGATATAGCAGCATATCAACATGTGTCAAAGTTGGCAAAATGCTGGCAAAATCGCATCATTATCAAGAGTTTATCATTATTAACAACTTATCAAATAACTAAGTTGTGGTTCCCTCGATTTCGGGCTATAAATGAAAGCGCCCTCATTGGTAAAATTCAGTAAAGATGTTTTTAAAGTTTTGTTTTAATTATATCTTTTATATTTTTATTTTGATATCGGCATTCACATTTTGGCCCAATTTCTGTTTAAAGAAACCTGGTTAAAGGGCTCTATAAATAAATATCTATAATTTAAAATAAATGAAGAGGATATAATGTAAGTATTGAATAGTCGGAAAACCGTAGCTGTCCCTCGATAAGAATATCCGGCCATCAAATCGTCACAGTTAGTAAAATAAAGATAACCCGGTTTTTATTGCCGGGATTCCAGAGAAACTGATCGTCTTTCACGGAAGCACGGGCTTCCCACTGCTTCCTAAAATCAACCGATTAACTTATACTCCGCTGCTTCCATTTAATTGTCCAGACAGTCTCTGTCAGTTGATATCACCTGAATAAAAACAGCCCAAGGGGCTAGGGGTAGCAGCGAATGGAATTGCGAAAGTTTTTGAGAGAGAGAGTGAAAGAGAGAGAAAGACAAACGGATATACAGAGAGAGAGAGAGAGAGAGGGAGAGCGAGAGAGAGAGAGAGAGAGAAAGAGACAGAGAGAAAGAGAGGGAGGGAGAGAGAGAGATAGAGATTGATAAATATAAATAGTTTAGAGTGAAATATTGATTTATGCCTCGAGATGATTTCGGTCCAAACTCACGTTCCTAATATTATGCATGGATTCAGTGCAGATTATCAGAGAATATTGAACATAATCGAAATAACTTTGGAGTAATCAACTTAAGAACAATTCCAATGAGCCAACCTATATTGCGTTGCCTGAGGAAAATCATATGTCATATGTCATTAAACTGTTTGCCCATTCCATAATGTTACGAATAAGTAGTTAAAATTGCCTGAGGTCGTTTTTCGAAAGTCCTTGCGATCCTGTTATTGGGAAGTTAAAATAGTTCAAAAGAAATAAAATCGAATTTCCACGATACAATGTGGTTTTGTGTATGAGCAAGTGTCTGCTGCAAGTGTCCGATGCAAACGTCTTTCCAATACAAAAACAAAATAGAATAGGAAGTTTCTACGTTGCTGAATGTAATACGTCTTTATGTTAAAATATATGATAATACGTCAATAAAATGCCTCTGATATGAGGTGAAATCAATTCTCAATTCTCGTAAATGTCATCTATAATAAATGCTTTAAATGCTTAATTTAACTGTCACAAGAAAGACATGGAAAAATTATGTAAAACAGCAAATTTGCCATATTTTTACTTTGATTTGCTTTGTACATGGTCTGAACTAAAATATGTAAATATTGAGGGGACGAATAACATAATGAGAACGATACTATGGAATAATAGTAATATTAAAATAAGGAACCGAATGCTTCATTTTAAGGTGTGGGAGAGAGGAGGAATAAAAAGAGTACACCATGTTCTTAATGACGGTCGATGGAAAAACTCTGACGAAACTGCCCAAAGATATGGGTTACCCAAAATGTTATTTGCTTTTAAGTTTGCTATGTTGAAAAAGGCTTTCCCCTTGGTATGGTTGCGTAAATCACAAGATGTAGAACGTGATGAAGTAATTGATTTACAGACCATTGAGATTTCGACAGGGGATATGATAGATTTGTCAAAACTTAATACGAAAATAATATATTCACTGATTGTGCAAAAAAATAAGAAAAAACCATATATTTTAAACGCATGGCAACAACGACTACACTTACATGCGGATTTTAATTGGTCATCTGTTCTACAGTTTAAATTTCATGTTATACGGAATAATAAAATCAGAGAATTTAACTTTAAACTTTTGCATATGATTTTACCATCACGATACAATTTATGCAAATGGAAGATCTTAGATTATAATACATGTGAGATATGTAATACGCTAGAAACCACTAAGCATATGATGTTGGAGTGTGAAAACGTAAGATTGTTTTGGAGAATTGTTTCAGGTGTAATCTTCAATTTATGTGGTCTAAATATTCAGATGACTGAACAGATTTTAATACTTGGTTATGAAGTTGAAAACTCAATTTGTCATTTAGTAAATTTAATAATAAATTTTGCTGAGTATGTAATATATAGAAACCACATAAAGAATTTACAATCATTTAATAGAACACATGCGAGAACTCTATATCGTAGTCTTAAATATGAGTTGACATTTTATTTGAACTGTAAAAGTATTAAAAGAGAAAATAACAATATGGTACAGAAATTAATTGAGATGCTGTAGACAACGAAAACAGATGTACTCATGAACAAACTAATGGGACGTTGCAATATTTTATTTGTTTATGATTGTATATGAGTTGAATTTGTTTATTTGAAGGAAAAGAAACAAAAAGGAATGTCAATTTGAATAATAAAGTTCCTCTGATTGAGGTTAAAGAGAAAAAAAAAAAAAAAAAAAAAAAATCTATAATAAATGCTTGAATATGCTCATCGTCTATTATTAGAAAAAAATCATGAGTCATTGTTCACCATCTTGTAGACATTAACTATCCATTTCATACTTTCTCTTCTTCTTCTTGATATATCACTGCTTCATTAAACTGTCAGCTACTCGTCATTAGTTTGCCTGAAAGGTAAGGTGTTCATAGTGAATGATGATTTTCATACAATGATAAAAAGCGGAATGGGGTTATTCTGACGTACTTTTAAAAGTACGCTTAATCATTCACAAGTGTCTTTTGAAATCTGAGAGATTCTTACAACTATCAAACATCGAGGCCAGATAGGGAACATATTCACGTATTACCACTTTGCCTCAACGCTAAAAAGAAATTGTTATTTATATCTTAATTGATAAATAACGTACATATTTTAGGTAGATTTCTTCTTTTTAAAGGCCTGTTGAAACATTTAGTAAGAGTGTAAGAGATATAACAAAATATTTAAATAATATAACATTTCTGAAATCTGAATCTGTTTAAAGATTCAAAAGGCACTTCGTTTTTTTAATTTTTTTTATCATAGGACAATTGGCATTCAAAATAAAATTGACTCTTAACACATTTTGTGGAAATAATTGATATATCATTTACAAAATAGGATTATCTTACATGTATTGCCACACATATTAATGACTAGTGGCATGTTTATATTAACAACCCTGAATGCAAAAGGCACGAACACGCATCTTTGATTTAAGAACTTTTGATTACTTCCTTTTTAATGTGATACGTCATTTTCATTTAAAAAGAGAATTAGCTGGATGACGTAGGTAATTTCGTTAATGCATTTTAGGAAATAAACTCATATTTTTCGTTTTATATAAGCATCTGTTTACACCCAAATAATATATATTGCCCCATTGGTAAACATAAAAATAGATTGTTGACGTCTGTATATTTCTGGCGTTCATTTATATCATGTTTTCTAATCCTATCAACACCCTGTTCTAACTGTTGGGGTTTGATTCTCACGGAAACCATTCATGCCTTTCCGCTGATGGATTAGGAATACCGCGAGAAATTTAGTAAACAAGATACTTCCGTCATTCTAATCACCTTGACTAAAAAACAACTTGACTTTGAATGGAATAAAATAAATAAACCATGGAAAATAACAAAAGCGTGCAATTAACATGCAAACAAGAAGATATAATGATGGATGATGATGATGGCGTCGGAAAATTTGGATGGGAATTTATGTAATGTGAAATTCATGATGACGTTGAATGTACCTATAGGTCCACTCCCACGACCATCTAAACACTTTAATATTAGATAAATCGTGATATTCGAACCAAAGTTTAAAAAAAAGTTTACACCTAGAAACTTGTTTATTATTAAAAAAATCTGTTATGAACAGTAAATTATTGTACATCTTAATATGAAAGAGTTTTATTTTTATTTTATCCCAAATCATTTGGTATCATTTTTGTGCGGTATGTGGTCACGATTGGATGAATAAGAGACATTGTTTAAGAGAGTGCAAAAATCGACTTGCGCCAAAGTGGTGCCTATGTGATGTTTGAATAAAACAATTGGGATTTGGATATTAATTCAATCTTTGCAGATCCAAATAACATCCCTTAAAAAATTACTCATGCCACACATATCAAAACACACACACAGTCACACTCAGATAAATGAAAATTACACGCAGCCAAGTCATTATTGCATAATGAACATTACCGTAAAAGTGCAATTTTCCCATTTAATATCAAAATGGAATTTAAATCCAATCATTCCCAAAGAACTCGGTCAGTCTGCATCTAAATGTGCTACGTGAGAGTGTGTTCCTTATGTGTGTGAGTGTGACTTTGCTTCTGAAAAAAGCATATGCAATGCATCTCATTTGATACATTCAATTAATGTTCTCACTTTAATACTTTTGCGCAAGTCGATTTTTGCACTCTCCCAAACAATGCCTCCTGTTCATCCAAGCGTGAACACACACCACACAAAATGATACCAAACGATTCGGCATATAACACTCTTTCAAAATATGTATGATAATCTTTCATTTATAGCTGACTCTTGAAATAAATGACAATTGACTTAGTGTAAACTTTTTTGATTTACACGGTAGTCATGTTAATGTAAATGTTTCTCTGTAAGCAACGCCATAGCCTACTCTTTGAAATGAGTGGAAATCAATTCTAGGAGTCGGGGGTTACATTGTTTGGTGTTACGTTCGCTCAAAATTATAGTCAGATCCAATCCAAAATCGTGGTTGAATTACTCTTTTGAGAGCGGATTCAGCTTTTTCTTTTCTTTTCTTTTTATAGCTAGGATTTCAATCCAACCGAAATGATCCCCAATGATATAACTCATCAACTTATGCAAAAAAGAAGATTTCTATTCTTGTAAATTTTAAGAGCGGATATGCTATAGACATATATAGATAATCATTGCTTGTACTGTATTTACAGAAAAATGTGTGGGTATGTGTGTGTAGGATGTGTGTGGGTGTGTGTGTTTTTTTGCCTCTGGTGATTGACGAAAAAAGGGATATCATCCTTCAGATATGAAGGTGCATGGACAGGCAACCTTGCTGTGTGTTTGATGTTTGTGTGTGTGTGTGTCTGTTAGTGTGTGTGTGCGTGTGGGTGGGGGTGGGGGCTGTGGAGATGTGTGGGGGTGTTCTTGCATATGAGCGTATGTTATTGAGGTGTGTAAACGTATGTGAGTGTGTATGTGTACGTGTGGGGATGATTGGGTTGCAGATGGAAGTGGGTTTGTTGTGGGGTTGGGTAGTAAAGGAGGGGGTTATCATTTATTTCATAATTATAACTGATTTCACTCAATTTTATCAATCATAATTTATGAATCTAACATGTATTATAACTTGATTGAATGATGTTATTATGATGAAAAAGAATTGTATTTGAAAGAACTATTTGTATTGTTTTTATATTGAATCCTGTTTTTGTGTTGTTTTGCTTGTCTTGTCATATTGTTTTGTTTTGTATCGTCCCGTTTTCTCCATCTTTTTCTTGCATTTTCTACCTAATAATGCTATAATATTTATGTTTTAATAGGGAACTTAAATTACAAGTTATGCCTTCCTAGGTTTTCTCCTCTAGGACACATCAAGCAATTATCTTCCTAGTATCAATCGTATACTTTTACTGCACTGCATGTACCATAATTTTTTTTATGTACATTTCTTTTTTGTAAATATCTTTATTGGAATGACTTTGTACAACAATGAGCTTTGTAAATTTTATTTGCTGTCATTGTGGAAATGAAATGAAAAAATGAAATGAAAAAAAAAAAATAATACGGAAATACAATATTGCGTGTGTGTTCTGTATTTGTACCTGACGACAGTAGGGAATAGTTTAGCTATAACTCTTGTTTATCGATTTAATGGATGATGTTCGACCCATTTTCTAGTGACAACCGACCGTTTTCTTTAAAAGACAAGTACATCAGATCAAATAAACGCATTGGAATTCAAGCAGAAACGAATAATCTGATATTCCTTTAATATACACGTAAGATTTGCGAGAAATATGATATCAAATCGGTATTATGATTGCGGATCAAAATACTAATGAAATGACGCAAGAACTGTTACACCGTGTTTTTCTAAATGTCTGAAGTATATCGCAGATACTAAAATGGATGTTTTCATGGACATCGTTTATTTGTTGTAAACGGAAAATATTTCTTACACATAGATGCAGTACTTTAAACATATATTTCCTTGGAATGTTCATCTTTTGCCGGGGATCTATTAACGGAAATAAGTCAGATTTATCCTGGTCTTTGGTACAACATTATCTCAAGGATCTGTAGTGGGGCAAATCATTTATTATCGGAAACAAATATCCCTTTTATGGTATGAAATTAAATACCAGTCAAGTTTGTATTTTTTCTTTAAATTACACGTCTTTTCATAGAACTCTATTTCGAGAATATTCTATTTAAGTCAAGATGTGAATGTCGCTCCTTCTCATCCAAATTAAAATAATTTTCATGAAATTTGGGTAGGAATAATTATGGTTCATCTTAACCCCAAAGTGAAAGGAAGTGGGTATTTTGCATGACAATCACACTTTATAATATCATTTTTGGTTTACATAATTTCCCCCCTCTACAATCTATTCAAATTTAAATGATTTATATGATTTCATTGCTGAGTAAAAAAATATTGGTATGTATCAGACCTATTGCTATTTTTTTAATTCTTCAATATAATATACAACATGTCCAACATTCGTCATGAGCAGTACTGCTATCGATTTATTTAATTTTAAATAATCATTATGTTTAGGTTTTTTGGCATTCATCATGAATTCTTACAATGTACAAAGTCCATTTCAGTCTGGTGACTACAAAGACAGGGGACATACCAGATGCGTCGGCATCGGTGTTACAAAATCGTGGTTTAATGTGCATAACAAAAACAATTTAATGTCAGTGTCCTTGAAATGTATGAATGGAATATATATATGTTTTTATCATTATCCTATTGACGTAGTAGGATTCAATGATTTCTGGTTCTATTTTTACTCCTCTTGCTATCTTTCTCTCTCTCTCTCTCTCTCTCTCTCGTGATGTCTTGCTCTGTCTCACCGTCTCTATCTTTCATGGGAATAAGGGTGTATTTATTCTACCTCTCCTCATTCTTATGCATCTCTCTCTCCCTCTCTCTCTCTCTCTCTCTGTTCTCCTGTTCCTCTGTATAAATTATCCCTCTCTCTCTCTCTCTCTCTCCCCCGCCTTCTCTCCCGCTCTCTCTTCTCCTGATACTCTGTATCTCTTTCGCTCTCTCTACACGTTCTGTATTGACACTCTCCGCTTCTTCTCAGAACTACAGTCAACATGCCACAATGGCCACCTCTCTGTGATGATCACCTGTGCATAGTGGTCAATTTTATCGGTTCTTTCTATGAAATAGTAGGTATATCTATTAAAGAACCTGTGTAGAACGAGCGCGTGATCTTGGAAGCACTGTGAACTCCTTTTTCAAAGTTTGCATTGATGAAACCTTTGCCTGTTTCTTGGCCTGTATCTCAGTTCATGCAGATACTTTTTACCTTATTTGTACCCATATGTATCGTTACTCTATTTGTTGATTTTGTATTACGTTTTATGTATTTTTTAATGCTGACTTTTATACAGGGCCCTCAGGAAAAAGATTATTTAGTAAATTGACGGGAGTACCGTGTTAAAATAAAATATAATCAAATGGAATCAAATCAAATCAATGCATGCAGACTAGCCTTATGATCTATGCTGAATGATAGCTAATCACTTCATTGGAGATCAAAACTGAATACACTCACACGCACACGCACGCACACTGTCTCACTAAGTCACGCCGTGCGTCTTAGCTGTTTTGTTATCTGAACAGTTGATTTCAAATAGTGATTTGAAGACGTTTACCTGCATTATGTTTATAAAGCTTAAGGATTTTATGTAGGACAATGTAATGAATGACGTATATTGCTAATAGTTAGTGCTATTTCATGCATGATTTTCGTTGAATCCAAAGGCAAATTGACAGCTTTATTTGAACTTATTTAAAATTTAACTGCTGTGGTTATTGTTCCAGGGTAGAAATTTAATTATCTTGATAAGCGATGTTAACCTTACCCAAAAGTGTGAATTCTCTGGACAATAGCCGTTTTAATGTCAGAACTTTTAACAATTTGACAATGAACTACTGCGGATACAGATGCAGGGTTAAATACCGAACGAATTTTATAGGCCTTCCTGTGTTATAACAAACAATTCGTCACAACTATACACGAGTTAAAATAACAATTTGTGAAAAACAATTCACAGCACGTGACGGTAATTACCTGGAGGCTATTTCACTCTCTCGCTCTGTAAATATATATGTATATATATATTGTCTGTCCTTGATTAGAAAGGGAATTTTTTCAAACAGTAACCTTATGTACAGGCAGAATTATTTTTCTCATCTTTGCACGAAAACAGTATTTATCAGAATTTTGTATAAACTGTGTAATATCTCATGTCAGTCGCCCTTCCTTTATAAAATAGGGTCAGAAACAACGGTCTTTACGGATAAACTCCAAAACCCCAGGTTAAAAACAATATTTTTGATGAGGAGAAAAAGCCCACTGAACCTGAAATCTAGGCTATATTTTAGAACTTACCAGGAAAGTTTGTCAAACCCGTATAGTTTTGACTTAAAAGACTGTAGAGGCCTCTCGAACAGTTTAAGGGATTCATCTTGAAAATCAATTAGATTCTTCATTATTAGCATGATTAGGGTAATGATTAGGGCAATGACACTTTCCGCATTTTACATTTTACATTTGACATTTTACAACGGAAAGGAATTCTCCCAGTGATTTGGAAAGGGGAAAACAATCCTTATCTTAAACAATCGTTTCGTATATTTTGCCCAAACCTACTACAGGTTTCATTCCTGCATAAACCAAAAATAACTTACTTTCAATAGAAGCAGAACAATCAGACAAACCAATCAAAAAATTTGAGCAAAATCGGATAACTAATAAGAAAGTTATGAATTGTTGAATAGACTTAGGGCTAACGAATCTCGTTAAATAGAATTAATATGAAGGGGGGAAAAAAAATCAATAATTTGATTTGAACTGATTTGATTTTCTTCTGCATTCGTGTAAGTACACAGTTTTTCGATAACAATACTAATATAAAGTACAATAAGTATTTTCCTGACAATGAATTATAAATAAGCAAATATATATACATATATATATATAAAATTTGTTTTTTTCAAAAACGAAATAAATACTGAATTCCCTCAAACATTATAAAATTACTTGCGGAAGAAGGATTGTCATTGTAAGCAGATTGCTTGATAACACGACGGCCCCTAGAAAAAACTCATGAAAATAGATTGACACATTTATTAAGCAAAACGGATAGGTAATTGAAAATACAAATTCTGATGATGTTGATATTGACAATGCAGATGAGGTTGGTGATGATGAAGAAGATGCAGATGACGATGATGATGATGATGAGGACGATGATGATGACGATGATGATAATTTGATGATACGTTGGTGATGATTTGACATCATGAACGAATTCATTGCAAATGTGATTTTTCTATTAATTTCCATGTACTGTGGATGTCATTGAAGAGATTTTGGATGTCGAAGAATGATGACAAAAAAATAAAACAATAAGTGTTTCCTTGACATTGAGAAATGGAATCGTTGTTGATTACGAATTAACAAACGTGCTCTAATTCTAAAGCTGTGTAAAATGAATGATGACATTTTTAGAATTAGGCCTGGATAATTACCTCTGAATAAGGTACCGTACCTAAAACGTTAATAAATTAACATCTAATTGGAAACGAAGTATATATATATATACTCCCCCAAAATGCATAAATTGAGCGTGAAGCTATTTTCTTTCTACCACAATAATCGAACTAAAACGAATGTCTATGTAATCATTGTTTTCAAGCTTCTTATAATGTGTTTACTCTTCAAAGTAACAAATGAAGGAAAAAAATCCTTTATCGTTAAACATGTAGTTATCAAAGATAGGGCAAGGATGGTTGTCAGAAAATCTGGTCATAATCCATTTGATCTTCCTTTATCCTTTAGCTCAACTTATTTCACGGAAATGTGAACCCCTCCCACGTTTTAGTGCATTTCAGAGCAATGCCATTAAACGTAGGCCCATAAAGTAATTGTGTTTGTATGTCAAAGCTTTATTAGTGAATTAGGTTCTTAATACGGAAACTTAACTAAAAATACAAAAAATGTGGGAAATTTTAGACTCTCGAAATGCTAACAGAAATTCTCTCAGACACACCCACAGTAAGAATTTAAGGTTTATTAATATTGTCTTCTTTTTTGTTATTACTGTAAATATCATTATTATCAGTATTATCATCATCATCCTCATTTTTATTGGAATTAGTATCATAACTTTCATCATTGTTATAAATATTTATAGTATATTTTATTATTATTATCATTATCAATATTATTAATATTACTATCATTATTATTATTACAAATTTCTGTGTGCAGTGCACGTGGCTTTCAACGAGACTCAGTCAATATATTATTATTTGATGATTACTTATCCTCGTGGTGTGAAGCCATCAGTTTTAATGCACAACATTTCCCAATTGTTTTGGAGACTGGTCACTACGTAATTGATAATTATTGACGAGAAGTCACCAATATATTTCAGCATATCAATAAAGGTATTGAATAAGCATTTCATTGATATCTGGAGGACTGTTTTTGAAGAGAAAACGAAATCAGTATTTCTCTCAAACTATTTTGCAAATATAGGTTACTAGACAGGAGTACAGGAATGAAAGTTCAATAGAAGTCCCAGTTTGGAACACAATACGAAATGAACGCCGCTGTCACGAGATGTAATTTTCATACGGAACTGACATTAATATCCAAGGAAAACAAAAGCCATCTATAAAATCCGGTTAGACATTGATGGATAACAGGTGTGTTATATTTATATATTCAAAGAACAAACAAATACCCCTTTTAACTTTGAAAAAAAAAGCACTTTAGAAATGCTATATTCACCAATTCTGATGCCATCTTTTACACCTTCTGGTCTCCCCCATACTTTCGTTCATTCAGATGCATCACTATTATGTAATCAAATAGAATAAGTTCGAGAACGTGGAGATAGGGTGTACGTAAGTTCCTTTCCTTACAAAAATACTTCCGCTAGTCCTTCTCCCATTAATTACCCATAGCAGAGAGTGCTTAAAAACTATCGCAACCTCATTTTCGCTGATTTCTATCTCATCCTTATATAACTGGATTTAAAAAAAACTCTTTAAGCAGTGACGTATCATGGGTCCAGCCATTAAGGGGGCATTGGGTCAGGGGGCAGGCGCAGATCAAGGATTTCTTAAGGGGGAGGCCCACATTTTAAATCATTTTGAAATTTAGTGTGCTGAAATTTCAAATTCGTGCCGGCCGATGTTTTTAATAATATTTTTTTTACTAAACACTAAATTCCGGTCACAATTTTGTTTAATTTTTTTGGATCCGCGCCTTTCATGGGGTGGGGATGGTCATCGCACTTGCTAACCAGCTGAAATACGAGAGAACATAGCCATTAAGTTAAGGGAGGGCTTAGAAGCGGGTCAGTCTTCTTTTACGTTGCCTCCCCCTCTCCCCTTCCTCATTCCTCTTTCTTATTTAAACTTACTTTCGTTATTCGATGGGCCACGTGCCCCCGGTGCCCCCATATTTGGCTACGCCATTGCCTTCTAGCTTTGACTATATGTGACAGTCGTTACTTGTGATCAATTTAAGTTTACTTCAATATTGGCATGGATCAATTTCTGTTTTATCATATCTTTATACATTCCAAAATATTAAGATAGTGCTATTCAATTTGATTTTTGGTTCAGGTGAAAGAAGCGAAATCAAATTAAATAAACGAACATCTGGTTGAATAAAATGTTGACCAAGCATTATATAGACCTTATTTTGTATAAGTAGTTTTCAATGGTCACCTTTCTGTTTTACATGATTATTTAACCCCTTTTTGTTACCACCCACGCAAATAAAACCGGTCACAAGTTCCTCTCATTAGTTTTGTGCGAACTATCAAGAGAACACCGGACGTTCTGCCTGCCACTCCTTCCGTTTTCTTTCTGCTTGCTCGGATTCCTGAATGGCCCCATTTCGTATAAATATATAATGTGGGCGCAGAGCGGAAGAAGGTGTTGTGCACCACGATATCAGTGCTTCGACTGGCAGTGGGAACAAAGTGAGAAGTTCGTGGGAAACCCGAGTTGTTTAGTTTAGGAACTTTGTTTCCAAATCTGTTTCGGTGTTGTCAAGGACTTTGTTTACGGGTTGTTTTTGGTAGGAATAAACAACTTGATGTCATTATAGAGAGAAAACAACATTTCCTGTCGATAATGAGATCCTTGATTGTATCACACGGACATTGTCTTGACATTGTGTGTCGACATTGTCAAACTATTTATTGGCAATATTGTTTTAAATTGCAACAACAAATCCATATTGTCGGATGACGTTTCTTGTCTAGCCTGCGGGAAACGTTGATAATGTTAAAACAATACAAATTGAAAAGAAAAAAATTAACTTCAAAGCGTAATTCTATTCCCAGGAGTGCAGCAGATCCTTTTCATTTCTTCAATTATTCACGAATAAAACATTGATATGGTTCTGCGTCTTTGCTTGCAAAAAGTGTGTCAAAAATACTATTCCCAATATTTGCTCCCTCGAATCTCAAATCATTTTGATGTTTCAATGCATCCAGTTTCACAGTATAGCGTTAACAACTAGATTTTGTATACCCTTAACAAGTTTTGATATTTTGTTTGAGTATGAGAATTTTTTTTTTTCCCGAGTTATGTTTCTTGTGAATGTGACATATCAAAACTATTGCAACTAAAAGTATTTAACAAAGGCCCTATAATTTAACTAGTCCACCTAAAAACAAAAAGTTTTTAACTGTATATGGTATACCAATCCGGCAATAATACGATGGGGTGGATCTGGGATTGGATGTTTGTTTTTTTTATTCTCTTGAATAACATTGTACACTTCGTGATATTTTGCTCTGCCTATCGACTTTCTTCTTAATATCATATACAAATATTTCTGAACTACCCTAATTATCATGAATTATTTAAAGACTAATCTAACTGACTGTACACTAAGGCAATCGATTAAACTTTGGAACTAGCAACCTTTCAAGCCTTTATAGGCTTTTAATGATGACCATTTTATTCTTCTTATTTCGTATGAATTCATTTTAGTGTACGCTGTATTTTACCTTCAATTGCTTTGTATATATTTTAATGTCTTGTACGTTTTTTAAACTGAAGAACACATGTTAACGAAATTTAAAGATAGTTTTTTCTTCATTAACATACTTTTTAAGGATTTTAAAATGATTCATACAAATGTATTGATTTTGAAGAGCATCGTAACACAAGGAAAAGTTTATGAATCTAAAGATTCAGAAGCTTATATCGGGTACGCCTGTACTTGAATAAAAACATTTTAACGTGTTTTAAAGAAGCACATTGTTTGTATCAACGCATATTTTATTATTTTCACTCTGATTTTAACAAGTTCGAACGAATGTTAGTCAGAGAAGGCAATCCCCGTAGACTGACAGTCCTTGAGGCTGTTATTTCAAAAAGGCCCATTGGATTGACAGCCCACGAGACCGACAGCTCAAGAGACCGACGAAACGAAAGCGCCAGAAGAATAGAAGAAGTTTCCAAAAGGTGAGTTGGCCGATGGTCCGACAAAAGACCAACAAAAAACGATCTCAGGAGTGGTTAGAAGGCCTACGAGACCGGTCAGAGATCAAATAACACTTAGTAACTGGGTGAAAAGTGTGAATAACTTGACAACATGAGTGTGATGATTTTTTTTTATTCATGTGAAATGTTTTGTCGTGATACCAAGGAAACCAGACGGAAGTCATTAATGCTGGTCGGTGATCATGCATGTAAGATGTTGTACTGGGTTTGTTTGTTCGGTACCATCCTCATTCCGATCAGATGAATTTGTGGTTTGTGCTCTTTTCCTTAAAAAAACCCACTTCATGAGAAAAAATATATGATGATCTCTCATGGTAACCATAAATTACATGGATAAATTACATGGATGATCTTTTACCCTCTGTTAAAGGGATAGTTGAGTTTTGTTGCAGAAGTCGCTAAACTAAACAATTTTTGGGTGAGATAATGAAAAACTGAGTGTCAAATTTGAAAGAACAAACAATTTAAATGACAAAATCATTTTTATTTGATCAAAATCGGTTCAGAGACCGCTGAAATATTTCTAATATTTGAGGTGCCCCTGCTGCCCCACAAATATTCGATAATTTGAACAAGCCGTTGAAAAAACGAAATAGCGTCTTATACCTTTCATTCCAGCCAATGCCGATGTTGGCTTTTTCGTGTTGGTTATGATAGACTCAACCAGCCGGCCCGTGTTTTGTTATTATTAATCAATTAATTAATTAACGATCACCGTATTTTTTTTTAATGGAGCTGAATTACATGTAGTATGATCGTATTCGCTAAATTTCACACATTTTGGGGTCTCAAATTACCTTCATAGCAATTTTAGGTCCTAAAAGGGCATATTATAGAAATGTCATAATACGAATAAGAGCAATAACCATGAACTTTGTAGGCATTTGCGGATTGAAACGGGAAATCAACTATCCCTTTAACTGCTTATTAATCTTTTAACTCCTTCGCTTCGGATATTTAGTCTGGCAGTCTGATTCGTTATATACAGTTTGCATTACTATTATGATATAATGTCTGTATGGGCTTCCAGAGGAAATCTCCCTGATGTTGATATATACCTCGGCTTAAGCCAAGGATTAATATTAATAATAAATAATAATTAATAATCAATAAACTTGTAATAATAGTCATATAATAAATGATGATCGGAGGAACGGACCGGCAAGGTAAAAATAGAGGATTACAAATGACATTGGACCAAGATGCATTGAAAACATATCGTACTGATCAAACCTCTAAACAATCAAACGGATATTGTGGACCAAATCAATCAATTTTATTGGTCGTTGTGACGGAAATCCTGGTCGGCTATGTTATGCCGGTTGGCAATAATACTGGTCAATTTAATAATAATCTTGTACAAGCATTGCTTTTTAGTGGACCCCTCTGTTTCCAACATGTATTTCTTAAATTTGTTTTAAATGCTTATAATTGATTTATAATGTTTTGTTGGAAACATAAATAAATTTGAAATTTAAATTTAAATTGAATTGATCTATTCGGAACAGTTGAGGGCTTTACAGAAATTAATGACGTATCTACATTGGATTGGATATGAGGGCACCTACCCTAGCTCCCCATCCGATTTGTTTAAAAAGGAATAAAAAGCAAGAAAAGAGAGAAAGAGGGAAAGGATGAAGTGGAAAATGATAGGAAAAGAAGACGACTGGACCACCTCCCGCTCCTCCTGCCAATCAGCAGACCCTTACTTTGCATTTCCCCCCATTTTTTCTGATGACCCCCTCAATGGATAGACCTACGCTACGCCAGTGACAGAAAGTACTATACTGGCAGCGGAATTCATGAACACACAAAATGTGCACCTTCCCCTGTATAGATACAAAATCACGTGCACCAAATCATGAGATCACCTGGTATTTTGTCATCCTCTACATATTTAATGATTAGAAGTCGCTGCTGATATTTTAACCAGATCAATAATGATTAGGAGTCTATTAGAAATTGAAATAACAATGTAGGCCTATAGTTATATATCCTCAAGGCTATGTTGGTGAGACTCTGTCTATGTTAAAATAGAAATCCTTTATTCTCATAACAATTTGGACAATGACTCGTTCATTCTTCGTCTGCTCTATTCATAACAAAGAATTACTATTCTAGACTGACGCGTGACCACTATTTGCTTTGTCAATACAATATAAACCATTCAAAAATAAAGACTTGAAGTCGGCTTTGAAGAATGCGAAGAATTTGATGATGTGTTGCCAAAAATTCCATTTATGTTTGCCGTTGGGTGGTGGAATCTTACGCATTCTATTGAAAAGTAATCATTATATACCTCACTTAAGAAATCCAGCCATCTGATTGGTCGAATTGCATTCATAAACTTCAACTGTTCCTGTAAAATTCTCGGTAACCATGCATAAAACATTTCACTATTTTTAATAACCATGGTTACTCCATGGTTACCCCATAGGTTTACATGTTAAAAAATGGTTTGAGCGATGGAGAATACCGTATGTGTGCGAAGGATTGGTCGGTAATTTCAATACAATTGAATCTCGATCGATCTTACCGACAATTTTATCTTGCATTGTTGACATGAAGACGAAAATAAACTCTCAAAAACAAAAAAACAACATCTGCCGATAGATCTTGATCTAAGTTCGTGCCAATATGCATTGCAAAAGTAAAAGAAGGGCCCGTTTCATGGAGCTTTTGCGAGGCCCTCACGCAGAGCCGTTTTCAATCCATTTTAATGTATGGCTGTGTGACCAAAGTTCGCGCGTGACCAAAGTTCGCTTTCTCAAAAAATCGGTAAGATTTCGAAAATCTGATATCACCAATGGAAAGAGGATCATAAAATTACCCAGAAACGAAATTTTCTTTGGAATTGGGTGCGAAATTGTGAAAATATTGACAAAAGATCGGCACATTTTGCAGTTATTTGCGTCCGTTCCGAAAAATTACCAACTTACCGATAAGGGTCTGGAAATCTTCATTTTTGAGAGCAGATATCCTCAAAATTGTAAGTAATAAGTGGTACCGTCTGGTTGTATGATATTTTGCCTTGCAAATTATCAAATTACCTTATTTTTGATGGATCGTATTTTTGTATAAATCAGCTGTTAACCCCCGTGCGTGAACTTAGGTCTCGTTGTTTTTATGACTTTTTTAGATGCAGCGCGCATGCACGATCGGACATCGAATTTTTAGATCGCGATATCTCCGAAATCCTTCGACGATAAATGTTGTAGTTGAACCAATTGGTAGTAAAATACTTTGCCGTCCATTTGGTAGTAATTAAAATAAATAAATTTGTGTAGAATATGAGAAAACATGGATCGAATATCACATTTTCTAATTTGTTCTAAAATCTGCGCGAACTTTGGTCACCTCTTCATATATATTGGAGAAAACTGCCAAGCATGTTAACGACGCGCAATAGCCTAGTGGTCTAAGCGTTGGTTTTCGATACACCTCTTGTTGTACGCAAGAGTTCGAATCCCGTCTTCGACAAAAATGAAAAATATTTTTTTATTTTTATTTTTTAGTCTATTTTTTTTCGGCATATAAAAGTATTAATGACTGCTTTAATATTCGAGAAATAGTTGTTTTATTACGCTCTCGGGAAGGTTACAATTGGGCTATTCCCCTCGGCAAGCCTCGGGGAATAGCACAATTCTAACCTTCCCTTGAGCGTAATAAAACAACTATTTCTCTCAAAGCAGTCATTAATACTATAATATTGAACCTTTCTTAAATTTTTGTTGGTTTCTGTGTAAACTGTGGTTGATATGCGTTGTCGGATAAAAGCAAGGCCAAAATTCCCTCTAACAAAGACTATACCACAAACATTTCCTTGAGCATATTTTGTTCAATATGAAACTTCTTTAACGTCGAATATTATGTAACATTTATTTTTAGTATAATGTCAGATCCGGCATTATTCAAATGAAGACCACAATTGAACAGCCGTTCTCATTAAAGGTAATACAAAGTTTTGGGAAATTTTGAAAATTGGGTGGGGAGTGATTCTTTACAATTTTGATATATTTGGATGCCCCTGTGGATGTATTATAAACACTAGAAAATTTAGCCCCTAAAACACTTTTGTTTTCGAGTAAAATTGAATATAAGAATTTACCGGTGCTCCCGGTAAATTTGGATGAATTTCAAATGGCGCCTACGGCCGTGCGATGGTAGCTGCGACCATGAAATTTTCAGAATATGTAGTTGTGATATATAATTTCCAAACAGGAATAGCTAATCGGTCGATTTCAATCAAGAAACATTGTTTTATAGCTTAATTAATATATTGACCTTGAGAGGGAGCTATACAACATAAAGAGATTATTATCTACAATTTCATAACTTTAGACTCGATTTCAACCGCGACAACGATCAATGAATATTGTAGGATCGCATATGTTTCCAATATGTTCATTTGAACCAAATTCATGACCCCATACCAAAACTTTGTATTACCTTTAAGGTTATCTTGAAATATTTCCATTCATTATTATTAACTATTATTCATCTCAGCTTCATGATCAATCACCATCTTTTCTAGAACATCTAATCAATAATGATCATGACACAAGTTCTTCGGTATAAGGGAATGTCACCCTATTTCATTACCCACCCGTAGCTACACATTGAAACCCATCAGTTTTAACTGAAAAAATATATCTATCTCACACTATAGATTTCATAGGGCTACCTTAAATGTTTTCTTTTTCTCTTTCTTCTTCTTTTTCTTCTTCTTCTTCTTCTTCTTCTTCTTCTTCTTCTTCTTCTTCTACCTCTTCTTCTTCTTATTATTCTTCTCCTTCTTTTTCCTCCTCCTCCTTCTCTTTCTTCTTCTTCTTCTTCTTCTTCTTCTTCTTCTTCTTCTTTGTTTTTGTTGTTGTTGTTGTTGTTGTTGTTGTTCTTTTTCTTTGTTGTTGTTGTTCTTTTTCTTCTTTGTTGTTGCTGTTGTTGTTCCTCCTCCTCTTTCTTCTTCTTTTCCTCCTTCTTCTTTGCTCTTCTTCTTCTCCTTTTCTTCTTCTTTGTTCTTGTTCTTCTCCTACTCCTCGTCCTCCTAATCCTTCTTCTTCTCCTTCTTCTACTTCTTTGTTCTTCTTGTTCTTGTTCTTGTTCTTGTTCTTCTTTGATGTTGTTGTTGTTGTTCCTCCCTCCTCCTTTTTCTCCTTTTCCTTCTCATCCTTCTTCTTCTCCTTTTCCTCCTCCTCCTTCTTCTTTGATCTTGTTCTTTTTCTTATTCTTCTTCCTCATCCCGCTCCTCGTCCTTCTTTTACTTATTCTTCTTCGTTTCCTTTTTGTTGTCTTTCTCATAAGGTCGAAGCCAAGGGTATCGGGATCTTGCATCATGATATGTGGAGGTTTCTAGATATAGTCGTTCATTCACTTCGCTATCAATCCAAAGGTTGAGGGTCCGAATCCCAGCCCGGCACTATTGTCCTTCGGCAAGACATAATTCATATTTGCCACCCTTCACTGGGGTGTAAAGTTGTACCTGCGTAAACAATGTTATTGTTCTTATTATTAGAAGTAGTAGTAGTAGTAGTAGTAGTAGCAGTAGTAGTAGTAGAAGAAGTAGTAGTAGTAGCAGTAATATTGGCAGTAGTAGTGGTAGTAGTAGTAGTGGTAGTAGATGAAGTAGTAGAAGTAGTAGTAGTAATAATGGTGGTAGTATAGTAGTTAGAAGTATAGTATAACGTTACTCGATTACTCTATTCGATTGGTATTGATCTATACTACATGTATGAGGTACGCTTTAAAATTCATTTCATATTTTGTGAATGCAACATCATCCGTTAGATGAATTATTAATCCCATAAATCTTCCTGTATTGCACCCCATCTCACTATTAATAGTTAACACGTTCATGACGTATCTCTTATTACGATTTTCTCCAGTACAGACTTAGATACTTGACGAGTATGCGTTGAGTATCTTTCTATCGCCTATGACGTTGTATCATATTTTTAAATATAGTTCAACTAAAAATAGACCCCCAATTCCTCAAGAAATTAAAATAGGCAAGAAGAAAAGGAATTAGCGGGGGAGAGGTGCAGTTTAACACTTCACTTCAGAAAATGGGACAACCTCCACAGTTAAGGACGGCGAGGCAAATACTTCTTTCTCAGACTCAAACATTTGCATATAATTTGGTCAAAAGGAAAAGGAAGAGACAGGATTTCCAACAAATATGTAGATGTGAATGCTCGGGAAGGGAGGGGGATTTTTTGAGTTTGGAATGAAGGAGGGAGGGGGATATGTAAGTTTGTAACTTTGTATGTGTGTCTGAGCATGTCTATGGTCTGAGTATGGGTGGTATGTCTGTCTTTCTGTGCGTAACTCTTTGATTTATAATATTCGTTTAGTATAATTAATTTGAAAATATTATGAACTGTGTATTAAACTATCTTATGTATTTTTTGAGGGATGTACAATTTTCTTTATATTTTGATATATTATGTAAATCAATGAAGCCGTATGTTTTTTTTTGTTTTTTTTAATATTTTGTACTGAATGAATACAATAAAAAAAATGCTACAAAACAAAAAAAATCATGGAAGAGAATTTATTTTTGAAAACAATTGTAATAAGCTTGAATCTATGTGGCGCATTGTCAACTGTTAAAGGTACTATGTCCCATTTGCAGCCAACATAAAATTATGTAGTACTTTGCAGGAATTATCAATATGTCACGTAAGTTTTCTGTGAAATTTAAACGTTAGCAGCATGGGTGTCGATCCCGGGGGGGATGGGGGGGGGGGGATATATCCCCCCCCCAATATTTCAGGTGGGGGGGGGGGATGGCCTGTACAATCATCCCCCCCAATAATTCACCATCGAAAAAAAAAATCAAGAGAAAAATTAAAGATCAGAGCCCGTTGAGAGTAGTGAATGGTTATTACTCGCAAGATGACCATCAATATACACATTTTGCTATCTCATTTTCATAATACATAAATATATACGAAGTAAATGAGACAACCGTATATGAGATAAGAATAAATTGAATTCTCGCTCATACGGCTTCATCAGGAATTGATGAATTTATTCAATTTGTTCAATCAACAGCATCATAGAAATGCAGTGCGTCAAATGCAAAGACGCAGCGTTAAAAAGCAACGAGCTAAATGTTAAGCGCGAAGCGCAAAAGTAGCAATCTGCAATGCACATCAGACAATCCTGGACAGTGTAAACATAAATGACGAATAAAGTGATGAGAGCGGAGACAAGGAGAAAGCTTCCGCGCTTTGCGCGAGAGCGGGGAATCTGAATTCAGACAAGGATTTAGAGTCGAGAACGGTACAACGAATCGTCTTCTTTCTCTAATAATCTAACGAAACGTCAAAGCTTCCGCGCTTCGAGCGGGAGCGCTGAAACTGATTCAGACAAGGATTTAGAGTCGAGAACGGTACAACGAATCGTCTTCTTTCTCTAATAATCTAATGAAACGTCAAAGCTTCCGCGCTTCGAGCGGGAGCGCTGAAACTGATTCAGACAAGGATTTAGAGTCGAGAACGGTACAACGAATCGTCTTCTTCCTCTTATAATTTAATGAAACGTCAAAGCTTCCGCGCTTCGCGCGGGAACTTAATTCAGACAAGGATTAAGAACCGAGAATGGTACATCGAATCGTCTTCTTTCTTTAATAATCTAATGAAACGTCAAAGCATCCGCGCTTCACGCGGGAGGGGGGGAAGGGAACTGAATTCAGACAAGGATTAAGAGTCGAGGATGGTACATCGAATCGTCTTCTTTCTTTAATAATCTAATGAAACTTCAAAGCTTCCGCGCTACGCGCGGAGGAAGTGGAACTTGATTCAAGCATTAAGGATTAAGAGTCGAGAACGGTACAACGAACCGTCTTCTTTCTCTAATAAGTTAAAGAAGCGTCAAAGCTTCCGCGATTCGCGCGGGAGGGGGGGGGGAAACGAACTGAATTCAGACAAGGATTAAGAGTCGAGAATGGTACATCGAATCGTCTTATTTCTTTAATAATCTAATGAAACGTCAGAGCTTCCGCGCTATGCGCGGGGGAAGTGGAAACTCCCCCTCCTTGCACCCATCCCCCATAGGGAGCACGCTTCGCACGATTCGTGTGCTCACTACCGCCCCCCCCCCCCTAGAATGAAATCCTGGCTACGCGCCTGGGGAGGGGGTGCAACCTGCCACACGCTTCTATCTCTTGGTTGCTTTGATCCATTGCCGAAAATATGTTGGCACCTATCATCCCCCCCAACCACGGATACAAATCGACACCCTTGGTTAGCAGTGTCCTATATTATTCAAATTATGCAAAGAAACCTGTTTACTTTTTAGATATAACTGCCAGAAACTATTGAGTGACTGACTGACGTTTGTTCTTCTTCAACACAAGACGTACGACCATTCGAAACAAGGGTCTGAAATTCAAACTATTACTAAGTTGATCACAATCACTAAAGTCCATTCGACAACTGATGCTCGTTATTTTCCCACTAAAAGACATTTTCAAGCTTTCTCATTTTGAGGGGAGTTCTAAATTAGTATTATCTTTGCCATTGGAATTTAACCCTTTCATTTTTTTGAGCACATGATGAATTATTATGAAAGTTTTGGTGGTATACTTTTCGTTTGTATATTTTGAGAATGAAATACGATGTGCAATGATAGTATGGGGTGCTATTCCTTCTCGTATAAAACTTCTTGGAAAAACTTTGTAAAACGCAAATATTTTAAAATCAAATAGGCTGATTTACATTTATAAAATTAAAAAAAGAAACTGACCCTTTGTCATTTTGATCACTTTGTCTATGAAAAAAAATAGTTAAAAACTCCATGAATAGGCCTAACTTTGAACTTTCAGTCTTTTTTGTATGACATTTCTGAGACAGACGTCCTTTGAAATCGTAATATTAAACAAAACTACCTCAAAATCACTTTGCCACCCGCTGGCACGACTTCTATATCTGGAAGTCTTCAATGTTGAGGGGACAATGGATGCATGGTCCGGAGCCAGCGTGAATCGTTAGGCGTGGGACTGAAATAAACCCGCCCACGAAAAGGCGTACAGTTTAACGTCGGTGCGCAAAATATTACACGCAGCATGGCGGTTTGATGACGAAACCGTTAACCCCCTCACTCCAATTCTCACCCCTTTGCATGATGTGTGTGGGGTTACACCCACTTGTGATACCCTTTGCCTTAATGTTTTGCGGTTTATTTAACTGCGTTTTGCCATTTTCGATTTCTATTCTGCCAGGAAAACAAATGTTTATGTATAATGAAAGTCGATCGTTGTTTTCATTGACTAACAAGTAGTAATTGTTTCTCTGTCTGGGCTAATTACCAAATGTAAAGGTTAGACGGTTTAGCGGGAAAGTCAAGTTTTTTAATGTAAAAAACGAACTTTTGAAGGGTAAAATGTAGGACAGTCAACCTCTATTTTAATGATTTTGTCTTTCGCTTTCTTTGTCTAATGGTGCTAAAATAATGCTGTGAATCCGGAAATAGCTTATTTATAGTCAACATAGCCCTACCCTTGATCTTCAATAATTGTTTACCAAAATCAAAGGATTGTTGAGAGAGACAGAGAGAGACAGACAGAAAGACACAGAGGGAGAAAGAGAGAAAGAGAGAAAGAGAGACAAAGAGAGAGAGAGAGAGAGAGAGAAAGAGAGAAAGAAAGAGAGAGAAATAGAGAGAAAGATTAAATTAAAAAACAGGAGCTTAATACTCATTACTATAAAACATAATGAAGGAGAAAACAAATGATGAGTTGGTTTTTTTAATCGGGGAAAATAGAAAACAGACTGGAAAGATGAAGACAACGCGTTCTCAAATACTTTCGAGAAATCAACTCAAAGACACTATCAATACCTTGCCAATATATACCCCATAAAAATCATGTTCTAATTACGTCATACGTTAATGTAAAGTTCGCACATTTCATTGGGTATTAGACAAGGCTATGGAAGTTGCCTTCGGACGTTTTGTCGAATTTCTTTGCGATCGTTTTTTAAATATTTTTAACTGCAGCTAATGAACAGGAAAGATGAAATAAGCTCAGTGTATTCTCATTAGAAACTTGTCTTTGCTTTGAATCATGCATGTTCTCAACTTGGTCTTGATAAAAAGGCCAGGTGAATCCTTTTGATATTTAATTTCCTTCTTGGATATACAGGTGTTTTTAAAACCGCATATTCATTGGTAAATCTACAGTACATAGTGCTCAAAGCAGGTACTAAGACTAGAAATGCAATCGTGTCACAACGATGTGCGTGCAATGACGCCATGTTTCTACGTGTCAAACGAAGAGCTTTTCTCGGACTACCCAGAGCAATTTGTACGAAGTATGTAGCTTCTGTGATATGTTGGAGATATGTAGGTCGAAGGAAAGGCCTCAACAGTGACCTTGGTGGGATGGTAGGGACTACGCCTACGAAGTTTGAAAGAAATATGGATAGGGGAAAGAACCTAGAAAAGGCTCGCAAGCACTGCGTGCGAAAACCAATGGGGTTTGGTGCGTCATTGTCATTGCAATAAAGATCGTTCTGGGGGCCAAAAGCGTGAACCCGATATGCCCCATAGACGATGCGTGTAATGCATGGGCGGAAAACGTACAGGATCTGTATTACGTCCGGAGTTAAATTGTCTTTTTCTCTCTCTCTTTACGTCTCTTTATGGGCCGTATTTGGTATCATTAGAAAGAGAATTTCATGGTTGTTATTGTTAACCACTCTCTTTTTTTCTATGATAATCCTATCGAAACACGTGATGTAAAATAGATTTATAGGACAAAATGGCGTCTTAAATGGCCCCCTTGACCAATTTTAGAAATCCGGCCAAGAGGTGCCCTGCGTATTGGAACTTGGCATGTCACTGCAAATTTTCAAGGAAAAAAAAGGACGTTTAAGGGGCGAAAAGCAGTCTGAAAAATTACGTCATAGCCGACACGTGTTAGATTCGTGCAAAAACTCGGCGGAATTCGTGTAGTGACCTTTGTTCAAATGCGATTTACTCACAATTTTCTGTGTGAACATATACTATACTTGGTATCATTCGAAAGGGCACTTCATTGCAGTCAGTTTGATACCATTGTTATCTGCGCGCAATGTATTGCACGCATTAAACGCGCTATTATGTAATGCATAGTAAATTCATCATATTTGGCGATAACTTTGCGCTGACATATTCGAATTTTACCAAACTTAGTAAACAGTTGTCACGTATATGGATACATATGTCTGCAAAGTTTCATTAAAGTAGGTATAACGATCGCCATTTTAGAGCAAGTTGAAGTTATTTCTCAATTTTCTTGAAAATGGCGAATTTGGAGGGCAATTTTCTCAAATTTGGTCAGTGATAGGGTATATAATTTTGTATATGGCTGGAAAGGGCATATCTTCAAGTATCTAAATCCAAAAAAGGGTACGGGTTTGCCAAGCCATTATGGAGATACGGCCACAGAGAGAAAGCCAATTCCCAGAACTTTAGAGGGCGCTATTTATGTTGTGCAAAGCCAATGGAGCGTGAAATTTGGCACGGCTATGTGCAATTATGAGATAAAGATATTGTGAGATTTAAATACAAAACTGAATTTATATGAGAAAGTTATGGCAGTTTTAGATTATTTAGGGGTCCATTTTTCAAGAACTTGAGATTTTGTTGACGGAGTCGGTTTTAGATGTGAATTTCGAGTACGAAGATGGCATTTTGAAGGTCAAGTCATAAGTCGCAGATGAAAGAAAATCTCTTAGAATATCTAGAGGAATTTGTTAGAAGTTTGTAGGATCTAGGATAGTGGAGATGGGAAGGAAGAAAGAAAGGCCTTAAAATGGACCAGAAACGGACAAAATGGCGCCTGGACGGTTATGCATGAGTGATTTCGAAAATCGAAGAAAGTAGTGACCTGGATGAGATGCTAGAGATGATGCCTACGAAATTTGATAGGAAATGGACATGGGGAAAGCACCTAACTAGGAATAACAAGCACTACGTGCAAAACGAATAGGATTTCCTGACGATACTAAGAAGAATATTTATGGGGCAGAATGTGAACGAAAACAAGGCAATGACGAAGGTTCGTCATTGCAATAATGTATTCGTGATGCAGACACATATTTGCAATGACGAACCTTCGTCATTGCCTTGTTTTCGTTCACATTCTGCCCCATTAATATACTTATCCTTATTGCAATGACGACCCTTCGTCATTGCCTTGTTTTCGTTCACATTCTGCCCCATTAATATTTTCCTTTTCCTTTTCCTTTTCCTTTTCGTCCTGAAATCCCATTCGTTTTGCACGTAGTGCTTGTTATTCCTAGTTAGGTGCTTTCCTCATGTCCTTTTCCTTTCAAATTTCATGGGCATAGTCTCTAACATCTCATCAAGGTCACTACATTCTTCGATTTTCGAAATTACTCATGCATAACCGTCCAGGCGCCATTTTGTCCGTTTCTGGTCCATTTTAAGGCCTTTCTATCTTCCTTCCTATCTCCACTATCCTAGATCCTACAAACTTCTAACAAATTCACCTAGATAGTCCAAGAGATGTTCTTTCATCTGCGACGTATAACCTGACCTTCAAAATGCCATCTTCATACTCAAAATTCAAATCTGAAACCGTCTCTGTCAACAATTTCTCAAATTCCTGAAAAATTGACCCCTAAATAATCTAAAACTGCCATAACTTTCTCATATAAATTCCGTTTTGTATTTAAATCACACAGTATCTTTATCTCATAATTGCACATAGCCATGGCAAATTTCACGCTCCAATGCCTTTGCAAAACATAAATAGCGCCCTCTAAAGTTCTGGGAATTGGCTTTCTGTCTGTGGCCGTATCTCCATAATGGCTTGGCAAACCCGTACCCTTTTTTGGATTTAGATACTTGAAGATATGCCCTTTCCAGCCATATACAAAATTATATACCCTATCACTGACCAAATTTGAGAAAATTGCCCTCCAAATTCGCCATTTTCAAGAAAATTGAGAAATAACTTCAACTTGCTCTAAAATGGCGATCGTTATACCTACATCAATGAAACTTTGCAGACATATGTATCCATATACGTGACAACTGTTTGCCAAGTTTGGTAAAATTCGAATATGTCAGCACAAAGTTATCGACAAAAATGATGAATTTGCTATGCATTACGTAATAGCGCCTATAATGCGTGCAGTACATTGCGTGCAGATGACAATGGTGTCAAATTGACCGCAATGAAGTGCCCTTTCGAATGATACCAAGTATGGTATATGTTTACACAGAAAATCGTGAGTAAATCGCATTTGAACAAGGGTCACTATACGAATTCCGCCCGATTATAACACTTATCGGCCATGACGTCATTTTTTCAGACTACTTTTCGCCCCCTAAACGTCCTTCTTTTTCCTTGAAAATTTGAAGTAACATGCCGAGTTCCAATACGCAGGGCACCTCTTGGCCGGATTTTTGAAATTGGTCAAGGGGGCCATTAAAAACGCCATTTTGTACTATAAATCTATTTTACATCACGTGTTTCGATAGGATTATCATAGAAAAAAAGAAGGTGGTTTACAATAACAACCATGAAATTCTCTTTCTAATGATACCAAATACGGCCCATAAAGAGACATAAAAAGAGAGAGAAAAAACAATTTAACTCCGGTCATAATACAGATCCTGTACGTTTTCCGCTCATGCATTACACGCATTGTCTATGGAGGCATATCGAGTTCACGCTTTTGACCCCCAGAACGATCTTCATTGCAATGACACACAATCATGCACCAAATCCCCTTGGTTTTTGCACGCAGTGCTTGCGAGCCCTTTCTACGTCCTTTCCCATATCCCAATTTCTTTCAAACTTCGTAGGCATAGTCACTACCATCCCATCAAGGTCACTGTTGATGCCTTTCTTTCGCCCTACCTATCTCCAATATCACAGAAGCTACAGACTTCGTGCAAATTGGTCTGGATAGTCCGAGAGAAGCTCTTTCGTTTGACAAGTAGAAACACGGCGTCATTGCACGCACATCGTTCTGACACGATTGCATTTCTAGTCCTTTTCCTTATCCTTATCCTTATCGTCCGGAAATCCCATTCGTTTTGCACGCAGTGCTTGTTATTCCTAGTTAGGTACTTTCCTCAAGTCCTTTTCCTTTCAAATTTCTCAGGCGTCATCTCTGATATCTTATCAAGGTCACCTACTTTTTCGATTTTCGAAATCACTCATGCATAACCATCCTGGCGCCATTTTGTCCGTTTCTGGTCCTTTTTAAGGCCTTTCTTCATTCCTTCCTATCTCCACTATCCTAGATCCTACAAACTTCTAACAAATTCCTTTAGATAGTCTAAGAAATGTTCTCTCCTCTGCGATGTATAACTTGACCTTCAAAATGCCATCTTCATAGTCAAAATTCAAATCTGAAACCGACTCCGTCAAAAATCTCTCAAATTCTTGAGAAATTGACCCCTAAATAATCTAAAACTGCCATAACTTTCTCATATAAATTCCGTTTTGTATTTAAATCTCACAGTATCTTAATCTTATAAATGCACATAGCCCTGCCAAATTTCACGCTCCAATGGTTTTGCAAAACATAAATAGCGCCCTCTAAAGTTCTAGGAATTGGCTTTCTCTCTGTGGCCGTATCTCCATTGTGGCTTGGCAGGCCCGTACCCTTTTTTGGATTTAGATACTTGAGGATATGCCCTTTCCAGCCATATACAAAATTATATACCCTATCACTGACCAAATTTGCGAAAATTGCCCTCCAAATTCGCCATTTTCAAGAAAATTCCGAAATAACTTCAACTTGCTCTAAAATGGCGATCTTTATACCTACGTCGTTGAAACCTTGCAGACACATGTATCCATATACGTGACAACTGTCTGCTAAATTTGGAAAATTTTAATAACGTCAGCGCAAAGTTATCGCTAAAAATGATGAATTTGCTATGCATTACGTAATAGCGCCTTTAATGCGTGCAGTATATCGCGTGCAGATGACAATGGTGTCAAACTGACCGCAATGAAGTGCCCTTTCGAATGATACCAAGTATGGTATATGTTTACACAGAAAATTGTGAGTAAATCGCATTTGAACAAGGGTCACTATACGAATTCCGCCCGATTATAACACTTATCGGCCATGACGTCATTTTTTTCAGACTACTTTTCGCCCCCTAAACATCATTTTTTTTTCTTGAAAATTTGCAATGACATTCCGAGCTGCAATACGCAGGGCACCTCGTGGCCGGATTTTTGAAATTGGTCAAGGGGGCCATTTAAGACGCCATTTTGTCCTTTAAATCTTTTTTACATCACATCTTTCGATAGGATTATCATAGAAAAAAAGAGAGTAGTTTACAACTAGAAATGCAATCGTGTCACAACGATGTGCGTGCAATGACGCCATGTTCCTACGTGTCAAACGAAGGAGCTACTATCGGAATATCCAGAGCAATATGTAAGAACTATGTAGCTTCTGTGATAGTGGAGATAGTTAGGGCGAAAGAAAGGTCACCAAAACGGCCCGAAACGGAAAAAATGGTGCCTGGACGGTCACGCATGAGGGTTTCCGGAGAACGAAGAATTTAGTGACCTTGAAGGAATGCTAGAGACTACGCCTACAAATTTTGAAGGGAATTGGAGTAGAGGAAGGGATCTAGAAAGGGCTCGCAAGCACTGCGTGCAAAACCAATAGGACTTGGTGCATGATGAACATGTTACGACGCGTGCTTTGGCACGAACGGCCGCCCATACTAACACAAAAAAATGACGTCATGGCCGAAACATGTTATAATAGGGCGGAAACTTGGCGGAATACGTATAGTGACCCTTGTTCAAATGCGATTTACTCAAAAATTTCTGCGTTAACATATACCATAGTAGGTATCATTCGAAAGGGCACTTCAGTGCGTTCAGTTTGACACCATTGTCATCTGCGCAAAAACGTACTGCACGCATCAAACGCGCTATTACGTAAAGCATAGTAAATTCATTATTTTTGGCGATAACTTAGCGAAGAGGGCATTACAATTTACTAAACTTAGCAGACAGTTGTCACGTATATGGATACATGTGTCTGCCAAGTTTCATTGATGTAGGTATAAAGATCGCCATTTTAGAGCAAGTTGAAGTTATTTCTCAATTTTCTTGAAAATGGCGAATTTGGAGGGCAATTTTCTCAAATTTGGTCAGTGATAGGGTATATAATTTTGAATATAGCTGGAAAGGGCATAACTTCAAGTATCTAAATCCAAAAAAGGGTACGGGTTTGCCAAGCCATTATGGAGATACGGCCACAGAGAGAAAGCCAATTCCTAGAACTTTAGAGGGCGCTATTTATGTTGTGCAAAGCCATTGGAGCGTGACATTTGGCATGGCTATAAGCAATTATAAGATAAAGATACTGTGAGATTTAAATACAAAACGGAATTTATATGAGAAAGTTATGGCAGTTTTAGATTATTTAGGGGTCCATTTTTCAAGAACTTGAGAGATTTTTGACGGAGTCGGTTTTAGATTTGAATTTCGAGTATGAAGATGGCATTTTGAAGGTCAAGTCATGTGTCGCAGATGAAAGAACATCTCTTAGACTATTTAGAGGAATTTGTTAGAAGTTTGTAGGATCTAGGATAGTGGAGATAGGAAGGAAGATATAAAGGCCTTAAAATGGACCAGAAACGGACAAAATGGCGCCTGGACGGTCATGCATGAGTGATTTCGAAAATCGAAAAAGTAGGTGACCTTGATGAGATGCTAGAGATGATGCCTACGAAATTTGAAAGGAAAAGGGCTTGAGGAAAGGACCTGGATAGGAATAACAAGCACTACGTGCAAAGCGAATGGGATTCCGGACGACAAGAAGAGGAAGAAGAAGTAAGAATATTAATAATGTGAACGAAAACAAGGCAATGACGAAGGTTCGTCATTGCAATAACGACCATGAAAATCTCTTTCCAATGATACCATATACGGCCCATGAAGAGACATAAAGAGAGAGAGAAAAAACAATTTAACTCCGGTCATAATACAGATCCTCTACGTTTTCGAGCCCTTTCTAGGTTCTTTCCCCTATCCCAATTTCTTTCAAACAGCGTAGGCATAGTCACTACCATCCCATCAAGGTCACTATTGAGGCCTTTCTTTCGCCCTACCTGTCTCCAATATCACAGAAGCTAAAGAATTCGTGCAAATTGCTCTGGATAGTCCGAGAGAAGCTCTTTCGTTTGACACGTAGAAACACGGCGTCATTGCACGCACATCGTTGTGACACGATTGCATTTCTAGTTGCAATGACGACCTTCGTCATTGCCTTGTTTTCGTTCACATTATTAATATTCTTACTTCTTCTTATCGTCCGAAAATCCCATTCGTTTTGCACGTAGTGCTTGTCATCACTAATTATGCCCTTTCCTCATGTCCGTTTCCTTTCAAATTTCATAGGCATAGTCTCTAACATCTCATCAAGGTCACTACATTCTTTGATTCTCAAAATCACTCATGCATGACCGTCCAGGCGCCATTTTGTCCGTTTCTGGTCCATTTTAAGGCCTCTCTTTCTTCCTTCCCATCTCCACTATCATAGACCCTACAAATTTCTAACAAATTCCTCTAGATAGTCTGAGAGATGTTCTTTC
Organism: Strongylocentrotus droebachiensis; assembly: GCA_035222895.1. Lineage (NCBI taxonomy): Eukaryota > Metazoa > Echinodermata > Echinoidea > Camarodonta > Strongylocentrotidae > Strongylocentrotus > Strongylocentrotus droebachiensis. The sequence continues at coordinate 98,373 of JAVYIG010000599.1, read as the reverse complement.
ATCTGCGACTCATGACTTGACCTTCAAAATGCCATCTTCGTACTCAAATTTCAAATCTGAAACTGACTCTGTCAAAAATCTCTCAAATTCTTGAAAAATGGACCCCTAAAAATCTAAAAAGTGCCATAACTTTCTCATATAAATTCTGTTTTGTATTTAAATCTTACATCATTCTTATCTCATGATTGCACATAGCCATGCCAAATTTCATGCTCCAATAATTATGCAAACCATAAATAGCGCCCTCTAAAGTTCTGGGAATTGGCTTTCTTTCTGTGGCCGTATCTCCATTATGGCTTGGCAAACCCGTACCTTTTGTTGGATTTAGATACTTGAAGATATGCCCTTTCCAGCCATATACAAAATTATATACCCTAACACTGACCAAATTTGAGAAAAATGCCCTCCAAATTCGCCATTTTTGAGAAAATTCCAAAATAACTTCAACTTGCTCTAAAATGGCGATCTTTATACCTATATCAATGAAACTTGGCAGATATATGTATCCATATACGTGACAACTGTCCGCCAAGTTTAGTAAATTTTAATATGTCAGCGCAAAGTTATCGCCAAAAATGATGAATTTGCTATGCATTACGTAATAGCGCCTATAATGCGTGCAGTACATTGCGCGCAGAAGACAATGGTGTTAAACTGACCGCAATGAAGTGCCCTTTCGAATGATACCAAGTATGGTATATGTTCACACAGAAAATGTTGAGTAAATCACATTTAAATAAGGGTCACTATACGATTTCCGCCGAGTTTCCGCCCAATATTATAACACGTATCGGCTATGACGTCATTTCTCAGACTTTCTTTCGCCCCCTAAACATCCTTTTTTTTCCTTGAAATTTTGCAGTGACATTTCGAGTCGCAGTACGCAGGGCACCTCGTGGCCGGATTTTTGAAATTGGTCAAGGGGGCCATTAAAAACGCCATTTTGTACTATAAATCTATTTTACATCACGTGTTTCGATAGGATTATCATAGAAAAAAAAAGAGTGGTTTACAATAACCATGAAATTTTCTTTCTAATGATACCAAATACGGCCCATAAAGAGACATCAAGAGAGAGAGAAAAAACAATTTAACCCCGGTCATAATACAGATCCTGTAGGTTTTCCGCCCATGCATTACACGCATTGTCTATGGGACATATCGGGTTCACGGTTTTGGCTCCCAGAACGATCTTTATTGCAATGACAACAATGCACAAAATCCCGCTAGTTTTTGCACGCAGTGCTTGCGAGCCCTTTCTAGGTTCTTTCCCCCTCCCAATTTCTTTCAAACTTCGTAGGCATAGTCACTACCATCCCATCAAGGTCACTGTTGAGGCCTTTCTTTCGCCCTACCTATCTCCAGTATCACAGAAGCTACAGACTTCGTACAAATTGCTCTGGATAGGGCGAGAGAAGCTCTTTCGTTTGACACGTAGAAACATGGCGTCATTGCACGCACATCGTTGTGACACGATTGCATTTCTAGTTGCAATGACGACCTTCGTCATTGCCTTGTTTTCGTTCACATTCTGCCCCATTAATATTCTCCTTTTCCTCCTTTTCCTCCTTATCGTCAGGAAATCGCATTCGTTTTGCACGTAGTGTTTGTGACTCCTAGTTAGGTGCTTTCCTCATGTCCTTTTCCTTTCAAATTTCATAGGCATAGTCTCTAACATCTCATCAAGGTCACTACATTCTTCGATTTTGGAAATCACTCATGCATGACCGTCCAGGCGCCATTTTGTCCGTTTCTGGTCCATTTTAAGGCCTTTATATCTTCCTTCCTATCTCCACTATCCTTCATCCTACAAACTTCTAACAAATTCCTCTAGATAGTCTGAGAGATGTTCTTTCATCTGCGACACATGACTTGACCTTCAAAATGCCATCTTCATACTCGAAATTCAAATCTAAAACCGACTCCGTCAAAAATCTCTCAAGTTCTTGAAAAATGGACCCCTAAATAATCTAAAACTGCCATAACTTTCTCATATAAATTCCGTTTTGTATTTAAATCTCACAGTATCTTCATCTCATAATTGCACATAGCCATGCCAAATTTCACGCTCCAATGGCTTTGCACAACATAAATAGCGCCCTCTAAAGTTCTGGGAATTGGCTTTCTCTCTGTGGCCGTATCTCCATAATGGCTTGGCAAACCCGTACCCTTTTTTGGATTTAGATACTTGAGGATATGCCCTTTCCAGCCATATACAAAATTATATACCCTATCACTGACCAAATTTGAGAAAATTGCCCTCCAAATTCGCCATTTTCACGAAAATTCCGAAATAACTTCAACTTGCTCTAAAATGGCGATCTTTAAACCTAACTCGATGAAACTTAGCAGACACATGTATCCATATACGTGTCAACTGTCTGCAAAGTTTGGTAAATTTTAATAACGTCAGCGCAAAGTTATCGCCAAAAATGATGAATTTGCTATGCATTACGTAATAGCGCCTTTAATGCGTGCAGTACATTGCGTGCAGATGACAATAGTGTCAAACTGACCGCAATGAAGTGCCCTTTCGAATGATACCAAGTATGGTATATGTTTACACAGAAAATTGTGAGTAAATCGCATTTGAACAAGGGTCACTATACGAATTCCGCCCGATTATAACACTTATCGGCCATGACGTCATTTTTTTCAGACTACTTTTCGCCCCCTAAACATCCTTTTTTTTCCTTGAAAATTTGCAATGACATTCCGAGATGCAATACGCAGGGCACCTCGTGACCGGATTTTTGGAATTAGTCAAGGGGGCCATTTAAGACGCCATTTTGTCCTTTAAATCTATTTTACATCACATGTTTCGATTGGATTATCATAGAAATAAAGAGAGTAGTTTACAATAACAACCATGAAATTTTCTTTCCAATGATACCATATACGGCCCATAAAGAGACATAAAGAGAGAGAGAGAAAAAACAATTTAACTCCGGTCATAATACAGATCCTGTACGTTTTCCGCCCATGCATTACACGCATTGTCTATGGGGCAAATCGGGTTCACGCTTTTGACCCCTAGAACGATCTTGATTGCAATGACGAACATGCAACTAATCCCATTTGTTTTTGCACGCAGTGCTTGCGAGCCCTTTCTAGGTTCTTTCCCCTATCCCAATTTCTTTCAAACATCGTAGGCATAGTCACTACCATCCCATCAAGGTCACTATTGAGGCCTTTCTTTCGCCCTACCTGTCTCCACTATTACAGAAGCTAAAGACTTCGTACAAATTGCTCTGGATAGTCCGAGAGAAGCTCTTTCGTTCGACACGTAGAAACACGGCGTCATTGCACGCACATCGTTGTGACACGATTGCATTTCTAGTTGCAATGACGACCCTTCGTCATTGCCTTGTTTTCGTTCACATTCTGCCCCATTAATATTTTCCTTTTCCTTTTCCTTTTCCTTTTCGTCCTGAAATCCCATTCGTTTTGCACGTAGTGCTTGTTATTCCTAGTTAGGTGCTTTCCTCATGTCCTTTTCCTTTCAAATTTCATGGGCATAGTCTCTAACATCTCATCAAGGTCACTACATTCTTCGATTTTCGAAATTACTCATGCATAACCGTCCAGGCGCCATTTTGTCCGTTTCTGGTCCATTTTAAGGCCTTTCTATCTTCCTTCCTATCTCCACTATCCTAGATCCTACAAACTTCTAACAAATTCACCTAGATAGTCCAAGAGATGTTCTTTCATCTGCGACGTATGACTTGACCTTCAAAATGCCATCTTCGTACTCAAAATTCAAATCTGAAACTGACTCCGTCAAAAATCTCTCAAATTCTTGAGAAATGGACCCCTAAATAATCTAAAACTGCCATAACTTTCTCATATAATGTCCGTTTTGTATTAAAATCTCACAGTATGTTTGTCTCATAATTGCTGATAGCCATGCCCAATTTCACGCTCCAATCGCTTTGCAAAACATAAATAGCGCCCTCTAAAGTTCTGGAAATTGGCTTTCTCTCTGTGGCCGTATCTCCATTATGGCTTGGCAGACCCGTACCCTTTTTTGGATTTAGATACTTGAGGATATGCCCTTTCCAGCCATAGACAAAATTATATACCCTATCACTGACCAACTTTGCGAAAATTGCCCTCCAAATTCGCCATTTTCAAGAAAATTCCGAAATAACTTCAACTTGCTCTAAAATAGCGATCTTTATACCTACGTCGTTGAAACTTGGCAGACACATGTATCCATATACGTGACAACTGTCTGCCAAGTTTAGTAAATTTTAATAACGTCAGCGCAAAGTTATCGCCAAAAATGATGAATTTGCTATGCATTACGTAATAGCGCCTTTAATGCGTGCAGTACATTGCGTGCAGATGACAATGGTGTCAAACTGACCGCAATGAAGTGCCCTTTCGAAAGATACCAAGTATGGTATATGTTTACACAGAAAATTGTGAGTAAATCGCATTTGAACAAGGGTCACTATACGAATTCTGCCCGATTATAACACTTATCGGCCATGACGTCATTTTTTCAGACTACTTTTCGCCCCCTAAACATCCTTTTTTTTCCTTGAAAATTTACAATGACATTCCGAGATGCAATACGCAGGGCACCTCCTGGCCGGATTTCTGAAATTAGTCAAGGGGGCCATTTAAGACGCCATTTTGTCCTTTAAATCTATTTTACATCACATGTTTCGATAGGATTATCATAGAAAAAAAGAGAGTAGTTTACAATAACGACCATGAAATTTTCTTTCCAATGATACCATATACGGCCCATAAAGAGACATAAAGAGAGAGAGAAAAAACAATTTAACTCCGGTCATAATACAGATCCTGTACGTTTTCCGCCCATGCATTACACGCATTGTCTATGGGGCAAATCGGGTTCACGCTTTTGACCCCTAGAACGATCTTGATTGAAATGACGAACATGCAACTAATCCCATTTGTTTTTGCACGCAGTGCTTGCGAGCCCTTTCTAGGTTCTTTCCCCTATCCCAATTTCTTTCAAACATCGTAGGCATAGTCACTACCATCCCATCAAGGTCACTATTGAGGCCTTTCTTTCGCCCTACCTGTCTCCAATATCACAGAAGCTAAAGACTTCGTACACATTGCTCTGGATAGTCCGAGAGAAGCTCTTTCGTTCGACACGTAGAAACACGGCGTCATTGCACGCACATCGTTGTGACACGATTGCATTTCTAGTATTCTCCTTATATTCCTCGTCCGAAAATCGCATTCGTTTTACACATGGTGCTTGTTATTCCTAGTTAGGTGCCTTCCTCATGTCCTTTTCATTTCAAATTTCATAGGCATAGTCTCTAGCATCTCATCAAGGTCACCTACTTTTTCGATTTTCGAAATCACTCATGCATGACCGTCCAGGTGCCATTTTGTCCGTTTCTGGTCCATTTTAAGGCCTTTCTTTCTTCCTTCCTATCTCCACTATCGCAGATCTTACAAACTTCTCACAAATTCCTCTAGATAGTCTGAGAGATGTTCTTTCATCTGCGACGGATGACTTGACCTTCAAAATGCCATCTTCATACTCGAAATTCAAATCTAAGACCGACTCCGTCAAAAATCTCTCAAGTTCTTGAAAATGGACCCCTAAATAATCTAAAACTGCCATAACTTTCTCATATAAATTCCGTTTTGTATTTAAATCTTACAGTATCTTTATCTCATAATTGCACATAGCCATGCCAAATTTCACGCTCCAATGGCTTTGCACAACATAAATAGCGCCCTCTAAAGTTCTGGGAATTGGCTTTCTCTCTGTGGCCGTATCTCCATAATGGCTTGGCAAACCCGTACCCTTTTTTGGATTTAGATACTTGAAGATATGCCCTTTCCAGCCATATACAAAATTATATACCCTATCACTGACCAAATTTGAGAAAATTGCCCTCCAAATTCGTCATTTTCAAGAAAATTGAGAAATAACTTCAACTTGCTCTAAAATGGCGATCGTTATATCTACATCAATGAAACTTGGCAGACATATGTATCCATGTACGTGACAACTGTTTACCAAGTTTGGTAAAATTCAAATATGTCAGCGCAAAGTTATCGCCAAAAATGATGAATTTACTATGGATTACGTAATAGCGCGTTCAATGCGCACAATACATTGCGCGCAGTTAACAATGGTGTCAAACTGACCGCAATGAAGTGCCCTTTCGGATGATACCAAGTATTATATATGTTCACACAGAAAATTGTGAGTAAATCGCATTTGAACAAAGATTACTACACGAATTCCGCCGAGTTTCCGCCCGAACCTAACACGTTTCGGCTATGACGTCATTTTTTCAGACTGCTTTTCGCCCCTTAAACGTCCTTTTTTTTCCTTGAAAATTTGCAGTGACATGCCGAGTTCCAATACGCAGGGCACCTCATGGCCGGATTTTTAAAATTGGTCGATGGGGCCATTTAAGACGCCATTTTGTCCTATAAATCTATTTTACAACACGTTTTTCGATAGGATTATCATAGAAAAAAAGAGAGTGGTTTACAATAACAATCATGAAATTCTCTTTCTAATGATACCAAATACGGCCCATAAATAGACATAAAGAGAGAGAGAAAAAACAATTTAACTCCGGTCATAATACAGATCCTGTACGTTTTCCGCTCATGCGTTACATGCATTGTCTATGGGGCATATCGGGTTCACGCTTTTGACCCCAAGAACGATCTTTATTGCAATGACGAACATGCACCAAATCCCCTTGGTTTTTGCATGCAGTGCTTGCGAGCCCTTACGTCCTTTCCCATATCCCAATTTCTTTCAAACTTCGTAGGCATAGTCACTACCATCCCATCAAGGTCACTGTTGAGGCCTTTCTTTTGCCCTACCTATCTCCAATATCACAGAAGCTACAGACTTCGTACAAATTGCTCTGGATAGGGCGAGAGAAGCTCTTTCGTTTGACACGTAGAAACACGGCGTCATTGCACGCACATCGTTGTGACACGATTGCATTTCTAGTTCATGATTGTTGTTGTTGTTGTTTTTATTTCCGAAATCAGATAAAAATATTATACATATTAAAATATACGAAATGAAATATTAATACATGTACATAGACAAAAATTGGTGGAAAGCCCAATTCAGCAGTGTTTATAGAACACTACTGTTCTTTCTCTGTTGAAGAATTTAATGCTATAACAATTATTTTAAATCCATTTTCTCATAATAAAAATGGCAACAATGAAGTATCGTATAATGAAATATAAATAGGCCTACCAGTAAAACCTTATGAAATCAAAAGAATAATAATAGGAAAAAAATAGAATTACTTTCAAGTATAGTCAACTAAAAATTAATTTTAATACCATGCTATAGTATATTAAGGAAAACAAATGTTTAAGTCCAGTTAGAATAGTATGAGACATAAAACTTCTTTACGAGCAATCCTAAAGTGACAATTGGAGGAGTAAATTCAAGTGATTTTGTATGTCATTTCCACCGCTCAAATGAGTAATCTTGCTCGCAATTCATTTTCGACCGATTTTTAGTACTTTTAAGAGATGACAGGTCCCTTTAAGCTTGCATACGATTGAAATTGGTCGTTTTCAAAAAAAAAAAAAAAATCCATATGGTAAACAGAGTGTAAAACTCGGTCACTGAAGTGTAAACATGAGGGGTCGTTTGCAGTTCATAACACCAAATATACCAAATATTGGAAATAGAGTTTCGGGTTTAAAGAAGGTGAAATGATTTACCTCATTCATGTAGGCATATACTTATAGTATAAAATTGAGTTTCATTTATGCTATTAAATTGTGACAGAGACTGCCTGGAAGAAAACGGGAAAGGTTCATTATTTAGTATACATTATTCGGTTGGTACAGTGAGGTGTTGGAATTGTCTCAATCTTATGAAGCACAAGCAATGCATACAGCAGTGGGTATAAGAGACAACTATAAATCGGTTTATGGGACACACATAGTCATTGTAGAATAAAATTTTGGTCCAAACCGTTTTAACCATTTACCGTCGAATGTTGAACACTATGGGGCAGTTGAAGAGTAATCTTTTATAATTGGACATTCTACTATGATATTCTACTAAGTGATATACAAAGAAGGAGAAAAATCACCATTTATTTGTTATCTTTGGCAGAACTCAACCTGTTTCTAACCAACGGCAGTGCTAGATGATTTTCTGAAATACAGACATTCAGAAATGTTGCACTTCTCATTAAAACTGAACCTTAATCACTTTATTTCAATGATTATTTTCCGTGTAGAAACTAAGGGTGCGTTTAATCGACACTTTTTCACCCTAGAATCACGGTTTCTAAAGACGTTTAGTTTAAAACGCAATGCGTTCAAGCGATTTTTTCGTCGGTCGTAAAAATAAACGTGTTTGAAAACACAAACATGAAACGCTGAAAAAGATGCGTTTTGTATCATGATTCAAAAGAATCACGGTCGCTAAAATTCGATTGAACGGACGGAGTTCTCAATCATGATTGTATGACGAAGCCTCTTCCGGTTTGGGAAAAACCGCGCGCCCGCTTTGCATGCAATTTGCGTTCACTATACCATCGTGGCCTGTTCCGTTATGTTATTCCTTGTTTTTCCTCCTATCATTTTTTCTTTCTGTCTTTCCTTATGTTATTCTTTGTTTCTTCCTTCTATTCTTATGTTATTCTTTGTTTTTTTCCTTCTATCACCTTTTCTTATGTTATTCTTTGTTTTTATCATTCTATCATTTGCTCTTTCTGTCTTTCCTTATGTTATTCTTTGTTTCTTCCTTCTATTCTTATGTTATTCTTTGTTTTTTCCTTCTATCACCTTTTCTTATGTTATTCTTTGTTTTTATCATTCTATCATTTGCTCTTTCTGTCTTTCCTTATGTTATTCTTTGTTTCTTCCTTCTATACTTATGTTATTCTTTGTTTTTTCCTTCTATCACCTTTTCTTATGTAATTCTTTGTTTTTATAATTCTATCACTTTCTCTTATGTTATTCTTTGTTTTAATCATTCTGTTACTTTCTCTTTCTATCTTTCCTTATGTTATTCTTTGATTCTTCCTTCTTTCACCTTCTCTTATGTTATTCTTTGTTTTAATCATTCTATCACTTTCTCTTTCTGTTCTTCCTTATGTCATTCTTTGTTCCTTCCTTTTTTCACATTCTCTTTCTGTCTTTCCCCATGTTATTCTTTGTTTCTTCCTTCTATTTTTATGTTATTCTTTGTTTTTTCCTTCTATTACCTTCTCTTTTGTTATTCTTTGTTTCTTCCTTCTATTCTTATGTTATGCTTTGTTTTTTCCTTCTATCACCTTTTATGTTATTCTTTGTTTAAGCATTCTATCACTCTCTTTCTGTCTTTCCTTATGTTATTCTTCGATTCTTCCTTCTTTCACCTTCTCTTATGTTATTCTTTGTTTTAATCATTCTATCGACTTTATCTTTCTGTCTTTCCTTATGTTATTCTTTGTTTCTTCCTTCTATCACCTTCTCATTCTTTGCCTTATTATTGCGATCTATGCTCAAAACAGCAGTCGACAGTCGGCCGTAAACAATTCCAGAAAGCGCGCGCCGAAGTTCCTGGGCCATACTGCGCAGTGTGATGCGCAGTGGTTTGGCTCGCAATGAGCTAGAATCAGCGTTGATGAAAAATCGCTTGAACGCAAACCGCAGTGACCTTGCTTTTTGTAACGGCGTTTTGAATTGTGATTCATGTTTGTGATTCTAGCTTCGAAAATTCGATTAAACGCACCCTAATTCTACAACAAAATCCAATTACGCATTACGTAATTTCACTAGTTTTTAGATATGCATTGGATACCTCAATTAGGTATTTGATATATTCATTGACAAATTCTTATTCTATACACGGAAGTAACGTAATGGTTTACCTTTGATCACGTTAAACCGGTCAGAAATCAGTATGCTTTAGAATTTTAAGAAAAGCTGGCAGACATTTCGATATAGGCCTATTACACGCTGCTCAACGAACCTTAAAATTCCAAAACCGTATTCCAATCCACAAAATATTTGGTATAGCACCTTTTCTTTTCAACTCTGATGTACTAAGTACATTGTTCATTTTGACAAAGTCTATAGTGTAACGCTTTTTTTATTCACCCTTGTGTTTCTTCAAACATTTAAAAAATATGAAGTATGGTTCAAAGTCAAATAAATTGCCTTGTAGCAAGAGGACTTTGACCTTCATTAGTCGTATTCGATCCTTCCTTGGCGTCTTTTTAAATACCGCCAAAATATTATAAGATTTGGAACACAAATTGAAATTAAAATATGTGGCCTCCTAAATCTAAAAAAAAGACTAGATTAGAAATTTCCCGATTTCCATTTATATGTGTGCTCTATAAGTCCTATAATTGTGATGATCAGTGTTAATACTGCTAAGTAAATCAAAATATCAAATGTTAAGTTTTTAAACTGTAAAGGATCTGGAATACACTTATATCAAAATATATTTTAGAAATAACATTTGTTTGCTCATCTTCGCATGGATCGATGATTTATTAGGAACGTACATTGAAATCTTAAAGACCGTCAATACTACTGGGCCAGAAGGGATTAGACCACACAGCGAGGTCACTGACAGGTGGCTATCTCATTAACTCAGCTCTCAACTAACATAAGAAAAAAAGGATCATGGGGGACCAACAGGCACCGATTGGGGAAGTTTTCTATATAGAGGGAGCAAGTAGCTACAAGTAGGAGAGTGGGGCTTTAAATGAACCACTTTAGGAGTAAATCGCTTTATGAGTAAAAAAAAAAAAGCCCTTTTTTTGTAGGTAAAAGTAAAGAAAATATAGACAAAAGACAAACATGGACAAAATCTGTTGTTTTGATATGTATAATCAAGAAGCAACCCTTAGACAACTAGGACCTATCACTCTTCCAGTGAAATCTGTCGGTAATTCAGATTTCTTTTCCGAAATGTAAAATAAAAATAATCATACACGATTTTAGGAGCTAATGTGTTCCTTAGTAAAAGTACAGAGAACCAGAGAATTATAGGCGAAATTACAATCTGTATATTCTATGTATTACAATGCATGTCAATCAGAAATTTTCTTCGAAATCGTTAAAAAAAAAAACTCCCAAAATGTTCATTCACTGCACATTCCTTTGTCTGTACAGGAAGCATATGAATCAAAAGAAAACCATTATGCTAGATTTACAGTTCTTGATTTTATTTCCATTTGCTGAGTTTGGAGGTCATTAACAGAATTTCTTTTATTTGTAAAGAGCAAATAGACAATTCTAGGAACTAAAATGTCTTTCAACTGCTTTGCGGGTGAAAGGAAAGAAGGAAAGTAAAGCAACCAGACCAACTGATTGTGGAGCACCAGTAGTATATATTAGGTCTGACAGATGAGCGCTTTACAAGAACCAACTACTATTATTATTATCAAGGAGCAGTATAGTAACTAGCCTTTTGACAAGGCCTCGTGACTCTAAGCGGCTGAGATGAGTCTAGATACCCGGAGTGAACTCGCGACTGAGTGACGGAACAGATTGATATTAAGGCCACTAGGATGGGCTCCTCGCTCTCGCGTTCACTTGGGTTTTCGCGATTAGTCTCGTTTTAGTCGCTCGGCGTCTATCAGACAAGTGGCCTTGTTTAAAGGCTATATAGTAACAGATAAAATCTGAGTTTCAGTCAAGACATGCGATTACATACTGAAAGAAATTAAAGATAAAGGTGAGTTCTGGTCATCCGATTGTATTGTGAAAGAAAAGGTGTGGAATGGGTCAGAAAAAGTTGATCATGTAGCATGTAAGTATTGGTGTGTACTGCAAAGTTCTGGAGTCATCAAAATCATAATAAATTTGGCCCAGTCTTGGTAAAGTAACAAGCACTGTACGCAGAAAGATGTATATGGGACTACACAAATGGTGTCGGGGCTGCTAAACTTGATTTCCTAATCTTTATATGCTCATTACTCAGCCAGTATACATTTTCTACCAAAATTGTTTGGCAAATGACATTTATTTGTGAACTTGAACATTCAGTGTAAGTTTCGTTTGATTCTGTGAGAATTCCTTCTTTTAAAAAAAAAACAGAAATCACCTTTATCTTTAAGCAATTTTAAATTGTTGATTTTGAAGCACATACGAATTGGTGTATGTGTATATGGGACTACACGAACATTAGGTAGTGAAGTTAAGTCCAAACGTTTCTCTGTCAGCTGTTTCCTGTCATCTGTAGCCACTATGTTCAGGGGATTTTTGTTGGGTTAATTGTATTCGTTCACACCAACATGAAAAGAGTGAAAAAGCTCACAAATTATTTTTCACGAGCACTCCATCTTCTCTTTAATTCGGTCAGCCATCATCAACCGAGGATGCATAATTTGTGACAGGTGCCGAGCCGCCTGGCCTCCTAAAGCAAATATTGAAGAGATTGAATCAGAATGAACAACGAAGAAAACTGTTCTTATGTGAATTGGTATAGCAGTAACCACACGCTAATAATTATCCAATTAAATTCAAACCACATTATTTTCTGACCGTATGAGATGAGGTAAACCAAATCTAATTGGGAAGAGAAAGAAAGAAAAAGAAAGTGACTGAGAGGGTAGATGAATGGAGAGTGTGTTAGTCCTCGAAAATTTGGGATTAAAAGACGTCTCGGACTGTACAAATTTTGCACACTTGACACAAAACAAATATTGAGAAGTGGGTCACAGGTTCAAACTGAGGTTACCATTGAGCAAAATCTATCAGTTTGGTCAAACTTAAATTGATATACAATTCATTTAATTGAAAAGTGGAAATTTTACCTCACTGCCTTGGGTGCATGACCAATCGCAAATTTACAAAAATGAGCTGAAGAGTTTAGTTATCAGGTGTTCGAGTGGGAGGGGCTTACCTCGTTCAATCTGGACTTAGCGTCTTCGGGTTACACTAACTTTCGTGAATAGTCAAGCCCTAATTTCCGAAGGGCCGGGTGTAACGTTTGTGAAATGCACCCTTTTTGTCGCCAAAGTGTTGGGTGCAGATTACCTGACACTTTCTGAAAAACCTACAGGAAATCTATGAAAGCTATTCTCAAAAGACCTTTTTTTCTTAAATAAGCCATCTTGGATGATACCGTCCACCCCCTCCATGTAACGCAAACAAGGCCCTCCTTACCAAAAGTACATGGATCACAGTAAGTTGAAATGTTTTGCCTCTCTTATATATAAGGCCAAGGTCTCGAACCACCACTATAGAATCTCCTTTTTATATCTATTTCTATATATCTTATCTTCAGCGCTTAATTTTTTTCTTTATCGACGCCAGGGATAAATGACAATGGAGGATGATACTCGCAAATGTCATTTTCATCAGATGCATTTTAAGAAGTATTGTATTGCTTGAATAGCAACGTCGGTATGAATGAAGGTGGTGTCATGTCATATAATATGTCATGTCATGTCATGTCGTGTCATACGGTGGTTTATTCACTTGACTCTCAATCCAATACTTCACGGTGCGAATCCTAGCCAGGCACTAAAGTCTTTTGACGAGACGTTAAAGCCCAAGTCTACTCCAAAAATAACTTACTTGCAATAGAAGCAGAAAAATCAGACTAACAAATCAAAAAGAATCTGAGCAAAATCGGATAACTAATAAGAATGTTATGAATTTTTAATGACATTAAAAACTTTGAAAATCACTAGACAAATTGGCAACTCACTCATGAGTCTGTGACGTCATGTCCTTACTATCCACTAATTATTTTCTTTATATTGATGATACAAATTTCTTATTTTCTCCTTAAGAATCTTATTTCTTCACACCAGCATCCAAGAACATTTGCCACTCTGAACCCAGGTGTAAATGGGTATCTGTCAAAAATTGATTGGGTAATACGAATTACAGCCTGGCACAGATCTGTTTGTAACCATTTACTTTTTTTTTTTTTTTTAAACAATTATTCAAAATGACGGGATCAAAATCCTTCGGAACATCTTAAATTAGAACAAACCACCCAATTTTTGCTTGAGTCACATAATCCTGAAAAATAGTTCTGTAAATTCCTGCTATGAAAACCTAGCCAGCCCCCGACGTAACCTTTCAGAAGATTACTTAAAACTTCACAACCAACAAGCTGGGAAAGGGGGGAGGGGATCCTTTTTAACAGTATTTTTGCCTGAAGTACGGGGGCAAATACATTAATACGATTGATACCATGTCAAAGGAACACTAGCATTTACGTCTTCAATCCTTATTGACTCAAAGTTCCCATTGGAATTGCGATTTCACGGAAAAGACTTTTCGGTTCTAAAGCAAGTATTTTGTTTGATTTACATTAACCTGCTATGGCTCTGCATGAGGGCGTATTTAATCAGATATCTGGATCATGAATTAGTTTACAAAAAAATTTCCATCTATATAATCACCGATTAAAATCATTTCTGGCAATTTAATGTCAAAGAAATTTGAAGCTATGTTTACGGGGTGAAGTCGAAAAGTCTTAGAATTATCACAATCATGTAGAATAATCAAGCAAAAATGATTTGCAAATATTCTTGCATATGTATAGTCGCTGAAAAAAGTTTGTGCCATGTCTTTCAGGTGCAGTTGCGAATGTACAGGGACCACTAGGGGGCAAGTGCCCCCAACCGAATGACATAGGTGTACAAAAAGAAAAAAGAGAAGATTTATAATAATAATATTAAGAAGAAGGATGTGATGAAGAAGAAGAAGGAAACAAGAAGAAGACAGAAAAGGAGGAGGAAAAGAAGAAAAAGAAGAGAAGATGAAAAAGGAAAAGAAGAAGAAAAAGAAGAAAAGGGGATTCCGAAAAAGGAGAAGAAAAAGAAGAAAAAGTAAAGAAGGAGAAGAAGAAGGAGATGAAGAAGAAGAAGGTAGAGGAGTAGGGGAAGAAAAAGAAAGAGGAGAATAACATGAACAGAAGGTGACACGACACCCTCTCCCACACCCTTTTCTCACTGTATGAGCTTGTCCTCTCGCATTTCACCAACCTCAGTAAAATTACCGCCCCACTATACCAGTGCCCCCAGTGATCGGATCCACGATACGCCAGTGATGATGATAAATGTACTATTTCGATAATGAGAAATGCCATAATAATAATGACAATATCAGGTTACTGAATAGCGCTCATGGCTGGCAAACTTGATATACTCCTGGCGCTTCAAATTATTACTACACCGGCTTCAGCATGGATGCCATTAGGGCGCTCTAGCATATCATGAAATTGATTCCTGCCAGGTACCCATACTTACCTCACATGGGTGGAGTGTGGCAAAATGTAGATTACTGTATTTCCAAAGGCCGTTAGTGTTGTAACAGGGACTCGAACCCCATATCCTGTGGTTCACGACTCCGGAGACATGGTGCTGATGCATTTGTATCCAAATTTTCTTATTCCATTGTGTTTTCAACCCCCCTCTAAATAATGTCTTTCTCTACTGCTATGGTTTAAAAAAAAATCTACAATGTCTATTTTATCAAGAACCTATAATACACAAGCACTGCTTTTTAAGAGGTTCCTCACATTCTACTTATCATTGAGACGTACTCATACAGTCATACTCCATGTATAATATATATATATATATATTTTTTTTTTATATGTCTGTCTCTATTTTTTGTTGCAAATTGAAACCTGAAACTTATCCACTAGACCAATATACATCGACACGTGCTCTCTCTCTCTCTCTCTCTCTCTCTCTTCTCTCTTTTCTCTCTCTCTCTCTCTCTCTCTCTCTCTCTCTTTTTCTTTCTCTCTCTCTCTCCCCTTAGATTTATGTCAAAAGGCGGTAACAATAAAGCATACTGTGTGATGTTATCTTTCGAATATTCCCAAACATTATCGCTTCCCGTCGACTGTTCAGTTTCAAACATTCTCCTCCACTCTTTTACAATGTTATTATTTTGTTGAATAAACAAGTTCCCATTAAACCTCTGTTTTCATATCACATTGTCAATATTAAACATTCAACGAGTCAAAAAGTCAAACCGGGTTTATCTTTCATGGTTTGGTAATAATATTTTTGAAATAGCAACCGTTCCATGAAGCATGTACAACGGCCTAATTTAGGCCTGCTCTCATATGGCACCATAAAAATAAACTAGCGACAACAACTGAATAAGGAATATCGTGAACCTGAGTTGACCCACGACAGCGCTTTTTATTCAAAATGGTTTATACTTAACCCACTTTTGTATAAATACGTTCACGATTATGACCTTCTAATTATATCAGATGGGATGAATTCAGAGATATACGTCTAGACTGATGCATTCATTGATATTCATCGTATTCGAAGTCTGTCTCGACTTTAAATCCCTAAATTAATCAGTTTTATGAGGCAAAGGTCATTTCACAAAAAAGGGCCTTTTTTTTTGTATCGTTGTTGGTTTTTTTAAATGCAGAATTCTACGTCAATCGGGGTAAAGCAGGGGTAAAGCATTTACCCGTTATATAATGATATACCGTTCTTTGACATGTTGATAGATCATGGGGGTTTATCGATTTGATTAAATCTTCCGATCAGTGGATCTGATTGTATATATTGAAATTGGGAATATATTAATTAAACTCTCAAGGATTTTCATTTCAACTGTTTTGATTATTATTTGTATATTATCGTGACGGAGGATTTGCAAAATTGAATGATACTATAATTTTCACGAAGTGACGGTAGTGAGGAAAATCGTCACGCAAAGTGAATGCAATTTTTTTTCACTACCGTCACTTCGTGAAAACAGCGACGAATTATATCTATATAATATACGCATGTATATTTATACGGGGTGTCTAAAAAATGCAACGAGAATTTGAAATTTACATCTTATATAGTGACTGAACCATCCATACTGAAATGTCGTAGATAATGTTATAACATCGTCTGCTAAACTCGGTGTGAATTTCAAAAGAATTTATGCTACAACTGCAAACTTATAACTGTTTTTGTAAGAAAATCAAAATCATTTTCCAAATTTGTTACAAAGAAAGCACGTTGCGTAACATCAATGCCTAATGAGCATAATAGGCTGAGACAGGCGCGTACGCAGGGGGGGGGGGGGGGGGGGGGGGGTTTGGGGGGTTAACCCCCTCCCTCGAGTTTTTATGTGTATGTTTTGTGTATAATTTTTGTGAACCCCCCCCCCCCCATTTTGATTTTTTTTATTTTTATTTATTTTTTTTATTTAAAAAAAAAAAAAATTATGCCAATGGCTGACCTGAAAAAGGTGACCTTACCCCCCCCCCCCCCACGGAACAAAATGTCAAATTTTCAAATTTTGAGACAAAAAAAAAAAAAAAGTGTCCTCTTACCGCCCCCCCCCCCCCCCGAAATTTTGGGCCCGATTTTAACCCCCCCCCCCCCCCCTTGAAAAAATCCTGCGTACGCCACTGGGCTGAGACCTGTCATTTCTGCATTTCTCTAAAGAAAATGTCCAATGAAGTCATTCTAACTCATAATTTTGTGGTGAAATCACCACTGAAATATTTTATATTAATGTTTCATTCGTAAGTTCAAGAAGCAACAGATAGTATTTTCATTCTTCTTTTTTATTAAGCAATATTTTCATTTTTAATACATCAATATCATCATATGAAAATGCTTAAAACTCATTTATCTGGTGGTGGTACATAAATAAAATAAAATTAAATCGAAGGTGTCTTTCACAATTTCCTTGCGATTCCTTTCCTGCGAATTTCGCTTCCTCACTTATCTTTTTCTTTGACCATTATCTATCATTCTGGCACATGCAACTGGAGTGGCCCGGTGATTAAATTGGACAGCCGCCTGTTTTAAATACAATTTTTTGCCGTTTCATTCTCCTCGCATGCTTAAATTTTATTTTTAGAGTGGCTTTTCTTGCTACCTTCCTACTCTAAGACAAGACTAAGGAATGAGAAGAACACTTGTAATACCTGACAAACGCCCGCGCTAAGTGCATGGGGGATGATCAACTAAATAATTATGTCTCAAAACACTCGATCTTTCTGCCACTGTTTTAATGTCAGTTCGTGGCGTTACTACATCAGGTTAACACTGCACTTTTTCCTACTCTACATACGCATCAGCGTTGTTTTGGCGGTAGACTTGCAGTGACGCAAAGAGAGGTCAGCTACAGCGTGATATGTCGTGTGTGTCGTGAACTTGGAAACAGGTGGGCGAGATATCGCGCGAAATTCTCGCCCATCATTGACAGCTCGATTCATCCTGGGCAGCGGATCATCGTGGAGAACGCTGTTGCCCTAGTCGATTTGCTCATATCCTTGCCATATATGATATAAAATTCGGTCATTTTTAATTTGTCAATATGAGGTCATTTGATGTCATGTGAACCCCCTCCTCAAATATTAGATTACTAAAGTGTGGCAACCGTGAGTTAAGGAACAGGTTGGTAAATTTGTTTTGGTCGTAATTAGGACATTTTGACAGTGTCTTTACTAAACTACATGAAGTCATTACGGAACTAGATGAAGTCATATTTGATCTAAAGATTAACGTGATATTAATAAATTCATTCATATTGATATATCCTTCTCTGCAACTATTTGGCTTCATGCCAATGCAGGTTTTCATGGAAATTACAGGAAATCCCATGAAATTGAAGAATGATTAAAAAATAAATAAGACTCGGCGAAATTCGAACTCTGATGAAATTCGTGAAAAGAAGAAGGGTCATCCCTTGAAAAGTTCAAAGACATTGGCGAAGCAGCTAAAGCAATATTAAGAACTAAAAAGGGAGAAATTCCAAGAAATAATGCTTCCGCCCTGCCGGCTAATACTAATAGCAGTTCGTATTAGCATGATAAGTTTAATGCACTTGTAGATCTGCAGAATTCTCGAACTGCCCAGTTACTACCATGTTCGCATTGTCATATTTCTCCTTTATTCTGGTCAGTGAAATCCAATCTAAAATGGCATTCTATATCATGCCGAAATATAATTTAATGTCAGTGATGAAAGTACACACGTCTTCTTTTACAGTGAATGCTATGTCTTTTTGGTACATCCTAAATTCAATTGGATACAACTTTAAGAGAGCATGCATGTTTGCTTTAGATCCTTATAATATTGGCCAAAATGCACTCTTTAATGGGTAAAATTAACCCCCCCCCCAAAAGCTTGCAGATCATTTCCCCCAATTGTTATATGAAAGTTTACTCAACTTATTTATAACGGAGGCCTACTCAGGGCGTCATGCAGTGGAATAATGGATATTCATTAGGCTACCTTTCAAGATATCGACAACTAATCTATATGTGGAGAACGTTAAAAGATTATCTTAAAAGTATGAACGCAACGGCTGCATGCGCAGATGACGAATGCGCAACCGTCGTCGCGGACTGACATGACGTCGGAGCTAGAACCCGAGGGCGCGACGCTTCGTCTTAGAGTAAGCACGATTCATCGATTAAGTACCGTTTACCTAGTCATTGGCCAAATGGAAGTCCATCTCACTGATGATATTATCCATTCTGACATGTTTGATGGGGGATTTCCAGTGAAGCCGCTGTTGCAACGCATCGTGCAGCTTTCGGTCCAATAATTAAATAACAGCCGCGCCATCTCGAACCTGGAAGCCAAACGTTGGGTAGCGAAATGATTATAGCGATGTTGAAGCTCGACCCAAGGCAGATGTTTCCTCAAGACTGGGTGACATTTGCACTAAAATACATCTTCTTTGAAGCACTTCTTTCATATTGAGAAATGTTTTAAGGGTGTTTGGTTGTTTGGTGGGAACGTGATATTTCCAGCTTACTTATGTCGTACCTCAGGGTTATATTTTAGATCCATTGATTTATAAAGTTGCAAATCGTTCGTAATGTTAAGAAATGGCAAAACCTTTTTTCTCAACAGCAATAAATGAATTTTGGGATGGATTTTTCAATTGGTCGCAGTTAAGCAACTGGAATGTGGCCAAGGGGGTTACACAATGTTCCAGGAAAACACAAAAATAATTTGAGTAAGCTGCAGGGGAACGTCGAAAAAGAGTTGAGAATGAAAAGGAAAGAAAGTGGGAAGATGTATACAAAAGAAGACCTAAATTAAATATAAGGGAAAGTAAATAAATAATAAAGAAAATAAATAATGTATTTACAACCATTTTTTTCTAATATCAATAATTTCAACATGGAAGTTAAAAAAAGTAGAAGATGACAAATAATTTATTTTTAAAGATGACGCATCATTATGACGTAATGAAGAAAAGGAGGTTACAAATAGTTGTTATCATGCTTGGATACAAAAGTTTCTCCCTTCCCTGCACCACACTCAATCATATCACATCATTAGCTCATCTGAGATGTATGAAATGTTACGAAAGGTGGGTTGGTGGCAGAAAAGCGAGGGAGTTTATAGGAAAAAAACAATTGTATAACCAAGAATATACACGACATCAAAGATGATGAAAGACGTATCATAAAACTGTTTTCTTCCCTCCTACGCTTTATAGAACCGAATAAGACAATACAAAATTGTTTTCAAACAAATATTATTACATTACACGCCTGCTGTATATAAATAATACAAGACACGTCAGACAGTGCACTCACAAACGCGATAAAACGAAAAATTATCATCTTCTTCCGCGCCAAAAATATAAAAGTCAAAAGCGGGCATTAAGAGAAATAATAATAATGCAAAGAGCTTTTGGAGATAATTACCTCGGCTTTTGCTCCGGCATCGATTATCAGTACTTAAAAAAAACAACGATGAATATATACAGGTATACAAATACAATGCATGTATCATATTATTTTGTGAAATATGAAAGTTCATTCAGTTAGTGGGCTAACACCGTAATTAGCTCCTCCACTCCTCGATTACAAAAAGAAATATTTATGCATCATTATTTTCTTTTCGAACCATAATAAACAAAAATAAAGAGGGTGGACATGTCTCCTTGATGGGGATTTGTGTCCTATGAATAATTTAATTTAGTTTCTACGTTGGTGAAATTCACGGAGATTTGCAAAATAATCACGATGACGTAATATTTGTATGCATAATAATAGTAATAATAATGATAATAATAGTGAACATTTATAATGCGCCATGTCTGTCAAAAATTACACTCCTGGCGCAGCTGTGTAGAAATTGTATAATTGTGGGCATACGACCATTAAGTAATTTAAGAGATAAAGTAAAATACACATAAATTAAAGTTTAATATACTTCAGGACATAATTTGCAGTAATAGAATAATACAATACAAAGCATATTAC
The DNA here is from genome assembly GCA_035222895.1 of Strongylocentrotus droebachiensis. Lineage (NCBI taxonomy): Eukaryota > Metazoa > Echinodermata > Echinoidea > Camarodonta > Strongylocentrotidae > Strongylocentrotus > Strongylocentrotus droebachiensis. The sequence continues at coordinate 77,189 of JAVYIG010000599.1, read as the reverse complement.
AGAAATAAAAGTTATATAAGGGTAGTACAATGTAAGACATAATTAAACAAACTAATATGTTGATAACAGAAACGTTCTTAACAGAGACTTGAACTGTGAGTAGGAGTTCTCATTTATCATAACTTAAATTTTAAAAATTTGCATTTTTAGTAAGGCACATAGAGGATTCATGACACATAATGCATGTTTGATGTGTACAGCGGGGGAAGTTTGTAATTGTCTGCTGTAAGAATCAAAAGAGAAAATAAAAATACGTTAATGTAGCATAATATTATTCCCACACTGCATTCGAAAGCAAGGAATAATAATTTACGAACCAGCGTCAAAGCTTTCTACTATAATTTTTGCTTCGAACAATTCTTTAGATTCACTCTCTCTATTTTTATGTTTTCTTGAAATTACATTTTCCATCCATCATTATCGGTAAACAAAATATTCCATAACAGCAGAGAGAAGGCGATGTAATGATCATGACTCATTCCATATCAGAAAATGAATTATAAATATTTCAATGTAACGAGACATTTTCAAATCGTTCCTTTCTTTTCTTTTCAAATTTGCTCTATGCGTGCAACGTATTCACTCCTTCTCTTTTCTTTTGTCTGTCTCTCTATTTGTCTTCGTATCCATCTCTCCATTTCTTTTGCTACTCCTCTCTCTCACCCTCTTTCTGTCTCTCTGTCTGTCTCTATTTGTCGCTGTCTGTTTTTCTTTCACTCTCTCTCTCTCTTTCCCTCTTCTCTTTCCTTCCTTCCTTCTCTCTCTACCTCTCCCATGTTTTCCTTCTTTCTCTGTCTCTTCTTCATCCTTCCTTCCTTCTTCCCCTCTCTGTCTCATTTTGCCTGTTTCGCCGTCTCTCATTCACACCCAACACAATCCTCTCTCTCCCTCCCCCTCTCCCTCTCTCTCTCTCTCTCTCTCTCTCTCTCTCTCTCTCTCCCCTCTCTCCCTCCCTCTCTTTCCCTCTCTTTCCCTTGCTCTCCCTCCCCATAACCTTTCTGAGAAAGTGAATCTCCTGTCACCTTTCCCGTGTGGTTGACCTACATGACATGTTACTTTATCCAATCAAGCATAGGTCGTTTAGCACGGACAAGGTGACTTTCAAACGCATTTGCTACGCTGCAAAGTTAACGGACACCACGTGACCGCAAATAATAACCAATGACAGACGTGTACGTTAGAAAAGGCGCCATAAACCTACAGTTCAGCCGTAGTGCTCTGAGAATGTGCTAAAAGGTAATTTTTTGATCTGGACGGACTGTTTAGAAATGGATATAAGGATAAATGAAATACACACATATATATATATCCAGTTTCGTTGGCAGTTTTTTCTTTAAAGGCACACTGTCCTACTTGTAGCTACTTGCTCCCTCTATATAGAAAACTTCCCAAATCGGTGCCTGTTGGTCTCCCATGATCCTCTTTTTCTTATGTTAAATGAGAGCTGAGTTAATGAGATAGCCACCTGTCACAGTGACCTCGAAGGCTCACTGGGTGGTCTAATCCCTTCTTGCTGAAGTAGTAAAGCCTCCCTTTAATACAAAAATGGGACAGAATATATTTCATCTCAAACGAATGTACAAGGTTCTTACCTACCAGTTTTTGACCGGGGAGCACCAAACACGATTTCAAGGACTTTCGGAAAAATAAACCTATGGCAACTTCAATAGCCCTGTGATTTGATTTTCAACCTTAGATATACACAGAATAAAAATAGAGTGGTGCTAAAGACAAGGGGGAAAGTACAGAACACAAGAAAGTAAAAATCAACTTTTGCAGTAAATTTGTTTAATGTGCAAAATGATTATTACACATCGCATTATTTGATTATGAATGATAGGGGCATTAAAATGTAGTATGGAAATCGCAGTAATGTTGATTTCTCGAAAAAAATCTTTGCAATCTAATTTGTGAAGAATTTCTTAACTCTTAAATCTCTCACAAGAAATATAAACGAGGCCACTGCTTAGCCAACGAATCATGACTGTACGCAGCGGGCGCTAGGGTACGTCGACGGCCCCACAAAAACAAAAAACAAAGAAAATGCAATAAATTTTAAATAATTCATTGCATTTTCCCCCAGTCCCCAACAGGAAATTTCCTCTGTAGGGCCATGCATTATGGTTCAAGGCATGCCCACATAGAAGGTTTTTTATTTTGGGGGTCGGGTAAAAATGCAATGAATTATTGAAAATGTATTCCTTTTTTTTTTGTGTGTGTTTTTGTGTTTTTGTGGGGGCGTCGACGTACCCTAGCGCCCGCTGCGTACAGTCATGATTCATTGGCTAAGCAGTGGCCTCGTTACTGTGAGCCCCCAGGATCAAAACCGGGTCGATGTCCTATATTAGTGCCCTTTTATAAGGTATTAATCCCCATTACTGTCAGTTATGACTTAAGGACGTAGGTCACCTAGTTGATTAGCATTGTAGCACACACATGCTTTAGAAATCACGCAAAACAAACACTCCCCAATTGTCTTTCAATAAAATCTGAGAATGTATACTATTATCTAGATCTATTAGGAATAAATCATTGTCAACATAATTCCATAACTTGAGGTTAAAAAAAAAAAAAAATCCACCATTATGACCAACAGTGTAGGAAGATTGTGGCGGATAGAATGGGGGGGGGGGGGGGGTTGCGTGACCCCCCATCCCTTGACCAGGCACTGAAACTTCTCAACTAGGAAAATGACCCCTGATGAGCGGGCATCACCCCATAGGACATCTATAGTTCATTTCATTGTAAAAGAATTAGCGATACGGCGATTTCCCTAACCATGCGGTTACAGCATTATGGGTCTTTAAAAGGTTTCCGGATGTTTTGTGAGTAAAAGCGAGGAATTTGGTCAGATATACTTTCAAAATGGTTTCTTTAGACCTGTAGCCCGGTAATTGTTCTAAATTGAAGTCTTCCATATGGCTTTCCCTTACACTTTCTTTATAAAGTTCAATTATTTTTGTTTGTCACAGTCTCTAATGTTACTTAATTCTTCCACTCTCTTTCAATATACTAACTCATCCAAACTCCCTCTCTGTCTCTGTCTCTCTCTGTCTCTATCTCTCCTTATATCTGTCTCTTTGTATCTCTCTGTCTCTATCGCTCCTTATGTCTCTCTCTCTCTCTCTCTCTATATATATATATATATCTCTCTCTCTTTCTCTCTCTCTATCTCTATCTCTCCTTATGAAAATATTGCAAAAAATATTTCAAAATTATTTACTTTACTTGTATCAAAGAGAACTGTTGCTGAGCTAGCGCCATGAGCGTCCCTGGACGGTGTGTGCGCTCTATAAGTTTACACTATCATTATTATTATTATCTCTCTTCCATTCTCTTTCTCTTTCTTTTTGTATTTTCTTAACAGATAAATATTTCGTTGATGAAAGGGACGATGGTAACCTTTTTAATCCTTTACTAAGTTTTTCTTAATCTGGTGGAGGTATTGTGGTTGTGATGTTGCTTATTAACTTGACTGTCAATCCAAGGGGTGAGTCTGCGAATCTCGCGTCTCATGGCAAGACACTAATCCACATTTGCCACTCTCCACCCAGGTGTAAATGGGTAACTGGAAATTGCCGGTTAATGATAACTGCAGGGCTCTCAGGAAGAACAGCTGATACAAATAATCATGAACAAAATTATTATTATTATTATTTATTATCCTTATAATTAACATTATTATCATTTTTACTATTGTTGTTAATATTATTTATATCATTATAATCATTATTAGTAGTATCCATTTCTCTTTCACTCTTGTCGTTTTCTCTCTACCATTCTCTCTTTCTATCTCGTCCTATCTCGCAGAATGGAGGGAGGAAACAAACACAATACCTTACATTTTGCAGTACTTCGCTATTTAACATCTAAAGTACATGAAATCGGGCGATTTGTGTTTGTTTGTTCGTTTGGTTTGAAGGGGCGTGCGGGGGAATCTAACAAAATCTGAACGTTTTGTCTTGAATCAAACTTGATGTAGGTTTCTACATCACACATCGCACAATGGGTATGAGGACCAGAATAAGAGTACTGAATTGTTACATTTACCCAGTACTTAACATGGACTTTACCCTATGATACTAAAAAGCGTTTGGAAAGTTGCGAAATGCGGTTTTTATGAAAACTGATGAAAATCCCTGGACTGACAAAGTTAATAATGAGGAAGTTCCTAGAAGAGCTGGAGTGCAAATGAAAATGAAACGTGAGATGTTGATTAGGCAGTTGAAGTCCATGGGTCACATTATGCGTAAAGAAGGCCTGGAGAATCTTGCTTTGACAGGGAAAATTGTGGGAAGGAGGAGTAGGGGAAGAAGGAGGATACTTTGGATGGACAGTCTGCAGAAATTGTTGGAAGGGAGAGGGGTGAAAGAACTGGGAGTGGTGCTAATAGAAAAGGCAAGTAACCAAGGGTGTGGAACAGCATGGTCGCCAAAGTCAGTCGAGAGAGAGTAGGCTGCTAATTTAGAGCACTTTGATTCGTTAACGATAATAATTGCACAAATCAAAAAGTCACCTGACTTAAGATAAAGACCATCAACTTGTGGTTTAATCTAGGTTATCAAGTGTCACTTTCTGACCGTAAAGTCCACTCCAAGGATCAAAACAAACCACTTTGGAGAGTTGATTGGCTATATCGTCCATTCAATGTACTTACAATTGGCCCACATCCTACCAATTGCTTGTTATTTTGAACCCACGAAACAATGGGTTGATTTATTTATCCATAATCAGGGATAGCTGCGTGGGATGAGTGTTGTGAGGGACCATGTCTGTGATGCTCTTCCTGTTTCTGTTCTCACTCATTAACCCCAAAACCACAAGAATAGATGGAAAACATCAAACATATAAACATTCATAATGTTTCCATCGATATTAAGTGTCGAGCCAATTTTATGGTGTTATGCAGTAATCACACAGGAGATGTAACTACCCGGGACCAGCGCTGGAGCAGTACGTTTGGAGTAGCAAGCGAGTTACTTTGTTATTGGCTTTGAAATAGCATTAAAAATCAAATAAAAAGTAAATCAAAGTAGTGTCAGTTACGTTTCAGTTAAGATAATGAAACAAAATTGCGCTGTTTTTCAGCTTTCCCTTTCTCCATAGCATGATTGCGACTTTAATACAACCTGAATAGCAAATGACAATAACCATGGCAAGTTTAAGGAGACATGTAACCCACCCCGCCCCCTCCCCCATCCAAAGAAAATTGAACAAACAAATCTGATAATTGAGATTATCGGTTAAATATAGATCTCAAACCAATTCATGTTTATATTAATTCATATTTTGACGCCCTCCCCCCTAAATCAAATAAAAGAATAATTTTATTTGATTAATGTGTATGTCATTACGTTTCCAAAAAGCTGACAAATTTGTAACCCAATACATTTTGTACATTTTCAGAATACAAAATAACATTAGCCAATATTTGATTTGATTTATTCAAATAATTAGATCCGTGTCGAGACGATTGTAAAGAATACTCTTTTATGAGCCAATATTTGATTTTATTTATTCAAATAATTAGATCCGTGTCGAGACGATTGTAAAGAATACTCTTTTAATGTAAAGTGCATAGAGAACTAAGTGTTAATCATTATGCGCTAAATAAATCAAAAGTTATTATCATTATCATTAATTGATTATGAGCCAGGACAACAGATATTATAATAACAATCACATTCTTTACAACTTAAATGATAGGAGATAGAGAGATCAAGAGTAATAGAGAGAGAGAGAGAGAGAGAGGGGGAGAAAGAGAGAGAGAGGGGGAGAGGGGGGGGGGGGGTGGAGGAAAGGAGGGGTGCCGGGGCAGAAGGCACATACAATTTACTACAAAAGAATGGGAAAGAAAGACGAACAGAAACGAAGTACCTTTCATTACTTTAATATATGATATAGTTGATAGGAGTGAACATTTGGAAGGGGTCGGGCTTAAAGACCGTCACCACTAATGGGCCAGAAGGGATTAGACCACACAGAGAGCCATCGAGGTCACTGTGACAGGTGGCTATCTCATTAACTCAGCTCTCATTTAACATAAGAAAAAGAGGATCATGGGGGACCAACAGGCACCGATTGGGGAAGTTTTCTATATAGAGGGAGCAAGTAGCTACAAGTATGGCAGTGTGCCTTTAACTAAACTGTGCCCTATTGGATTAAAATGTCAAAGAGTACCGCGAACGCCACCAGCAACAAAACAACAACAGCAACATCTAAACGTGTTGCAGACATGCCAGCAACTTATGCAACAAGTAAAATCAAATTGTATAATGCTTCTAAGCATGTTCGATTTGTCAACAACGCACAATAAAAACACAATTTTGCCTGGAGAAATTTGGAATGATATGTCCCTCCCAATGCAATCTACATTGACGCCCCTGTGTAAACTTCATTCATCGGACAATGAACTTACACGGAAGCAGCCATAAATTACTCATTTGAAAACAAATAACAATCTTCCTCAGGATTTATGAACACATTTTCCATCTTATATAAATGAAAATATTATAGTCATGGAGACCACTTGTGGGTGTATTAAAGATGAATTAAAAATGCCATTGTTCAAAAGATAGGAATGATGCAACCAAGACATATTAGAAATGACGTCATGAATATATCTCTCTGTGTATTTCTCTGTCTATGTCTCTGTCTCCGTCTCTTTGTCTCTCTGTCACTTTCTCTCTCTCTCATCACCTTACCCCGTCCACATCTCTCTTCATCCCTCTCTCTCTCTCTCTCTCTCTCTCTCTCTCTCTCTCTCTCTCTCTCTCCCTAGCACTCATCTCCTCCCCCTCTCTCTATCTCTGCCCCTCCCCTTCTCTGTTATAACTCGGATTATGTAACATCGATCCTGTTGCCGGAAGAATTAGCTTAAAACTATGCCTATATCAGCGTTGAATATCAAACACATGTCTTTAATCACTTTTGCCTGGAAAATGATTGGAATATGCCTATATATAATTAACAAATAATCCCAGATTAAACTTTATGAGACTTCAAAGGCATAAATCGGTAATCATAAACCATGTTAAATCTGAAACAGCTTTCTGTCTCTCACCCACGCATTATCATAAAAATTGACAATTTTTAAACATTTTTTTATATAGCAAGCATCATTCCATGGAGGCTCTTGTTGAGAAGGAAGGGGATGTTTTGTCAAACTTTCCAAAAAGGTTGCCTACTCCCTGTCCCTCCTTGATAAAGAGAAATAAAGGTTTTCAATATTTCGTCCAAATAAACCACAAAAGAACCTTTTTCAAAACGAATAAATGCGACCCATAAATAGCTTTAAAAAATCCGTCGGCATGGCCGGGAAGGGTCAATAACAAGAACAACAATTTCTCTTTTAGGAGGGGGAGGGGTGGAGGTAGGGAATATGGTAGCTACGGGCGTCTGACGATCCGTTTAGAGTGGAAAAGTTTGTGTAAGTTTCTCGTGTTTTATACCTGCGACATAAAGTTTTATTAATTGGCTACATGGAGTTAGATAGACCCGACCGCACGCCAATGACGACAAAACGACACGACACAACGACGTGCTAGAGGACAAACGACAAAAATAGTCGGGGTCTCTGGGGGTGAACCCATCGACTATGGTATAGAATGGAAATATTTTGTTTTCTTCCAACAACTAAGTGCTATAACATGAAGGGTCAACTCTTATGAGTGGGCTTGACGGAGTCACACTTCCTGGACATGCTCCAGGCGCGTAGCCAAGGGGTAGGTGGTGGGGCGGTCGCCCCCCCCCCCCAAAAAAAAAAAAACGCAGGCCCAAAAAAAAGAGAGAGAAAGAGAAGAAAAAAAGTAAGATGACCTAGGAAGAAAAAGGGAAAAGGAGTCGAGAACGGTACAACGAATCGTCTTCTTTCTCTAATGATTTAATTAAACGTCAAAGCTTCCGCGCTTTGCGCGGAAAGGGGGAAACTGAGTTCAAATTAAGGATTAAGAGTCGAGAACGGTACAGCGAATCGTCTTCTTTCTCTAATAAATTAATGAAACGTCAAGGCTTCCGCGCTACGCGGGGGGGGGGGGGGGGACTGAATACAGATAAGGATTAAGAGTCGAGAAAGGTACAACGAATCGTCTTCTTTGTCTAATAATACGTCAAAGCTTCCGCGCTATGCGCAGGAGGGGCGGACTGAATTCAGACAAGGATTATGAGTCGAGAAAGGTACAACGAATCGTCTTCTGTCAAAGCTTCCGCGCTTCTCCCGCTCTGCACCCACCCCCCTAGGGAGCGCGCGTTGCGTGCTCTTTAAAGTGACTTAGTAAAATTGTTGAAGGTTGATGAAAAAAATTGCTTAATTTTTGTATAAAAATGTTACTTACTATATTCCTTCTACTGTACTAACCCTCTGACATGCAAAAAATCCTGAAAAAAATTCACAAACCACGAAGATATCTATGGTTTTCTTTGAAGGCGTCGATGTACGACACCCTCTAACAGCGATTAACAGTAAATTCTCCCAACCATTTTTAAATTTTCCCAACCGTTTTTCCATGAAAAAAAGACATAAAACAGGCTATAAAAAATCTCTCAACACTTAAATGTCTGGAATGGAATGTAGAGCCATTTTATTGCTTTGTGAGATTTCCATTCACCTACAATGTAATTAAATTGCAATAACATATTACATGTAGTTGGGAGAATTAAGGAATCGATCAGATCAGTTTTTCCCAATTTGTACCATGAATAATGGTCCGTTTTCACTCAAATTTTCAGATTATCTTTAATTGTACATCTAGCATTGAAGTCACTACCTTAGCAACACTATCTCTCATCTGAACAATGTTACCAAGTCCCTTTAAGTGATTCGCACGCTTCGCGTGCTCACTACCGCCCCCCCCCTAAAATGAAATCCTGGCTACGTGCTTGACAGGCTCACAGATTTGTAGAACCCTCCATTTCAATTTCATTTCATTTTTCCATTTAAACAAAATATGAATACAAATACATGGCTAAAGTAACATACTCATGATATTAAATGGTGGGATACCCTGACAAGCAAAGAGCTTGTGGGCAGAGCCCATAGAGATATATACTTTATATCTCTATGGCAGAGCCCCAGTTTTTACAAAATGATGACATCCTTGCTCGAGATGGCGCTCTTTCAATTTTGCAGAGCAGCTAAGTTTAATTCAATTCTTCCTCAGAAGTTGCTGTCACGACCCGGAAGCTTGCAAAAAGGCTTACACTACATAGCCACAACTATTGTAAAAAAAATAGATTCTGTCAAATATACGAACGTGAATTAATTCTTTTCCATGAACAAATTTGGAAAGAAAATATTTCATACATTAAATACGAGTGTATTTAAAAAGCTTACAGGAGGATGCAAGTGTCATCTACAGGACATACAATGTACAAGAGTTTTGTAAAAATAACCAACTTAATCACTGAATTCGTATGGAATTGAGGGTAAATGACCAGGCACTCTTCAGTAAGACAGAGGCATCTAGACATATCTAGACAAATATATCAGAGCGACATCAACGATAGCAGAGAATGCAAAAACCAGTGCTTTGAAATTTGTCAAGCTTCTTTTGTTTACATCATGAGTAGAGATTGGTGTCCGTTCTTAGCCGCTGCGTGTCTCATCGGCTAAGGCAAACAAAATTTGATTTGGAATGGTTGAACTATCGATATCCCACTGGTCACATCTCTAAGTTTCACAGTTCCCATCTACTTGTAAAGTACAATGTGGCAATATAATACATATCTCTCCTTTAATTTGACCTTGGACTTCGTACTTCGCATTTCAACCGGCCATTCTTAATTAAGGATGATTAATACACTATCTTAGTAACAGCTTAGCTATTAATTATTGGTGTAACCAGTCTTGTGTGTTCTGGACGTAGATATCTTTACAACGAGAGACCCCTGCAGGTAAGGTTCTATATCATATTTTGTTGTGTTTTGTTTTGATGAGATTCCTACTAGTATTTTCACATTTCAGTTGAATTTAGATCTGATTTTAAATGACTATGTTTTGTTTTGATGATAGGCATAACACTCAGGTATTTTATTTTAACAAACTCTCAGTTGAAATAGACTGTTTACGTTTTTGTTTATGATAATCTCATTACGCTAGCATTTTCTTTCAATAAACGATTTTAATTAGAATATAAATTTGATAATTGATGCCTGTACTTTCGTCGGAGTTTGATATGACTTTTATTCATGTTTTATCGAGACGAAGAATAGCGATTTGGCTCAAATATATATATATGGGTTCATTAATAAGTAACGTATATTTCTACATGTACAATCAGAGTCGTTTTCTGTCGGTGAACCAGTGGCGTACGCAGGATTTTTTCAAGGGGGGGGGGGGGGTTTAAAATCGGGTCCAACATTTCCAACGACTCAGGAAAATTTGAAAATCGTATCGCGCCGGCCAAAGAGTCGCTCAGTGGGGTGGGGGGGGGGGGGGGGGGGGGGGGGGGGGGGGGGGGGGGGGTGCGGACACTTTTTTTTTTTTTTTTTGGTCTCGAATTTTGAAAATTTGACATTTTGCTCCGTTGGGGGGGGGGGATAAGGTCACCTTTCTTAGGTCAGCCATGGAGTAATTTTTTTTTTTTTTTTTTTTTTAAATAATTAAAAAAAAAAAAAGCAAATCCAAAGGGGAGGGGGGGGGGGGGGTTAAGGGATTTTTTAGGGGGGTTTACACACATAAAAATACCAAAGGGGGGGGGGGTTAACCCCCCAAACCCTCCCCCTGCGTACGCGTCTGCGGTGAACTATCATTCTTTCGCTGATAAGCTTTGATCTATATATTTTAATCGTTGCTCATGTTGCCTCAAAATCGTTTCCTTGAGCTTTGGACGAGCATTATGTTTGCGTGATGAAGACAGTCTTTATCAAATACTAAGAAAAAGTGATTATGCATAGTAAAACAGCCCGTCAGCAAATTTAAAGAATTGCTGTTTCTCATATCCCCCCTTTTTTTTCTTTGCTTGTTGGTATACAAATTTAGAAAATATCGGTAAATTTATAAATTTCACTAGCAGATTTCCATGCTTGTCAACAAATCATTCATCATCTTAATTATAATCTTTGTGTATAATAGTACTAAGTATATGTTTACCCCTTTAGGTAATTATCATTACGTTTTAATCCATTGCGCAAGCATTATAGTTTGATGTATTGTATGTCTTAATTGTCTTGTTATCATTAAGGCGACCCCTTTATACGCCTTGAACTGTTATGGTATCTCGCCTCCATCTTGGATAAAATTATGTAAATGCAGTCGTTTATTTTATATTCATTTGTTGGCGTAAGGGAGTGAATGTGTTTTTTCAAATCTGAATCTGCATCTCTTATGTTCGGCATCGAATTATCTTTAGCTTCTGAGTTGTCCCTATATCTCTCCGTTTTTCCTATACTTGATAGAGCTTTTCTTGAGAGAGGCACAAGACAGACCTGGGAATTAAGACATCATGACTGGGCAAGATGCCCCCAAGGAGCGACCAGTGAAGAACCACCCTGTTGTGGAGAGAGTCAGGAGTATCTCGGTGACGGGATCGGTTGTCTCCTTTCATGACGTCAATTATGCGGTCCCGGTCAAGATAGATGGTCAACTGACCAGAAAGGTCATCCTCGACAGAGTCAGGTTAGCAGTACCTCTACTACTACCACAACCATCACCATCAACACCACCACCACAGCGCACCACCAATACCACCACCGGCATCATTATAATCACCACCATCATCCTCTTCATCCTCATCTTCATCCTCGTCTTCATCATCATCACACCATCACCATCATCGCCATCATCACCACACAATTACCATCACCATACTACCACCCCTCCACCATCATCACCGTTATCATCATTATCATCCTCATTATCATCATCACACCATCATCATCATCATCACCACCGCCACCACCACCACCACCATCACCACCAACACCACCACCATCACCATACTACCACCACCTCCACCATCATCACCGTTATCATCATTATCATCCTCATTATCATCACCACACCATCATCATCATCGCCATCACCACCACCACCACCACCACCACCACCACCACCACCACAATTACCACATCACAACATCACCACCATCATTATCATCATCACCACCACCACTACAACAACAATACAATACTCCTCCTTATCATTAAAAATAAATAAAAGGGCCTATACTGTCATCATCATCATCATCATCATCATTATAATCATCCATATCATCATCATCGTCGTCATTATCATCACTGCTAAGCAGCTATTACAGTAAGTAAGAGGGCCATTGACAAATACATAAGTATTATAGAGGAGGCGGGGATCTAAGATCTAGAGGGAAAACATTTTTTCTTATAATATCATCCCTAATTAAATATTTAGTTGATGTAAAAAAGTCTATTGTAATTACATAGCTTACAAAAATATTTATTAATCCCATTTTCACAATCATTATTTTTATTGAAAGAGGTAAGAAAATGGTATTCCAAATTTATGGGCAACAGAGTAAAATAGATTCAATTATGAAATAACTATTTGTATTGCTCTGTGTCTGTATGTGTAAGATTAGATTATATTATTGACTAAAGGTTCAATTGGCAGACCCTTTGTACATTTATATCATTACGTCAAAATTAGGTTATATTCGATCGGATTTTCTACCTGTTGATTATCCTGCATAACGTTTTAAGAGTTGTCATAGTCGAGTGGTTTTAACGCTTACCTGGACATGCGAAGGTCATTGGTTCGATCCCCTGTACGGCACTAATGTCCTTAGGCAAGGCATTTTTTCTCTCCACCCAGGTATAAATGGGTACCAGGTATGATGCAAAAGTCATTGCAGTTTGCTCAGCATTGTGAGCGTCTGTAAAACGGCTCCTCACTGGAATGCTCCCCAGGGAGTGGAGAATGTGCACAAATTTGGTGCGGTCGAGCCTGAATCTAATGACCGGTTTTCTTTAAAGCGCTTAGAGACATCGTGGATGCATTTAGCCCTTTTTAAAGCCAGAATGTTAATATTATCATTGCCATTCAGACGGTTTAGGCGGTATGTCCATGCATGCATGCATGTATTAAGAGTTTTTGTAATTAAACAGTGAAATGTTATGTTAATAATAATGAAATGAATTTGATTAATAACTTAACTATCAACCCAAGTCGCATCTCTGAATTTTTTTTTAAAGAAATTAATTTTCAGTAAGGGAAAAAAATGATTTAGATTTTCTATACGAATAGTAAAATCCTGTTCTATTCGACATAATGGCAGTACCTGAGCGCTATAAATAATATCTGGAATATTGATATGCCTGTGAAAGATTTTCACAATTTTTTTTCTCTCAACATGTACTTACAAAACCGGTACCCTTAAGAGGCAAAGACGTTTATAATGACCATATTTTGTATGACATAATACACAACGTTGCATAATGTCCTGCCATATGCAGGCTTATATCTGGATATTAAGTTCACCGTCATATTATTAAAAACAATTTGATATCGCTATCTGGGTATCAAAGTTCTGCGTGTTGCAAAACAGGTATTGATGATAATTTGTTACCTGATTGGACTTTGCTCTTGCACTGACAAGAAGCAGATATAATCAGGTTGAACCCTTATGAAAGGACACACTCACAACCACTAGAAAAGGCGTATCCATTATTTTCAGAAGTGGGGGGGGGGGGGGGGTGAAATTGAAATGATTGAAAAACCGCGGAACGCCATCATAATATTCGGGTAGCGTCCGGGGGTAGCGTAACATACAGCGCCGTTGTAAATATCTATTCAAATAAATGGCGGCTAATTTTTCCCCTTGTAGATCCACCTATGTGTTTGGATGAAAAAATAAATATTTTCAGTCGGGTGAGGGCGGTGACGAAAATTGTGAATGAAATACTTACAACGTAAAAAAAGGAATGGGTTACAATGAAAAAAATAACCAACTACATATCGACAAAACGTCTTCGAATTCGAATATCGTTCATGTTGAAATACAATTCTGAAGATTCTTATGTCCTATATGACACCATCGGTTGTTTAATCTGGAAAATGTTAATTATTAACACCTAATGAACTGGCATATCTGTGTAGATAAGCTTACACGCTAGAATGCTGGGTACAAACTGATTGTTAATCGGTATTATGCAAACAAATAAATAGAGCGAAATAAGGCATTTATGTGTGCAGAGGTTCATCTAGGCTCGATACGGATACAATGAAATGCATGTTATGATAATAAGAAGAATAAAGATGACAGTATTGATGATGATGATGATGATGATGATGATAATAATAATACTGACAACAATAGTAATAATGATAATATTTATAATAATAACAACAACAATGATAATAATAATGAAAATATAAATAATAATAGTAATACTAATTATAATAATAATGATAATAATGATGATGATATTCACATTATGATAGAAAGAAGAAGAAGAAGAAGAACCGAAGCCCAATCAGTATCAACGCTGTTCTTCCTGAGGGCCCTGTATTACCCCCACACATTGCTAGGTACCCATTGGCAAATGTGGATAACTGTCTTACTTAAGGGCGCCGGGCTTAGGTTCGAACCCTTGGATTGGGAGTCAAGTGATTTAACCACTATATCACGACATCATTTATATTTTTGGATGATTAACGAATGAAATAGGATGACTGAAAAATGGTTTGCGGTTTCAAAGAGGTGATCCGACATGCTAGCAGGGGGGGGGGGGGGTTTTCGCAAGAAATTATAGGCTTAGCGTTTTAAGTAGGTATAAGGGTAGGTCAGGGTTAGATTTTAGTGTTTTGGTCTAGGCATGAATTGGAAAATTATGTTCATGAGGTATAATGACCGCGGAGCAAATGTCACCAGAGCATAATGTCGTACAATCTTTAGAGAGAATGCGCTAATTGATTGATGAATCTTATGTCCACATTTACTTACAAATTATACTGTATTGAAACCGAACCATTTTCATTTTTGCAGCGGTGCATTTCGACCTGGAATGAACGCTATACTCGGCCCAACGGGTAGCGGCAAAACATCGTAAGTATACGGTACTCTGCTCTTTGAAAAGAGAAAGAAAGGTCTGAAATGTTCCTAAAATGTTAAATCATAAAATTACTAGTGGCGGATCCAAGGGGGGGGGGGGATAACTGGGGCAATGACTATGTGATTTTATTCCACGAAATTACTGAGGAAGATCCGTCTAGGTTGTAATGAGTATAACCGTGATAATAATGATGATAATAATAATAATAATCTTTTAAATAAATAAATGAAATGAAGTGAAACAAAATGAAATGAAATGAAACGAAATAATTTTACTTTTTTATTTTTGAATGACATAAAATGAACCCATTATTTTTATATTGTAAAAAAAACATTATGAAATGGAAATGCATGCTTGTATTAAATAATGAAAACAAAATCATTTATCTCCTTGTGTGGCAGACTTCTTGATGTGTTAGCAGCAAGGAAGGACCCCCGGGGACTGTCTGGTAAAGTCCTGATAGATGGCGCCCCACAACCTGATGACTTCAGATGCATCTCGGGATATGTTGTGCAGGTGAAAAAATAGTTTCAAGATCAAAAACAATTTTTCATTATGAATTCTGTTTTGTTTTTGATTCAGTAAGTTAGTTAATTTATTTGTTTGATAGAGTTAAAGAGGCGACCCAAACTGGCATGGAGTATTCAGTAAAATACCCACAAAACATGTACCTCACCCTTATTTTTCCCGCAAAATTTTGAATAAGAATGCACTTGTCTTTTCTCTCAAATTTTATATTGAATAAGACAAAACCAAAAAAAGTGTTTGTTCCGTGACATTCTGGTTTTCATTTATGAAAAAAAAGCATCTCTGGTTCTCCATTCTACTTCCGCCATTCTCTAATAATCATATTATCATCATAATGATCATCGTAATATTTCTGTATAAAGAAAACAAATATATTGGGCAAAAGATCTCTGGCTGTTAAACTATTGCTTTGAGTTACGTATTTTCTTGATACAAGAATGAACATGCGTGAATTATGAAATAATATCATATCACTGGATTTAAGTAACATTTTTTATTTCTCTGTCTCTCTCTCTCTTGCTCCATCTCCCTCTTGCTCCATCTCCTTCTTCCCCCCTCCCTCTCTCTCTCCCTCCTTCTTTTGCTCCCTCTCCTTGTCTCTCTCTCTCTCTCTCTCTCTCTCTCTCTCTTGCTCCATCTCTCTCTTGCTCCATCTCCTTCTCCCCCCTCTATCTCTCTCTCTCCCTCCCTCTTTTGCTCCCTCTCCTTCTCTCTCTCTCCCCCTCTCTCTCTCCCTGGTTAATTAATTATTTAGGATGATATCGTCATGGGCATGCTAAGTGTCCGAGAGAATCTTGAATTTTCTGCCGCGCTCCGACTACCGAAGACCGTTTCAAAGAAAGAGAGACAGGAGAGAGTTGATGACGTCCTCTATGAACTCGGATTGTCCAGGGTTGCAGATAGTAAGGTATAAAATAATGTGATGATGAAGATGATGATGATGATGATGATGATGATGATGAAGATGATGATGATGATAATGACGATGAAGATAATAAGCTCTGGAGATGTTCAGAATTTGACCAACAATATAAGATTGTGGTTATAAAAGACGTCGACATGATTGACGACGACCGTGAAGAAAATAATGATGATACAGATGATGATGAAAATGGTGATGATTATCATGATAATGATGATGATGATGATTATGAATGAGGTTCATGACTGTGGGTGATTGTGGTGATGGTAATGGTGACGATCATGATCTCCTAAGGTGTTCTATAGGGGCAGGAGAGGGAGAACAAAAGGATTAATTAAAATCCGAATGTTTACATCGTCATCATCAATCATCTTGTTCTTTGATTTTAGGTCGGTGATGCGATGATCCGGGGCGTGTCAGGAGGAGAGAGAAAGAGAACCAATGTCGGGATGGAACTCATCATCAAACCCAGTGTTCTGTTCTTAGATGAACCTACGACCGGCCTGGATGCCAGCACGGCCAACTCCGTCCTTCATCTCCTGGCAGAGTAAGTTCGATCCATTACCATCAACTACTAGTACATGACCGTCGCTGGCTGGGACTGGGGAGGGGGGGGGGGGGGCACGGAAGGGGGGCACGGATCAGGGAGGGTCAGTGGCGGGGTCATTCAGCAAAAAAAATACAAATACAAATACCCCGCCTAAAATACCCCCACTACTGCTCATACTCTGGAATAATCGTTTTACCTATTTCCTTTCTATACGACAGGCTTTCAAAGCGTGGTCGCACCGTCATCTTTTCAATCCACCAGCCTCGATTCTCCATCTTTCGTCTCTTCGACCAGATGCATCTCCTAGCCGGAGGTCAAACGGTATTCCATGGCCCAGCAAACAAAGCTCTACCTTACTTTAGCTCGATCGGTAAGTGTTTAAAATGCAACATGCGGGGACTTTTCTGACAATCTTATGGTAGTTTTAAGCCAATATAACATGACATGCAATATATGCCTTTTTTACCATCCCACTTAGTTGGGCATAGCGGCATAGCGGTGGTGTGGGAGGGGGACGTATCATCTCCTCGACACCTCTTTTCCCTCCTCTCCCTTTATTCTTCTCTTTGCCCCCCCCCCCCCCACCCTCCCCCTCTCTTACTCTCTCCTCGATCCTCTCCCCCTCTCCCCTTCTCCCTCTCTCCCTCTCCCCCTCTCTCTCTATTAATGATACCCCCCCCTTTACTCCCCTAGCTCCCCCCTAGTCGCTCTTTGTCTCTCTGTCTCTCTTTATTTCTCTATTTTGTTCGTCAGTTTATTTGTTTGATAGTTTGTTTTGTTGAACATGGTATTGTTCAAGTTATTAGGGCGTACATCTTCCGATTCACACACTTTATTCTCTGACATTGTACTTGCAGGTTACGAGTGCGAGCCTCACAACAATCCCCCAGATTTCTTCCTCGATGTGATCAACGGGGATATATCTGACAACACAGGATACGATATTAATGGAGAAGGTATATTTTATTACATGCCAATGCACATGTTCCACTTAAATTTAAAGGGATCCGGTAACTTTGGCTTAGCTCCTTTAAAAAAAATCTTTGATTTAGCTCATGCTGCAATGATAATTATAAAGCTTTAGGTCAGTCAGTGAGTTTTACAAGCCGATCGATCGCCTGTCTGATTATCAAGATATTTATGATTGAAAATCGAAATCAAAATTTGCGTTTGCCAAACGGTTTTCATAACACTACAGTCTATTAGGAAAAACGAGTATGGTAAAACCGGTCTCTCAAAGGTTTGTTTTACTTTTTTGAGGCACTTCTTGATCATTTTGAAGCGCGATTTTGTTTAGGGCTTCAATATAACACCATATCACAGACACTGATAACACATAGGGTCGTGCATCTCAGATTTAACATTGTTAAACGATCCCTTTTAAAAAAGAGGAAAATTCTCTGGATTATTATACCGTTACAGTTGGAGTTGACCAAATGCAACCCCATTGTGTCAACTACCAACTTGCTTTAAACGACAGACTGCAAAATTATCTTTGGTTCTTAAAACCGAGG
This sequence comes from Strongylocentrotus droebachiensis, assembly GCA_035222895.1. Classification (NCBI taxonomy): domain Eukaryota; kingdom Metazoa; phylum Echinodermata; class Echinoidea; order Camarodonta; family Strongylocentrotidae; genus Strongylocentrotus; species Strongylocentrotus droebachiensis. Next base: position 58,651 of record JAVYIG010000599.1, on the reverse strand, counting down.
TTGGGTCCTGGTAAAAAGTGACTCAGGTAGTTTGTGACCTTTCGACTCATTCTTGATTATATCAGTTGTAGACTGACATAACAGAAATGTCGCCTGAAAAGGATTGCTCTGCAAATGCCTTTATATTACAAATATGACAGACCCTGGGACATGCCTGAGACCAAAGAGTCGTGCTGCAATATTTGTGTAGTCCCATCATAATCATTTCTGTGTGCAGTTTATGTGCTTTTCATTAAGATTGAGTAGATTTGTTATCAATTCCGAAACCTCACAATATACACCAAATACACAACATAACAAACTGGAGTCTGGTGAAAATTATTGTTACCTCTGACATTTTTACCTCTTAACATTTTTTTACACCCAATCAATTGACCCAATCAAATCGCTTCCACAATCCCGACAGTTACTTTCACAACAAATTTGAATGATAATTAACTCATGAATATTCACCATACAACTGTTCTCTTCCAGCTCTTCCAAGCATCTATACCAAAGATTTCACTTTATTCTAATCTTAGAACAAAATCCAGGCTACTATAAAATAATAGTACTTCTTGATCACTATTATGATACAAGTTTTAACTCTTCAATAAAGTTTAAATGCCTTTTACCGTCCCTCGATTCGGTATATCTCAAGAAAATATTTGTTACTAACCACATTTTATCTTGTTAATCCTTTAATATATACTACTTAAGTTCACATTACAATTTAAGATCATACTTTTAGGGATCATTTCTATAGTATGTATCGTTCTCTTACGACACACTAGTGTCCCCACACCTAACCACGATGAAGAGTCGTAGCGTTTCCCTCTGAGCGCGAAGCGGACTTCGAGTGTTATCTTCTCGATAACTTGCTCGTCGTCATTGATGACCGTTCCTCTTCTTCCTTTGCGAGGAAAAGGAGGAGGGAAACGCATTCTGAGTGGTTAGATTTTTTCAACGAAATGAAAAGTAAGATAGCACATTGCAAGACAAAATGTTAGAGATACATTGTTACAAAATGTTCATCTTGAAGACCAAAATGGTTGATTCCAAACGATACGGAATGGTATTTCCAGAGAGCTGTCTATTTTGAATGAGGAATATTAAACAAGACATTTTGAGTTGAAAAATCATATCATCAGCCATTCATTAAATTTGTGAAATAATCTTTTTTTATGTACGTTTGTTACGGAATGACAGGGGATTGTTTATTCTGTAACAAAGCTTTTTAAATTTTAATAGTTTATACACTTAAGGAACGGTTGATAGGAAACTCAACGTTCTGGAAAAACCTCACATTAGTTTGTATCTTATATCATGATATCGTAGATTTTTATTAAAATGTCTAAATGTTTCAAAATGGAAAATTATCTGGAATGTTATCCCGTTACACTTGGAATCGACCAAAGGCAACCCATTATGTCAACTACCAATTTGCTTCAAATGACAGTCTACATGTCTTTAGTTTTAACATCTTTAAAAAGGGGTTGAGTCCTGGTAAAAAGTGACAAATAGTGGGCGGGCGGAGCGGGGGGGGGGGTGCTTTGACGAAATATACATACAAATTGTTTAGGAGAACAATACAGGCTCACATTAGGTGAACTCATGCGGATAATAAAGAAATGCAAGAATGGACGAGAAAACGAAACGCTCACATTGCAATATTTTCGCCTAATTTTGTTTTTCTGTAGGGCCTAAAGAGTTTAAGATAAAATCTTTCGACCCGGAAATTTGTTTGCTAAAATGTTAAACACTATTCGTAACATGTCCTTGTCTAAACTCATAATGATATTGCCTTACAATCTGATCAATAAATCAACTTATTCATATGTTTTAAAAAGAAGAGAGAAAGTTAATATTAAGTGAAAACTATAAACAAATCTGGGGCGACACCCCCCTCCCTCATAGCCTACCATAAATGTATTTGTATGATTTATTCGTAGGAACCAGCACGGCGGAGACGCGGGCGGAACGAGGAACCCTCCCCGAGATATTTGAAAAATCCAGTCTCCATGCTACCATGAAAGATGATACGGCCAAGATATTCCATTCAGACAAGACAAATATAGACTCCTTTAAAGCAGGAATAGAGTACCCTACATCGGCCTCAACACAGGTAAGACTTAGTACACTTCCAGACATTTCCCTCTTTGTTTAGGGTGGGGGCAGGGCAGTGGCGGATCCAGAGGGAGAGGGGGGGGGGGGAGGATGCTTCCCTGGGAAAAATCCAGGTAAGAACATGTTAATTGTACTTTTATTTGGAGACGGGTCCCCTCCCCTGGTGCTCAAGGGGAGGGGGGGGGGGGGGGGGGGGGGGTTGCAATTTTCAAATTTGCGAGGGCAAAAAAATATATATTTATAGTGCTCACTACTATGGGCTGAGTTGTGTTTTAACTGTAGACATATTATAAGTGCCTTCTCAGAGATTTCTTAAGAAGGAACTTCAAAATTTTGTATGATCGGGTACGATATTCAAATTACAACAATTCCATTATTAAATACCTTTGTCTGGAGTTTGTCATCTGTGTGACGGCCGTTTGCCATCCCCAAATGGTCGCCAAATGGTCATCAAATGGTCATCAAATGGCCGTCAAATGGTCGTCAATTGGTCGTCAAATAGTCGCCAAATGGTCGTCAATGGTGTCCAAATGGTCCTATTCAATGATAAGGGAATACCTCATATCATTTCTTGTTTTATTTTTTATTCTAGCTCTTCCTTGTGACGAGGAGAACGTACCAGACCACGATGCGGAACCCTGTCATCATGGCCGTTTCGGTAAGTGATTATGATCGCGGGCGTCGATGATTGACGAGGGGGGGGGGGGGGGCAGTGAAAAAACGTACCGGACCATGAAAAGCAATGTGCAGCCCTTGAATAACCTTAATGGCACACGTAAATGTGGACCGTGTACTCATTTGCCCCCTTTTATAGATGGAATTCTTCCCCCCTTGGTGTCGTTTTCCTTTCCTTGATTATGTGATGGCTTGTACTCTAAATGAGCGAGTGCCCCTCCGGGAGAGGGGCTCCGAGGGAGGGGCTCCGAGGGAGAGGCTCCGAGAATGGGGTGATATACAGTAGCGGATCAATATAATTCGTATCACGAGGGGACACTCCTGGAAAAGCATACCTTTGCCACCAGTAATGAATGGGGGAGGGGGGGGGGGGGAGTCGGCACAGGATGGCATAAACATGATAAAGAACCATACTAATTTTCTATGACTCTCCTCCCTCTTCCCACTCTCTCTCTCTCTCTCTCTCTCTCTCTCTCTCTCTCTCTCTCACCCTCTCCCCCTCTCACTCTCTCTCCCTCCCTCTGACCCCTCTCTCCCTCTCTTTGGGGGAATATAATTTATTTAAAATTAAAAGTGCGTCATGCATCAACCAAGTGTATTGATACAAGGGGTAACCTTTTAGTATGAACTACGTGTAAATATATTCATTTCTCGTATTCTTCTCTTTTTGCAGTATATTGTCCTGGTTGTATTCTCTCTCCTTGTTGGACTTCTCTATTTCGATATGGATCTCACTACGTCAGCAGGTGTTCAAAACAGGTAGGCCTATGTAGTCTCTCAGTCGAGGGCGACACGAAAGAACAAAATGCCCGGGAAAGGGGGGCGGGGGCGGTGGGGGTCCGGGAAAATGTTGTCGAAAATTGGGCGAATATTCAGAAAGGCAATGTATTTAGATTTACAAAATCAACAAGAAATAAATAATTAAGGAGAGAGAAAGGAAAAAAAAGAGAAAGAAAGAGTGAGATTGATAATGTACTGAATATGAAACAACACATCAGGAATACTTGTCGGACGGCTGCCTTTGGTATCTCCAGGATTAGTAAACTTCGAAAATATTTGGACAGACAGTCTACAGAACGATTGATCTACGCTTTTGTGACTTCCCATTTAGATTATTGTAACGGATTGTACTTTGGCTTACCAGATTCCACCATTTCTCCACTCCAACGTATTCAGAACATGGCAGCTAGTCTCATTACCAAAACCAGAAAATATGAACACGTAACTCCTATTCTTAGATCTCTTCATTGGCTACCTATTTTAACTCGCATTCAATTTAAGATTCTTTTGTTAGTATTCAAAATTAAACATGGTTATGCTCCATCATATTTAAACGACCTTCTCAAACTTATTGTTCCATCACGTTCATTACGGTCAACAACACATGCTAATTTCCAATACGCCCCTGGTCCCCGAACCAATACCCGTTACGGAGATCGTACTTTTGCCATTGCAGCCCCTAAATTATGGAACAGTTTACCAATTATTATTCGTCAATCCCCATCTGTAGAGTCGTTTAAGGCAAGTTTGAAGTATTTTTTGTTTACTGGTAATAGTAATTTATAGGGCAGTTTTAATTATCTGTAATGTTATTATTAGAATTATGTATTATTATTGCTGTATGTTTATTTTATGGTGTACCTTACTTGTATGTTAAGCGCTTATGCTACGGTCACAAAGGTTCGTACGAACGATGCGTTCGTACGAATCTCCCTGTTTTTCCACGGTCTTTCCGAATTTCCATGGTCTAAAAATCGTTCGTACGGCGTTCGTAGCAGTTCGTAATGGTATTTGTGACCGAGGCTTAAGAAACATTGTATTAAGCGCTTTATAAATGTAATTTATTATTATTATTATTATCACCACCAATTTAAAGGCAGATGAAAACTAAATAAAAAATGTCCTGATCAGAATTGAAAATGTCCCCTGATTATATATTACGCAACTGGACTTATGTTGCCTTCGTTTTATTTATTATTTCTGGTTATTTAGATTTGGAGCCACGTTCTTCATCGTCATGAACATGGTCTTTTCAAACATCAACTCCATCGAAGTTTTCATTCATGAGCGAGCGATGTTTATGTAAGTTCATTCACAATCTTTTTTTTTACAATCTTAATATCATGACTTCCAGAACTGCATCCCTAATCGTAGAGGCGTCGTAGTCGAGTGATTTAATCACACTTTTGATTTCAAATGCAAAGGTCATTGGTTCAAGCCCCCGGCACAGCACTCAGGCAATTAAAAAATCGTGAAGATCAGAGAAAAGATATAGTTTATTACTGATGAGTGCGGCCGAAAGGAATTTAATGGAAATTGATAGCACGAAGGGAAAATAGAAAGTTCTCTGCATGGAGAGCAAACTCGAAGCTGCATGATACTTCATAATACTAATAATATATCGTGAATGCGTCTGTCGGAAGTCATAATATGACATGTATGCCAATTAAATGCCATTGAATCAATTTTGTAGGCCATAGTATACTATTAACAATGACACCACTTTTTTCAATTTTATGACGTCACAGTCACGAGACGGCGAGTGGGTTCTACCGAGTGTCTGCCTACTTCTTCGCCAAGTGTTTCGTCGACTACGTCGTCCTGCGTGCCATACCCATTACATATTACGCTGCTATCACATACTTCATGATAGGTAAGGATGACGATTGAGATGGAGATGGTGCACATTAAGGGGGCGTATCCAGCGATAGATAGGGTTGGCGAATGCCCCCTTCCCTATATTGAGGTCCAGTAAAAACTACTTATTGCCGTTTGTCTACAACCCCCCCCCAAAAAAAAAAAACAACACAAAAACAACAACAACAACAACAACAACATCAACAAAAAAACAAAAAAACAAAAAAACAAAAAAACAAAAAAACAAAAACAAACAAACAAACAAAAAAACAGGAAAGTGGGGCTGCACGGAAATACATTCAGTGAAGACCCCCATCTCCGAAGGGAATTCCGCCCCCTGTTTATCGATTTATGGTCCTGGATATGCCCCAGATATCATACAATTAAATTTAATAACATGGGCATCGCTCGATCATTTTGAATAGGGATGTCTGACCACATCAAAGTTGCCGGGTCAGATAAAAAGAAAAAAAAAGAAAAAAAAAGGAGGACAAGACTGTCCCCAGAATGTCCGAAACTTCCCGAATCTCCTAATTCTATTTTATCTCTGCATGCCAACGGATATCTTTCATAGAACATGTTTTATTTTATCTTCAACCTTTGACATTCAAATGACAGGATTGCAAGTGGATGTGGCCAAGTTTTTCATCTACTACTTTACCCTGATCTGCGTAGCCTTTGCCTCGAGCTCCTTGTCGGTTTTGATCAGCTCCTCTGCCGACATCGTCGGCATTGCAACCCTCTTGCTGGCCATGTGTTACGTTCTCATGATGGTGAGTAGTATATAATAGACATAATTATTAGGTTAAACATTTATATCGAAATAAAGTTACAATGTGGGTGTATTATGAAAGCTGTTATTTCTTCTATGGTGAGATTTCTTTTCATTTTGTTTAACCATCGGTTTCTTTTCGCAGTATCTTAACAGTCACTTATTTTTGTATTATGAAGGGTTAAAGGGCCCACTGTACTACTTCTAGCTACTTGATCCCTCTATATAGAAAATGATGCCTAATCGATGACCATTGGTCCCCCATGACCCTCTTTTTCTTATGTTAATTGAGAGCTGAGTTGATGAGAGAGCAACTTGTCAGTGACCGTTATGGGTGGTCTAATCCCTCCTAGCCAAACTAGTACAGGCGGCCTTTAAAAGGTAAAGAGATAAATCTTACTCAACGGTATTGTTCATGATTGCAAAACACCAATGTATTCTGTATTTTAGACCTAATGGCTGAAAAAACTATGAAGTTATATCCTATAATATATTTGAACAGATAGCAAACTTATAACTTCATAATTACTTGGATATTCAAATACTATTTTGTTTATTTTCAAACCCTAGTTATTCGGTGGATTGTTTGTGAACATCACCAGCCTTCCCGTGTGGCTACAATGGATACAGTACCTAAGTATCTTCAGATATGGGATCAATGTAAGTGGAAAAAAAAATCTTCTATCATAATTTCATTTCTATTATTTATATTCTTAAACTATTTCGTGATATAATTAAAAAACGTGAACATGATATTAATTCTCCAAAATTCAACGGGTACAGTGCCTTAGCCTTTTCAGGTATGGCATCAATGTAAAAAATGAAGTTTGATTTATTTTTAAAGTTTGTCTTCTGATACCAGTTCATTATAGAAATAACAATAATAAAGATACTTTTTCTATGATTCCATTAAAAAAAATCTCTATGGATTTTGAATTGTCATTTTTTTAAAGCAACAAAACATTTAAAATAATCCCCTCCTCCACCCCTACACCTCACCTCAACACCTCCCCTCACCTCTCTCTCTCTCTCTCTCTCTCTCTCTCTCACTCTCCCACTCTCTCTCTCTCCATTTCTCTTCTCCCTCTCTTTCTTCCTCCCGCACTCCCCCTCTCTCTTTCACAAACACCTTTTTTTCTATCCTTTCTGCCCTTTCTATTGATCTTTCTCTCCCCATCTCTTTCCGTCTTTCCCCGTCTTTCTCTCTCTCTCTTTCTCTTTCTCTTTCTCTCTCTCTGTTCTCCCTCGCTTTATTCACTTTGTTTATGGAGGAACAGGAGAGAGACGGGGGAAGAGAACAGGTGGGTGACAGAGAGATAGAGAGAGAGAGAGAGAGAGAGAGAGAGAGAGAGAGAGAGAGAGAGAGAAATGAGAGAGAGAGAGGGGTGTGGGATGGGAGTTGGTTCGAGGGGGTAGAGAAGAAAAGAAAGATATATTATTTTGAAAGAGCATTACCTTTAAAAGTAATAATATACAAATGTTTCTATTCAATGCAGGCACTACTCGTTAATGAAATGACCGATTTAATCTTTTGTGAAGAAGTCCGCAATAGAACAATATGGTGAGTATACGACTTTGTAAAGAAAATACATGTAAAGGCTTAGGATAATCAGAAGCTAATTGTCTTACCATATGTTAAGACTAGCGCTTTCCTCAAAATTTTGAATTTTTATTCTAAATTACGACATAAAACATTTGAAGTACATTTGAAATATTTACTTATATAATTTGAGTTATGATAATGATAAAAAAGATGATCATGAGAGCTATTTGTATTATTGCTATAGACATTAATTTTGTTATTTATATTATCATTACCATTATTATCCCAGTGGTAATTAATAGGCACGTTCGTCATTTTCATGTACACCTAGCCGAGATATAATCTTTACCAAAAAAATAAATATATGTATTATTGAATAATGTGCTATAGACATTTATTATTTATATTATCATTACCATTATTATCCCAGTATAAATAGGCACGTTTGTTATTTTCATGTACACCTAGCCGAGATATATACCAAAACATTAAATACATGTATTGAATAATGTGCTCATTACGAATTCAAAACAAAGTTTTTAAATTCGATAGAACTACCTTAATTTAAGTCAACCACGCCATTTTTTTTTCTTCATCAGCACTCCCGGTTACGATTACTTGGACGACCAAGGCATTAAATACAGTACGTGGGGTCTATGGCAGAATCATATGTCTCTGTTGATCCTGGGAGTCGGCTTCATGACGATTGCATACATCCAGCTTCGAAGGATGCCCAAACTCAAATAAATTTGTAAAAAGTGCCCCTCTTCAGGAAGTGCCCCTCTCCGGGCGACGCCCAAATCATGAATTCCTATATATGCCAAATACAGATGTGTAAAACATTTCAAATGTGTATGCCATTTTAGTTTGTGTGTTGCAAAATTTACTTTCTGGTAGAAACTGTTTTAGTCGACAAGTTGGAGCACTCCCCCCCCCCCCCCGCTCCTTCATGTTCAAATGTGTTATGATGCTTCCAATCATATTATCATACCCATAGTACGAAATCAAAATTGTACGAGATTAAAAAGTTTTGTGAAAAGAAAAAAAAAGTATCAACTAACTTCTTGATCAGGCTATTCGTGTATATTAATTGAGAGCCCCTACAACTCTGTTTTTATGCTTGTGTTCATTACATACCGTTTATTGAAATGTGCATTTATCGTTTGGCCGTTTTGTTATTTCCATCTGAATTCACTGGATATAGCAGTGGCGAATCCAGGAGGGGGAGGGAACCCCTTTTGAAATAAAAACATTTTTAATGCTTTTTGTTTTAGACTCTTAACGTTTTGGCAAACTTAGTTACTAGGGACTTTTAGATTTGCGTGGACTGATACGTGTGACGTCCATTCAAGGCAGTACATTAAAAGGACGTCGATCGTAGCAATCCACGTTGTCGTTCAGCAAATATAAAAGTCCCTAATAAGGGCACGTGCACCCACTGCCTAGCTATCGAGATCAAATGGTTTCACTTGTTTTGTTTTACGCACATATTTAGGCCGCCCCAACTAGATTATATACACTGTTGCCTATAAGTTGGAATATATCTTTCTGTTCATTAAATGATTGTCAGAATATGATGTATTCTTGACAGATACAGTTTTATTCTTCTCGGAACTTTTTTGATCAATCTTAAAGAGATTGATCAAAAGAAAACGCAATTCGAAGACTGTAATAACAGTTGATTGTAAATAAAACAAAGGAATTGTATAAACAATATTGCAGCTATAATCACGCATAAAATTATGCAGTATACAGTGCGAGTTTCAGTATTTTTCATCACAACTTTGTGTATTTTTCTATTTCCTTCTTTTATTCAAATACAATTTTTGTCTTGTACATCTTCATGTATATTATCTTTAATTGAGTCGTTATGATATACTGCAACTAAAGGGTAAGGTAAATGAAGTACAAATAAGGTATAACGATTAAATTGCCTTTTCAAAGATGTATAATTTTTTTAGAAAATACATAATTTACGTGATTCAATATATAATTTTCATCCTGTTATTTCAGAATGTTCATGAAGAAATCGTCTAATGTTGTGTTATGTTTGACCGATTATTGAATATTGTAAGAACCTGTCAATGTTCACTTCTGAATTTGTTTTAAATGGATATATTCACTATTTACTGTTGCAGTAATTGTAAAATAAACACAAGACTCGACATTTATGGTAATTAAATAGTGACATGAACTTCACTTTGCATTATTGTAAACTTTTGTAAATGTTTGCTTAATTTTGTACAGTGGCTTAAAAAAATAGAATGAATAGAATTAATTGTATTAAAATACAAATATTTCAAACTAAAAGAAGTTATAGGGTGTGGACTTTTATTTTCATGATTCCATCAGGTAGAGAGAAGAGAGAAAGAGGAGGGAGGGGGGGGGGGGGGGAAGGGGGGAAGAAAAGTTGAAATAGAGAAAAAATATTTGAGATTACATTTAGAACCAAACCAGTAACATCTATGAAACAGTCATACCACAGCAGAATAATACTGTTAAAACTTTTATTATCATAAATATACATAAAATCAACTTTGCACAAAGTATGTTTCATAATAATCTTTGGAACATGGTACACTCATTTTATAGGCACTATTTGTCTCAAGTATGAATGTTAACTTACAAAATCATGCATAGAGATAAATGTGCGTTTTATTATTTGACACGGAACTGATCATGTTTAATCTTACGTCAGGGGTTGGTAAGACACGCTCCGGCGACAATTGTTCTGCGGTCAATACCCAAGACTAATCCAATCCTGAACTTCAACCCTGGACCAAACACTATACTAAACCTAACCCTAAACCTAACCTAAAACCCAATTGCATCCCTAACCCTAACTTTATATCTTTGACAAAATAAAGCTAAAAGCAATTGTTGCTAGCACATAATGTCAGAACATCATGACAGGCACAGATCTCTACAATCATCAATTTCTTTCAAACAATATTTTGTTTCTAGTGTAATGCTTTGGGCTTTGTTGAGGTTTGAAATTTTACAAACAAGGACCACATTTGTTGTTTCCCTTGAAAAGATTTCTCATTGAAACATGTACTTAAGGAACATGTCTACGAAGGCCACTTTTTGTGTTTTCCTTGGGCGGTCGCTATAGACAGGTTTGACTGAGTACCGAAGTATGGCATCATACGGCCAAGTTGTGAAGGTTGCTGGTTCCAAACAAGTTTGTGCTAAACAATGGTGTGGTTATCACAACAGCACCAAACACTGGATTTGCCCTGCTCCAGCCTGTTGCTGAATGATTTTGCAGTGAACCTCATGCGCAGGCTCTGTGTTTAGAAACTGTAACTGGGACAACGAGCGAGTATGACGTTTATGGTACTCCATTACTTGCAGGGTATCCTCAAAATTGCTGACTGAGTGGCAACTGACCATAGAAAAAATATACTTATGTGCACTTATAGTTAGAGTTAGTATCAAAATATCACCCATAATACAACTCACTCGTTTGTCAAGAAGTCATCAACTTTAAATGTCTGTATCATGGCTCTCAACACATAAAAACTGGTATAATACTGTAAACTTTTGAAATATACAAAATAACTTTCAACATACTAATAGTCAACATGAAAATGAATACCTACATATAAAGATCACCTCTGTATAAAATAAAGCAATGAGCTACCTGTAGCATTATTTAACACTACATTTGAGGCCTTAAAATATAGATTGGTCTTCTAAAAGGTGTCTAAAATGTATAATGAGAAAGAAGACCACTTTGGCGGATATGATTATCTACAATGTTTAATTTCGAAAGGGGAACACTTCAAATGATTTCTATTTTCAGCTGCCTTGCTTCCCCAAACATTTACTCTTTGGTAATTTCAATTGGAACTATCAATCATCTAGCGTAATCTAAAGCAAACATTGGCAACATCAGGTTTTCCTAACTGGTGTCCAACGTTTTAGGGTCTCTGAGTCAACGCATGGTTACTAATACAGGTACATGTATATTATCTATGTAATGACAGAAAGAACACAAGAGTGGGACACTTTATTGCCCTTAAAATATTCATAAAGGTAAGAAATCCTCTGCTAGGTAATAGAAGAGGGTCAACTTTGCGTAAAAGTTGTTGCAAGGAAAGACAGATCCAGAACGTAAAAAGCGTAATAGTTGGTGATGTTTATGAATTCAAAGTTCTCTTTTTGATATATGTGAATGAAAATCTAATACCCGGTATTAAGCCTACTGGGTAATAGAGATAGTACATGTTTTAACAGCTCCCTATCACAGCAATGCACTTCTATTTGATAATATTATGATTTACAACATTTTCTGCATGTTGCGTTCTGGACGCTTTTTTCATGCCACTGAGCAATAGAAATATGTTGATAAATATGTCTACTACCATGTATCAGGCATTGATGAAATACTGAAATATGATTTATGAAATTTTTATAGATCTACATGGAAAATGTATGATGATCTAAAAATGTTGTAAAAAACAAAATAGTTTCACATTAATACAATTGGACACACTTCTCCCAGTACACCATTATAGGAATCAGATATACACACGTAATATGATGATAAAACATTTGTTGATAGAATATTTGAAGCTGAAAAGTCATTTGATAAAAGATTTGTTGCATAAATAATGACATGTGGTTATCTTCAATGAATAAACTTACGGTAAATGAGCAAAAATGTACATCTATTTATAATCACAAATTTTTCTTCCATGCTTAGTACTCACAAAAGAGCTTAGATTTACCTTCCAATCCCCGACACGACACTAAGGCCTTTGGCATGGTATTAATCTTCATTTGCCACACTCGACCCAGGTGAGGTAAATATGTACCTGGCAGGAATTAATTCCTTGAAATGCTGGAGCGCTGTAATGGCAGCTAGGCTAAAGCCGGGGTAATAATAAATGCGCCTCGGAATAGATTTTCTAGATAGACAGCACTATAGAAATGCCTATTATTATTATTATTATTAAAGGCTTGTTCAGATATGACGTCAGTAAAACACCCAGAAAAAGCTGCCGCAGAATCTTTTGTGTAAAATGAATAGTAACTTTGAGCAACAAAGGAATAGCACATACACTGTGCTCTGTGTTATATGATATATATAGAAACATGAAGCATATTACACTGTACCTCATCGTTAACAATATCTGCCATGGCGTTTCTGCCTAGTCATATCTAAACCAGCCTTACATATGTGATGTTGCTGGCCAATATACAGCACAATGTACAAATCTAAATAAAATACTGCAGCTGTTATATGCTGCAAGCCAGAAGGGCCTCAAAGGGACTTGGTAACATCATTCAGATGAGAGAAAATGGTGCTAAGGTAGTGACTCAAAAATTGGTAGGGAGAATTTACTGTTAGAGGGAGTTACACATTAACGCCTTCAAAGAAAACCATAAATATCTTTGTGGTTTGAGAACTGTTTCAGGATTTTTGCATGTGAGAGGGTTAGTACAATTAAGGAATACAATAAGTAACATTTCATACAAATATTAGGCAGTTTTTTTTTAAACCAACCTTCAACAACGTTACCGGTTCACTTTAACCTGGGACTTTAACTCACTTCATTGAAAGAGAAGGTTGAGTTCTGTACAGATGAAATATAATTTGTGAGCTTTTTCTTTCTTTTTCTGATAATTTGACAAAATTTTATTTGAAAAATGTCCTCTTAAAAGGACTGCTCTTCAAATTCCCTCATATTAAAAATATGACAAGAAATAGTTTGGACCAAACTCTAATGCCACAGGGGTGTGTAGTCCTTTCTGTGTAAAGTGCTTGTTACTTTGACCAAAACTGGGCCGAATTTGTATCATTTGATGACTCCAGAACCTTGCAGTACACACCAATACTTACATGCTACCTGATCAACTTTTTCTGATCGATTCCTACTGTTTCTCTCCGAGTCACAATGCAATCGCATGACCAGAACTGAACGTTATCTTCAACATGACACCTTTTTTACTCTCGATGGATGTTATCCTCCTTTCTCTAATCTATTTGAGCTTTGGTATCCTCCTGAGCTGAAGGTAAGCGATGGCGAGAAGGGCGACGGTCATGATTCCTAGAGCCATCTGGTTCTGCCACAGGCCCCAGTCGCTGTAGTCAATTCCTTGCTGGTCGAGGTAGTCGGTACCGGGGATACTGAAGTAGTAAAAATGGTTACATATACATCAACTTTAAATCAGAAAAACAGTCTGAGTAAAACATTAGCAGGGGTTAATATTAAGAATTTCAATTTTCAAGAGATACCTCATGATTATGAACCTCCTGATATTACTTCTTACAAGTACAAGTTACAGATAAGCTTGAGTTCTGGTAATAATAGAAAATAAGACTCTCACAGAATCCAACAAAACTTACACTCATTGTTCAAGATGACAAATAAATGACATGTGCCAAACGATTTGGGTAGATGCAACTAGCCATGCAACTTATTGACAACCAGTTTTACTATCCAAAATTGCAAACAACTAGCCATATAAATAATTCTATACAGCTAGTATTATTATTCAAAATTGCATACAACTAGCCATACAACTAATTGTATAAAACTAGTATATTACTATTCAAATTTGAATACAACTAGTATTACTATTCAAAATTGGATACAACTAATTGCATACAACTAGTATTACTATTCAAATTTAAATACAACTAATAGTATACAACTAGTATTACTATTCAAATTTGAATACAGCTACTGTAAATGTATACAACTGGTATTACTATTCAAAATTGAATAGAACTAATTGCGTACAACTAGTATTACTATTCAAAATTGAATATAACTAATTGTATACAGCTAGTATTAATATTCAAAATTGAATACAACTAATTGCATACAGCAAGTATTACTTTTCAAAATTGAATAGAACTAATTGCGTACAACTAGTATTACTATTCAAATAACTAATTGTATACAGCTAGTATTAATATTCAAAATTGAATACAACTAATTGCATACAGCAAGTATTACTTTTCAAAATTGAATACAACTAATTGCATACAACTAGTATTACTTTTCAAAATTGAATAGAACTTATTGCATACGAGTATTAGTATTCAAAATTGAATAGAACTAATTGCATACAACTAGTATTACTATTCAAACAAGTGCAAACTTACCATCGTACGGTGACATTTCCTACAGTCTCACAGAAGTCCAAACCAACCATCTCGTTAATTAGCAGAGCCTAGGATATTATCAAGAAGAAGAAAAAATGGAGGAAGAATTAAAAAAAGAATGATAATAATGCTGTTTGCTCCTTGTGAAGCGCTCATGTACGTCACGCCATGACAGTCTGGTGCTCCAATATTATTACCCTGATCAAAGCTGAGCGGCCAAATGTGAAGCGCTCTAGTACGTCAGGGGGGTGTTTCACAAAGATCCTAAGTTGAAATCTCTAAGTTATACTGAAAGTTATGAAAAGCTGTTAGCTTCTTTAAAAATATTTTGTAAAAGTTATTTTAAAAGGCATAAAATGTTGATTCAAATCATTCATATTTTCTATCATCAAGAAGATTTCAGGTTCTTGATGTGAAATTTATGAAAAGTCTAAAATACTTCACTATTTGATTTTGAATATATTTTATTTTAAGGCTACAAATGGCTCTCCATAATTTTGAAGTCCAACTTAGAGAAAAGTTTGACTTAGGATCTTCGTGAAAAAAACCCAGGTATCCATTAATACACCTGTGTGGAAAGTGCCAGACATGGATTAATGTCTATCCAAAGGATATTGGTGCTGAGTTGGTATTAAAACTCTAAACCTTTTGATTGATAGCCAAGTAAAAGAACCACGTATACCACAACACCTCCACATTACATCCCTTTATTTGCGCAAGAATAATGATTCAGAATTTTGTAAAAGCATAATTTGTATTCTGATAATACAAGATGATTTCCAATAATGATCATCTATGAAAACTAAATTGTTTAAACCTACTTGGATCTTTTCATGACAATTCAATTTGTACTTATTCAGTGATTTGTAAGGTTTTTCATTGGTTATTCTTAGGTGAAAGACAAATAGATACAGCCATGAAAACATTTACTTACATTTAGACCAAATCTGAAGATGCTGAGATACTGAAGCCATTGGAGCCAGACAGGCAAGGAGCTGATGTTCACCAACAGTCCTCCAAATACCTGTGCAATATCATAAAATAAACGAGAGGTAAAACATTGCTGCATCCTATGGTATTAATATTTCACATTTATGTAACACATTGCTTTAAAGGGACTTGGTAACAATGTTGAGACGAGAGGAAAGAATTAAAGATAATATGAAATTTTGAGTGGAAACAGACCATTATTAATGATAAATATTGGTAAAAAACTGATCTGATCTATTCCTTTATTCTACCAATTATATTATTATAATCTAATTAAACGTTATGTGAATTTAAATCGTCACAAAGCAATAAATTGGCTCTATATACCATTCTAAACATTTAAGTGTTGAAAGATTTTATAAAAGCCTTTTTTATGTGTTATCTTTGTGGGAAAATTAAAAAATGGTTGGGAGAATTTACTGTTAGAGGGTGTCGCACAGTGATGCCTTTAAAGAAAACCATAAATTTCTTTGTGGTTTGAGAATTTTGTCAGGACTTTCTGGCAACCATAGTGAATAAGGTGAACAAACAAAGGTGAAATAGGAACATCATCTTACCATCATGAGCACATAGCACATGGCGATCAGTAGAGTAGCAATACCTGCGATGCTCACACTGGAACTGATTGCAAAGGCGAGGGCGCTAGATACAAACGTGACGAGAAGGAGAGTCAAGAAGTACATGAAGAATTTCTCTGCCTCAGCTTGAAGACCTGGTAAATGAAAGACAAGCGGGAAGAATAGTTGACAGTCATCTATTTCTTCTTTTATTTGATATTTACAATACATGGCATTTCAAACAGTTTTATTTCATCTATATTTGTTTTTCTTTTCTTAGCTTTAGTGGCACTTTGCAGCATCCTATACAGTGTGAGTCAAAAAAAACTTTACACCTAGAAAAATGCTAATAATTTTAAGAATCATTTATGAAAAGTAAATTATTATACACCATATGAAAGAGTGTTTCATCCCAAATCGTTTGGTACCATTTTGGGTGGTATTTGTTCACGCTTGGATAAATAGGAGGCATTGTTTGCGAGAGTGCAAAAATCGACTTGCGCCAAATAATGCTTATGTGATGTTTGAATAAAACAATTGGGATTTCGGTATTAATTCGGTCTTTGCAGATCCAAATAACATCCCTACCAAAATTAATCATGTCACACATATCAAAACACACACAGAGTCACACTCCATAAGTCACACAAACACACGCACACACTCGCACATACACACACACACACTCACACTCGCATAGCAAATTTAGATGTGACAGTTTGGATCGGCCTTCTTGGAAATAGAAGTCTTCTTGGACCCTTCTTCTTTGAACAGACAGTGAATGGGGAGCGCTATCTAAGAATGATAGATGATCAGGTCGTCCCGGCTCTGAATCAGATGGCACGATTTAGGCGTCAGAGAAGCGGTCCTTTCAGGCACATTTGGTGGGCACAAGATAGTGCCCCTGCTCACAGGACAAGGATTGTGATGACCAGGTTGAGAGAACTCTTCGGGAACAGGATCATCGCTCTGAACGAACCTGTGGAGTGGCCACGTCGATCCCCGGACCTAACACCGCTTGATTTTTTCGTCTGGGGTTATCTCAAGTCTCGGGTGTACCAGAGCCCACCTGCGAACCTCAACGACCTACGAGAGAGGATCAGGCCGGATTGAGAGCGAAGCACTTGGGAGAGACAGGCGCATGCTTCGTCGAGTGTTTCAGGAGATGCTCCATCGCGCTAGAAAGTGCATCGAAAGGGACGGAGGTCATGTCGAGGAGTAGATGAACGGACAGTTACTTGCTGTTCACAAATGAAGCCTTAAAGGATCCATGATGATAAGCATTTGAATTAACATTATCATCATAATTATGATGATCGTTAACAATTGGAAGATCCAGTAAAAAATAAAGTATTTTACTCCAAATGAACACCATTATCATATGTTTGTGTGTGTGCGCGTGTGTGTGGGTGGGTGTGTTAGTGTGTGTGTTTCATATGTGCGTGTGCGTGTGTGTGTGTGTGTGTGACTTTGCTACTGAAAAAAGCATCTGCAATGCATCTCATTTCATACATTCAATTCATTCTCTCACTTTAAGACTTTGGCGCAATTCGATTTTTGCACTCTCGCAAACAATACCTCCTGTTCATCCAAGCGTGAACACATTCCACCCAAAAATGGTACCAAATGATTCAGGATAAAACACTCTTTCATATAATGTATAATACTTCACTGTTCATAAATTATTTTTTAAATTATTAGTAATTTCCTAGGTGTAAAGTTTTTTTTGACTCACACTGTACTAGATTTTAGTTTTTATTCAGTGCTCTTTTTACTTTTGTTGGATGCTTGTATGGAAACCCCAGGGACCGGTTTCACAAAGCCTTTTTCCAATGACAAATGACAAAAATCAGTGACAAATCTGCTGATAACCAATCAGAAGCAAGGATTTTACTAGCTTATAACAAAAACTGTCATTTGTCACTGATGACAAGTTTTGTGAAACGCCCCACATAAATGGTGATATACTTCAGACATGACATGAGGCAATTAGCAACTTATCAACAATTCTGCAGTAGAATTAAATAAGAAAAGCATGGTGCCCTCACATTTATGCATCTTATACCCTTTTCTAACTGCACTGATTTTCATCGGATGCATCCGGACGCATCCGATGAAACTGCCAGTTAGAAAGCAACAGAGGAGAAAAAGGCGATTAAATAGCCGATGAAAAGAAGAGAAATAGACGATTAAATTCTCCTGCTCAGGAGCAGGAAAAATTCTCATTCTATCGGTGTGACACCGATGAAACTGCCAGTTAGAAAACGTTCGGGAGAAAAAGGCGATTAAAACAGCGATTAAAATGGTCAAAGGTCGCAGTATACGCGCGCTTTATCGTAACCAGCTGTGTTTATTGACTTATGGTTGAACATGCTGCATGCTAGCTAGATGGAGCGCGGGCTTAATAATTACGTAATAATTCTTCACTTCCGGCTAGGGCTCGCCACAGCGAGTGAATTTCACTGGCAGTTAGAAAACGACATGGGGAAAACTGCGGTTTCACCTTTGTTTACATAAGGAAAATTCAATAGGTATTTTCATCGGAGTGACTCCGATAGAATCCAGTTAGAAAGCAGTATTATGCCACAAGGATCAGTGAGTACATAGACATGCTATTTTTGTGGGCAGCTCTTTTGTACCCCCCAAATATTGCATACATATTACTTGTTATTATTCAAAATAAGGAATTTCCTAGCACAAATTATGTTCCTACTCATTCACTTCGTCTCGGTGTAGAGTGGCAAATGAAGATTAATGTCCTAGCAAAGGACATTAGTGCCATAGGAAAGATTTTAACCATACACTATGTGATGTCCACTAGACCATATCAAGTACTTACCAATCATCCAATACGTGACAACGACATAAAGGATTGTTGGTATCACTCTCAGCGGAAGTAGATCACAAAAGACCTTCGCAACGAAGTACACCGAGACTCGGTAGAAACCACTTGCCGATTCATGACTGCAATACAACCATAAATCAACAATATTTTATTAAAAACATACACGCAATGGCTTGGAAAACTGAAAGCAAATGATATAAGCAGAAACCTAAGGTAAATGAAGTGGAAATAATGAGCTCTGAGTGCCTACAGTTGAATTAAAACATTTTGTTGGTTCACAATAATTTCTTTCTATCTAAAGAACAGCAAATAATTATTAGATACATAGCTGTATCATAATCTATTATGTATTTAGTATTACAAGAAAACTTAAGTAAGACATTTTAGGACAATTCCAAAGTTTTTTTTTCTAAATATAAAATTGGACTTTCATTTGTCGAGACAAGTCATTCGGACAGTTGGTCAGATACTTGGACAAAAAAATAAAATAATCTCTTAATGCATGTGGACAAAAAAATAATTGTAGAATGCAAAATACAACGACTAATAACACTATTTCATCTTTAGAATGTCACTAATTCATAAAGTAATTAAATATTATCATCTTCAGGTTTTACAAACAGTGTTACCCATTATGTTGGAATAATGTTTCTTAATCTCTTTTTATGAAATGGTTGTGACAATATAATTTATTCAGTAAAGAAAAGTTTACATCTTTTCTGACCTTAATTGATCAATATCTATATATAACTCTATAGATGAGAATATATAAACTTTATCTATCGCAAATAAATCGTAATCATTTCATGAAAAGAGGTAAAGACATATAATAATAATATTGGATTCTTATATAGAGCACGTATCGACCTTGCAAGGTCCTCAAGGCGCTCCAACATTACCCGGCTATGCACAACAGTGTACATTATCATGGAGGATTTTAACTGATGTGGGCTAAAGAAAAGAAAAATAATCAAGTGACTTACATAAATATAACTCTTTCCCTGATGAAAAGCTCCACAGCACTCAAGTTACCAAATACCATTTGCATGATGAGGAAGAAGAAGGCACCGATTCTAAGATAACAAAGACAAAAAAGGTGTTTCCATTTTATTCAGTCATCTCTTTACAAATAGATACAAAGATCAAACATTCTGGCCCGAATTCACAAAGGAGGTTTGTCAACAAACCTAGGTTTATGTACGTCATATGACACGTTTTTACGCGTTTTTACAAACCTAGGTTTGTATTTACAGACCTAGGTTTGTAGAATACGCGTCAAAATGCGTCATATGACGTACATATACTAGGTTTGTCGACAAATCTCCTTTGTGAATTTGGGCCATTCGGTTCAAAGATATGACAGTTTCTATTACCATGAAATGTTATCAAACATTGTAAGAGTACAAAAAAATGTATTGCTTTTTGGATCACAAGGGACTTGCTATACCAATGGTGATGTTAAAAAAAGTCTGTTCAAGATATAGGATGAGATTGTTTGAAAAATGCGCTACATTAATCCAGACTACAGTAAAACCTGTCTATAAAGACCACAACAAGGGAGACAAAAAAGTGGTCTTTATAGGCATGTGGTCTTTCTATGTGAAACTATTTTCAAGGAAATAAAAACTGTGGTCTTTGTAAACAGGTGGTCTTTCTATACAGGTGGTCGCTAAAAACAGGTTTGACTGTATTACTTTTATTAATATTACCTATCCAGCATATGTGTGGAATAAAGGAATTTGGTAACCGATGTGTTGATATGTACTGGGACCCATTTCACAAAGCCTTTTTTCAATGACAAATGACAAAATTCAGTGCCAAATCTGCTGATAACCAATCAGAAGCAAGGATTTCAGTATCTTATAACAAAAACTGTCCTTTGTCACTGATGACAAGTTTTGTGAAATGGGGACCTGGGGCCTGTTTCATAAAACTTGTTATCTATAACAACTGCTGAATTTCTATGACAAATTTGCTTTCAGCCAATCAGATGCCATGATTTCAGTAGCTTATAACAGTAGCTTGTAACTTGTTATTGATGACAAGTTTTGTGAAACAGGGTCCTGATGTTCATTCACCATTAGAACGGTGGCAGCGGTGGGATAGCCCATGCTTCAGTTTTTGAGCGTCAAGTAACGCCTGGCTGGAATGCTCCCCAGGGAGTGGAGATTGTGCACACATTAAGTGTGTGCGGGCAAGCACTGAATCCAATGACCGGGGTAATAGTATATTTGTAAAGCGCTTTAATAGAGACATTTGTATTAAGCGCTATATAAAAGCTAGATATTATCATTATTATTATTATTCAATTAAGTAAATAAACAAGTGAAATGATTTACCTGTTCTGGTATCCTGAGGAGATAGATGTGTCGAGCTGAAAGTAGATGCCGCCGATAACAACAGAGAATAATATGACAGTCGCGTTCTGTATGGATCATAAAGAAGGAAGAATTGCTTGTCAGTAAAACACTTGAATTCAAGTCGATTTTGCACCTTACACAGGTAAAATCAGAGAGAGAGAGAGAGAGAGAGGGGAGGGGAGAGAGAGAGAAAGAGAGAGAGAGAGAGAGGGGGAGGGGGAGAGAGGGAGGAGAATGAGAAAGAAAGTGAGGGGAAAGAGAAAGTATGGGAGAGAGAGAGAGAGAGAGAAGTTGTGAGGGTGGGTGGGAAATTGGGATGGACATGCAAAAAATGGAAATAAAACAGGAATAGAGAAAGATTGAGTAAGGAATTCAACAAGTATAAAAAAGTCAAAATGGAGAAAAAGAGTAACATGTAATATAAATTATACTCCATGAGATATACATTGCACACTATACAGTGCGTCCCAGAAAAAACGAAACCGAGAAGTATCGATGTTTTATCATAACTTAATCACAACCATAAAAAATTAATGAATGATACATATTTGGAAAGCTTAGAGTCTCCTCTTTCAGTTGATGCTACTCATATGATGCATATTTCACGCATGAGTGATTAAAAGCAATTTGAAGGAAGGAAACCAAAAAGACATTTGGCGGGCGGTATTTGAATTTTGAAGAAAAATTCACATTTCCAGAAAGTTGAGTTTCTGCCCTTTCATATGACACCTCAATCAGGAAAAATGAGCGAGGAATAACAAAGTTCTGTTTGTTTAAAGTAGCTCTTACATTTTCATAATTTTAACAAACGAATTCGTTTTCACTGGGTGCCTGTCGTAGCAAAAAGCAGATTTGACAAAAGACTTAACTCCGTTTCGTTGACAATCAGCCATGCATGAAGACTCTCGTCTACGGCTGATTGTCAACGAAACGGAGTTAAGTCTTTTGTTAATTTCGTTTATTGATACGGCAGGCAGCCAGTGAAAACGAATTCGTTTAGTAAAATTATGGAAATGCAAGCACTACTTCAAACAAACAGAACTCTGTCATTCCTCGCTCATTTTTCCTGATTGAGGTGTCATATGAAAGGGCAGAAACTCAACTTTCTAGAAATGTGAAATTTTCTTCGAAATTCAAATACCGCCCGCCAAATGTCTTTTTGGTTTCCTTCCTTCAAATTGCTTTTAATCACTCATGCGTGAAATATGCATCCTCTGAGTAGCATCACATGAAAGAGGAGACTCTAAGCTTTCCAAATATGTATCATTCATTAATTATAGTTGTGATTAAGTTATGATAGAACATCGATACTTCTCGGTTTCGTTTTTTCTGGGACGCACTGTATAATAATCAATGCAAGATAAGAATATCTTTCCTACTTCTCCTTCTTCTACTTGTAATCTTCAAAAGGTTATGCAGCCTATTCTGAAAATGATACATGTATATGTAGAGTATCAGTTTTGTATTGCAGGCACACTAAACACAGGGTGTACAGCCTACTCTTTGTGAGAAGTGTAGCATATCAATATGCATAGGGCGTGGCCGACTCTCTTCCACACAGGACCCCCCGGTGACATACTGTCCCAAGGAATGGAGTGTTTTCCCGTGAATCCTGCATCGGGTACAGAGGGGAGGGGTGCACTTACACACACAATGCGGTGACAATCATTTTTGCATTTTTGTCTGCTGAGAACAGGGGGGTGTTTCACAAAGATCCTAAGTTGAACTTATCTCTAAGTTGGACTTAAAAGTTATGGAAAGCCGATAGCATCTTTGAAATAATTTATAAAAGTTATTTTAAAAGGCATAAAATGTTGATTCAAATCATTTTCTATTTACCAAGGAGATTTCATGTTCTTGATGTGTAATTAATAAAAAGTCTAAAATACTTGATTTTTTTTTAATTTGAATATATTTTATTTTAAGGATACAAATGGATTTCCATAAATTTCAAGTCCAACTTAGAGTTAAAATAATAATAATAGCCTATTAGTGAAACACCCCCCGGGACTCAAACATACATGCATGACCAAAGCCATTAGAGTCGGTCGATGATCCGATTGCGCCACACCACCTCAAGTAAAAGTATATGCCGATAGAAATTTGAATGAGATTTCAAGCAAGAGCTTTAACCTACCTGAATAACGGTTAGGAATGGATTTCTGAGGATGTTCAATACTGCTCGATGGGAAACATGGTACAACTAGAAATAAAAAAGAGATATTACGTACAATATTAGAAGACTGTGGCAAATTTGAAAAAATTAGCAACTGCTAAAGCAAATGTTTACTGTGAGACAAATAGCATTACATAACATGTGTGCAAAGGCACCGCAATGTAGAGAACTTCAATACTTGTATGTACCCAAAGCATCTGTATAGTAATCCAAGTTCTACAATTCTCTACACTTTCCAAATTAGCAGAAAGAGCGATAGATTATACTATAATATAACTACTTTATGGCTGATTAACGCATTTTGTTTTTAACCATGCTATCAAATAACTTTAGAAATGAACAAATTAACAATGTAAACATATTGAGGCTAGCCTTTCTCTAATATATGGACATCAAGTTTAAAGCAAAGCTTTGAAAAAAGTAAAGTAACTGCTTGATGAGCTACCTGTGAAAAGAAGGATGTCGGGTAGTTGATGGAAACGATGCTCGGTTCTTCGTCGTTGCGGTACTGGGTGTAGATGCTCTCTGTAGCCTCTCTCATTGTCTTGTTGTAGTGAGACTTCTCGTAGCAATCTGCTAGGTTCACTTTGCTCTTCTCTCCATTCTCTATAGCTGCCACACCACTCTCTACATCTTCTGAGGAGAGAATTGAACATCTTGAATATTGGATATGTTCAATATGTATAGTGAAATAATTCTAAGAGAATTGGAGGATGAAAATGGGATACAAGTGGGTGGCCATTCAATCACAAATATTAGATATGCTGATGACACTGTTTTATTTTCTGAATCAGAGAAAGATCTCCAGAGACTCCTGAATGTAGTTGTAAAAGAAAGTGAGAGAATGGGACTAAAGATCAACTATACCAAGACAAAGTGCCTGGTGGTCTCCAAGAAGAGCAGTCCAAAATGTAACTTGAAACTGAAAGAACAGATTATTAAACAAGTCTCCTCATTTAACTACCTCGGCAGCATGATCACCAAGGATGTCAGATGTGAGACAGAGATCAAGAGAAGGATAGCTCTCGCTAAATCTGCATTTTCAAAGTTAGGCAAAATTCTGACAAATCGAACAATGAGTATGAGGACCAGAATAAGAGTATTGAATTGTTACATCTACCCAGTACTTATGTATGGTAGTGAAACATGGACTTTAGCCTCTGATACTAAAAAAGCGTTTGGAAAGTTGTGAAATGTGGTTTTTAAAAAGAATGATGAAAATCCCCTGGACTGACAAAGTTAGTAATGAGGAAGTTCTTACACCAGCTGGAGTGCAAAGGAAAATGATACGTGAGATGTTGATTAGGCAGTTGAAGTTCATGGGTCACATTACACGTAAAGAATCTTGCTTTGACAGGGAAAATTGTGGGAAGAAGGAGTAGGGGAAGAAGGAGGATACTTTGGATGGACAGTCTGCATAAATTGTTGGAAGAGAGAGGAGTGAAAGAACTGGGAGTGGTACTAATACAGAAGGCTAGGAGCCGAGGGCTGTGGAACAGCATGATCGCCAAAGTCAAACGATATGGCACTTAGAGAGAGTGAGATTAGTATCAATATGTTGTGTCACAAGGTAATGATTCACAAATCCCGGACACACTTTTTTATATTATTTCTTCTTACTGCCCCTACCACATCAACCCAAACATATGGGTCTCATGCTTTTTCAACAGCAGCACCTGTCTTGTGGAACCAACTGCCTGACCAGCTTTGAGTTGTCGAGAGCACTGACGGCTTTGGGAGAGCCCTGAGAACTTATTTGTTTTTTGAGGGTTTCCTAGAGCTGCTTTGTCCTTTTGCTGGTTAGGAGATTGGTTCGGTTGGTTAGGAGGTTAGTTGGTGCTTCATATGGAGGTCTGTTTGTCGAATTTGTAATATGTCATGTCAAATAGTTTTACTGAGGTGTAATTATAGGTTAATTGACTGACTTTCCCATAAATATGTTTTGTTATTTGCTTACCATAAAACTCTGTGTATAAGACGCACCCCTATTTTGGGGCCAAGAAGAAAAACCTATGTATAAGACGCACCCCTGACTTTGAATTTTTTTCGGTGGCAAAAAAGTGTGTCTTATACACAGAGATTTACGGTATCTACTTTGTTATTTATTATGTTGTATATATATATAAATATTCAAATTTGTCATGATTGTATAACGCGTAGAGAAATTTTCAATTTATTATGCGCTTAAAGGGATAGTCCACCCCAGGATTTTCTTTAGCTGACGATATAGACCTAATAATACCATGAAGAATGATACAAGTCTCATTAAAATCCATGATCACATAACGAAGATATATCGACTTTTTTATCGAAAATCAGCCGCCCCCCAAATGCAAATGCGTTACATGGGCATGAAACGATTGTGACGTATGTTGCGAGCTGCCTTCTTATTTCGGAGACATTCACTTTCGCTTTCACTTTCATTCATGATTCGTCGTGTCAGTGCGATAACAGTGTACCGCGAGCGAAAGTGAATGTCTGCGAAATAAGAAGGCAGCTCGCAACATACGTCACAATTTCGATCGTTTTTTGCCCATGTAACGCATTTGCATTTGGGGGGCGGCTGATTTTCGATAAAAAAGTCAATATATCTTCGTTATGTGATCATGGATTTTAATGAGACTTGTATCATTCTTCATGGTATTATTAGGTCTATATCGTCAGCTAACAAAAATCCTGGGGTGGACTTTCCCTTTAATAAATGTTCTCCATTATTATTCTTATCAAAGGATAGAATAAATGACAGCAAGGCCTGTATGTCTGTTACATACAGGTAGTTGTGACTCATGCTCCACCCACCTTGATCTTTCTCCGGTGATTTCAGATCAGACTGTCCCAGGATGACATCCAAGAAGAAGTCTGGTGGATTGTTGTGTTCTTCACACTCAAAACCTGAAGAACAAAATGATAACAAATTAGTTTAAAATGAGTTAGAAAGTTATCAAAATACAAAGTACATCCTGTCCAACATGTAGGCAAACACTAGTATAGTATAGGTATTGATTGTAAATCATATGTTCATAATCTTGTATCTTTATGAGCAGGGGAACATGTTTAAAATTGACTGTAGGGAATGCATTCAGGTTACAAAAAAAAATCAAGTTAGCAATCAAGTTACATTCAAGTGAGCATTCATATCAGAATTCAATTCAGAAATAATGGAGCGTGTATTGATTTTAGCTTCTGGGAATAATGTATTCACATAAACAAGGAAGATTACATCCAACAACAAAAAAGTAAAAAAATTGAGAATGCATTCACATTATAGCAGTGGGAAACCACTCCTCATCAGCAATGATAAAATGTTTATTCAATTAAGAAGTTACAATATATTATACAGTAGGTTTTGCGGGTACAATATATTAATAGAGAAGATCACATACAAGTTAACAGTGAACTAAAGCATGCATTCATTATAACTGTATGGGATTGTATGTATTCAAATGAACAGTCAAAAATGCAATCAAATAGGCACTCAAGAATGCATTCACCAAATAAGCAGTGGAGAATGCATTCACCCAATCAACAAATGGATACACATGTGTGCAGTGAGGAATGCATCGATTCACATTAGCAGTGGGAATATAATATCAAAAGCTGAGAATACATTCACTTTATGAAAAATGTATTCTCAGCAATATCAGGAATGCTCACACAAGTCAGCTGTAGAACTGCATTCGCAGTGCCCATCTTGGCTCTGTGTAAAAATGTCAGAGGAAAAAATGTCAGAGGTAAAAATGTCAGAGGTAAAAATGTCAGAGGTAAAAATGTCAGAGGAAAAAATGTCAGACGAAAAAATGTCAGAGGTAAAAATGTCAGAGGAAAAAATGTCAGAGGAAAAAATGTCAGAGGAAAAAATGTCAGAGGTAAAAATGTCAGAGGAAAAAATGTCAGAGGTAAAAATGTCAGAGGTAAAAATGTCAGAGGTAAAAATGTCAGAGGTAAAAATGTCAGAGGTAAAAATGTCCGAGGTAAAAATGTCCGAGGTAAAAATGTCAGAGGTAAAAATGTCAGAGGTATTAATGTTAGAGGTATTATAGAGGTATAAAATAAAAACAAAATCATGTGGCAAGTTTGTTATGGTTACACCCGGGTTATATATTAGGCTTATCGAAAAAGAACAGCGAGGGATATTCTGCAGTCGTTATTTCACCGCTGCTTTATTTTCCACTTTCCCAGTTTAAATTTATTTACCTTTCGGCCCCAAATTGTGACTTTTTGCCCGATTTTTGCCAAAGGAAGACGGGGGGGGGGAGGGAGTGTTTTTCTGGGGCAAGGTGACCCGGCTGCTCTCCCCCTTCCTCTTATATATATGCTTGCTTTATATATCCTTCCGAACAGTGGTCAATGCCTAGGCAGAGCAGGCAGGCAATGACTACTATTATATCTAATTTCCAATAAATGCATATTTCCGACAATTCCACTTTCTTGTGAGAAAGAGGGGTGTACATTGGTTATATTCAACGGAATTGTTAATGGAGTAAACAACTTTCTTTTTTTGAGGGAGGGGGGGGATAGCTTGTTGTTAAGGTTCATCGTTACTATAGGACTGTTGTGCCATAGTTCAGAATGTTTATGTGCGAGTTCGTAATGCATGCTCCGATTATCATTCAAATAATTGCCTCCAGGTTTGTTATATTACCGGCCCATTTGCGTTCTTCGGATTTAATAAAGATGTCGACTGAAAGAGTTAAAGATCGAAAGAGCACAAATGTGAGAGTTATGTAAGTTACGAGGCCGATGAGTATTGCCGGAAAGCAAAAAAGTTCGCAAAATTAATAAAGTTCCTTTCGACATGGGTGTGTATGGTGCCGGGGATTATTTTGACGCAATGCGCGTCGTAGTGACACGTCCTTATAAGGGGTCACACGTGTCGGAGGGTTTAAAATGGGGATGAGCTTCTGAATCGAGACGGTCTTTTACTTTTTGGAGCGAGTTTTTAGTTTTCGGAGCGAGTTTTCACTTTTCGGGCGACTTCTTGTTTTTTCTCATTCTTACTCCACTTCCTTTGCCGCCATGAGGTGCTAAAGCTTTAGCAGAGTTCGGGGCGCCCAGCCTATATATGTAACTTTTCGTGATTCCTTGTGATTATATGTCATTATTTGTACTGAACACTTGACTTTTGTCGAGAACTTTCATTTCTTCGTTTGGACTTTGTTGACGGGCTAGGTTGTAGGCTGCCACCGGCCAAACCGGTCCGTTTAACAAACATTAACACATCAACCAATTCAAAATATCAAAAAATGTTAGACATTCATACATATAAATATATGCAAGCCTGATCACAAAAACAAAACAAAAAATCAAAATCTATTTTCCACATTGTATTATCCTCAGGACATGTACGAAATACAACACACAGCCATTTATAAAGTATACATTATGGAAGAAAGGAATATAATAGACTAGCCCATGCAGTAGCTGTACGTCTCGACATTCTGTGTGATAAATGTGCTGAGATATTATGACGGCACTCATTTTTTTTGCTTGTACCTCTAACATTTTTACCTCTGACATTTTTACCTCTGACATTTTTACCTCTGACATTTTTACCTCTGACATTTTTACCTCTGACATTTTTACCTCTGACATTTTTACCTCTGACATTTTTACCTCTGACATTTTTTCATCTGACATTTTTACCTCTGACATTTTTTCCTCTGACATTTTTTCCTCTGACATTTTTTCCTCTGACATTTTTACCTCTGACATTTTTTCCTCTGACATTTTTTCCTCTGACATTTTTACCTCTGACATTTTTACCTCTGACATGTTTACCTCTGACATTTTTTCCTCTGACATTTTTTCCTCTGACATTTTTACCTCTGACATTTTTACCTCTGACATTTTTTCCTCTGACATTTTTACCTGGCACCCCCATCTTGCCTGTTGATATTAGCTTGTTATAAATCTTAATTATTTGGAATGGACTTTTCAACTTTATGTAAAATGAGAGGGGAGGGAGGGAGAATGGGAGGAAGAGAGGGAGAATGGGAGGGAGGGAGGGAGGGAGGGAGGAAGGGAGGAAGGAGGGAGGGAGAAAGGGGGGAGGGAGAAAGGGAGGGAGGGAGAAAGGGAGGGAGGGAGGGAGGGAGGGAGAAAGGGAGGGAGGGAGGAAGGAAGGAAGGGAGGGAGGTAGGGAGGAAGGGAGAGAGGGAGGAAGAAAGGGAGGGAGAAAGGGAGGGAGAAGGGGGGGGGGGGGGGGGGGGAGCGGAGGAGGGAGGGAAAGAAAACCCTAAACTTACCAATAGATGAAAAGTATTCCAAAGCTTCTTGGGCGGGGCCATGGTAGATCGTCCGCCCTTGTCCCAACAGGTGCATCTTGTCAAAGAGACGGAAGATGGAGTAGCGAGGCTGATGGATTGAGAAGATGATGGTGCGCCCTCTCTTGGACAGACTGTATAAGAAAGATCATATTTAAATTTGAAGACATATACAGTGAATTCTTGCTATACCCAAGTCATTGAAAATCCATGAATTACTCTTAGTCAATCTGTTGTGGTTTTTAATTTATTATTCTACCTGGAGAACAATATACAGAGTCACTGTCTTGCCATGAAAATGTTGGGAAATAAGTTTAAATAACTGTTGTCCTGTTTCAGATTTTGAAGTCTTCTCACAGGAATGTGAAAGACTTAACCAATTGCAAACAGGAACCAGGTAGATCCTGTATTATGTATATGGGAGTGAGATATTTCAATAGCGAACAGGTTGACTGAGACTGTGAGACACTTTGGGTTAATAAAAAAGGGGCATTTCGAATGTATTCACATCTTAGATGTCTTTTTTCTCCTTCATGATAGCTCATCATCCAAGTATATAAATAATGAAAAGTGATATAGTCATTCAGCTTTATACAGTAGGCTTGCGGGTGCACCATGTAAGAGAGAGAGAGAGAGGATTGAGGAGTCCTGAGAAGTCCTGAAGAGAGGATTGAGGAGCCACTCATCCTCTCCAAGCGCTATAGTTCTCCTTAGAGCTATAAGCTAAGAAAGATAACAAACAGTCCTTTTCAGGACTCCTCAATCCTCTCTCTCTGTCTCACATGGTGCACCGCAAGCCTACTGTATATCTACATCACCATGCAAGCCGACACTTACAAGAATCATTTAGCTTTGTAGACTTACCTGGCTAACAGATGCATGACAGCATTCGCAGTGCTGGCATCCAAGCCTGTCGTAGGTTCATCTAAGAACAGAACACTTGGTTTTGTGATGAGCTCCATCCCAACATTGGTTCTCTTCCTCTCTCCTCCTGACACACCTCGGATGAACTCTGTTCCAACCTAAGATGTAGCCATACAAAATAGAGAGGAGACTTAAAAACCTTTGCCTTTAACAAGAAAAATGAATGCTAGGTTCAAACAATCAAACAATGAAACAAGTACTGAAGTTTTCATTGACATTATGATCAAGATTTTTTGTGTGAAAATGTTGATTAATATTAATTCAATCTACCTGCAACTCAAATATTCATTCTAAAGAATTTCCAATTACCAGCACTCTAATTCTTTATGCAAAAATATGCGCTTTGGAAAATTTATTTGGATCAAAGTCAATTCATAATTTATCACAACTTGTTAATCATTTAATGTGCTTCATGTGAATTTGCATGATACTTAACTTTAATAATAATAATATGTCTTGTTTACCCAGGGTAGCCTCATCAGTATTCATACTGTCCTCCCTGCCCTTACAAAAAAGTTCTATAGAATTCTATAAAAAAAATTCTATAGAATTTCTATACGCAATTCTATAGAAATGTTTTATAGAAATTCTATAGAAAAGTGGGCCACTTTTCTATAAGAATTCTATAGAAATCTATAACGGACCTCTATAGAATCTCTATAAAACATTCTATAGAATGGCCTTTAGAAATTCTATAGAATTTGTTTTATAGAATTCTATAGAATTTTTTTATAAAGAATTCTATAGACCATTTTATTCTATAGCAATTCTATAGAAATGTTTTATAGAGATTCTATAGAAAAGTGGGCCACTTTTCTATACAAATTCTATAGAAATCTATAACGGACATCTATAGAATCTCTATAAAACATTCTATAGAATGGCCTATAGAAATTCTATAGATATTTTTTATAGAATTCTATAGAAGTTTTTTTGTAAATAATTCTATAGACCATTATTTACCAGTTGAAAACCAGTTTATTATTCAGTAGCGACCAGCAATCAATAATCAATATTGCATGACATCTGGCCACCGACTAAACCATATTTATATAGACTCCTGCAATTGCTCCATCACAAAGATCATTTGAAGCTTAATACAGTTGAGTATATATTGTTAATTAAGTAGTACGGAGATCTTACATACATATACAAAATTATACACGTTTTTACTGGTTAGTAAATTACATATATTAATATATCTATTTTACGTCTTAAGTTACATGTTTAAAAAAATCGTACATATATATTATATTTGTCAATAATTGTCTTAGAAAATATAAATCACAAAATTGATGTTAATTGTCACATTTGCTTGACAGATCATGATAATTACATTTTCTGTGAAAACATGCAAATTATCATGAATATGCATGAGATACATATCTTCATATAGAAAAAAAATTCTATAGAATTCTATAGAAATTTAGATCTATAGGAAACTTATTCTATAGAATTCTATAGAGAAAAATGATTTCTATAGACATCCTTAAAAATTCTATAGAGAAGTGGGGACGCCATTTTTCATATTAAATTTTCTATAGAAATTTAAATCTATAGAAAACTTATTCTATAGAATTCTATAGAGGAAACTCATTTCTATAGACAACCTTAACAATTCTATAGAGAATTAACTTTTCTATAGAAATTTCAATCTATAGAAAACTTATTCTGTAGAATTCTATAGAGGAAACTGATTTCTATAGACAGCCTAAAATATTCTATAGAGAATTAACTTTTCTATAGAAATTTAAATCTATAGAAAACTTATTCTATAGAATTCTATAGAGGAAACTGATTTCTATAGACAACCTTAAAAATTCTATAGAGAATTAACTTTTCTATAGAAATTTAAATCTATAGAAAACTTATTCTATAGAGGAAACCGCTTTCTATAGAGAATTCTTAAAAGTTCTATAGAGAATCTGGAATGTTATAGAGTTCTATAGAGTTCTATAGAACTCTATAAAGCGTTCTATAGAATTCTATACAACTTTTTTGTAAGGGTGAGGGCCCTGCAATCATATCATAATCATAACTTTAAATCCTTTCATCATGCATTCATGCCTACTGTTTTGTCACTTTTGTGCACAATTGCACAAATGGCAATCAAGCAACTGTTCAGAGGGGTGAAGAAAGCAAGCAAAGTGTTAATAGGTTAAACAGCAACAATAAAAGAAGTTACAAAAATATTAGATTCCTACCTTACTATCACCGACGTGTGAAAGACCTAGCTCAGCTAGGATTTCGTCCACCCTATCCTCCCTCTCCTTCTTACCGACTGTCTTGGGGAGACGGAGAGCAGCGGAAAACTGAAGATTCTCTCGGATGGTGAGCGTTCCCATGACAACATCATCCTATCAAATAGTTTATACAAATTATGATGACTTGATGTGTACTTTGGATACATTTCATTAAATCATTCACTGCTGAATATTCAGTAGCTCGAGTTGGTTAGATCAATGGTCAGTGAAAAATATTTCTCAAAAACTGTCTAGCTAACTTGGTACTAATTGTTATAAAAGCAATGACAATATTGAAAGGCCCTTTTATTTGTTTTCACCTTCACTATACTACCCCACTATGGACAAATATAATTTGCTTTGATATATTGCATATTCAAATGATATTTACTTATTCCTTTTTATTATTTATTTATTTATTATTATTATTATTATTATTATCATTATTATCATCATTATTATTATTATTATTATCATTATTATTTTTTGGGGGAGGGGTTCAGATTGTCTTAGGAAATCATCGTGGAATAATGGTTTGTTCACTACTTTACTCTCATCATAAGACTGAGGGATCAAATCTCTGCTCAGTGCATTGTCCAAGCAAGGCATTTTAACCACGTACTTGTTTCTCTCAAACCAGGTATTAAATAGGTACCTGACAGAATTTATGTCTTGAAATGGACTGTACTTTGATGACGGTTGTCAGAGCTAAAGCAAGGGTAATAAACTAGGATAATAATATCTGAACCTTCTCTTTCTGGACATGCAAAGGGACAATTATCGTAAAGTGACATGCACTACACAATAAATTCATCATTTATCATTAATTACCTGGACAACATATCCGGAGACGCATTTGAAGTTCTTTGGTTGTGGGGCGCCATCTATGAGGACTTGACCCGACAGTCCGTCTGGGTCTTTCCGAGCTGCTAACACATCCAACAATCTAAAGAGGAAAAAAAGTGATGATTGAACGAAATCCCACAGCTAAATTATTGGTTGGTACATTGGTTGGTTTTACCTGGCTGTTAAGAAAGCATGCGTATGCTTGTAAGTACATGTAAGCAACCAGGGGACCGACAGCTGAAAGTCCTCTTTTAAGGGACCTGGTAATGAGAATTAATGTCCAACTAAAGGGTACTCGTGCATCGACTTGGTTTTGAACCTTTACTCCCGGTTATGAGACAACTGCTCTACCACTGAGCCATCGCGCCTCCTTATCACAAGTTTCTTGTAACAAAGTTGCCAGAAATGCTATATTCCCAGCTGGAACGAATACGAATTACCCTTTGAGTTGTTTGACCCTTTTGAATTGTTTGACAACAGTTTCAATTGGATTCAATCTGAACTTGCAGCTTATTTAAAGGGATAGTTTTGTTCTTGTTCCAGACCGCAAATGCCTTCAAAGTGCATGGTTATTCCTCTTATTCTTATTTATGACACTTCTAGTGCTCTTTTAGGACCTAAAATTGCTATGAAGGTTCATTTTGGACCCCAAAATGAGTGAAATTTAGCAAATACGACAAACAGACAATTTATAATTACAATTAAGAGAGTTGAGATTCTTGTAACTTACGATGTTTTGCCACTGCCTGTAGGTCCAAGAATGGCGTTCATCCCAGGCTTGAATAATCCACTGAGATGGAGAGAAAATAATAGGTTTCCTTTACTTTACATTTGAAAAGTATGGTACCGGTATATACATGTAGGTCAAGTTTATTAAGATTAATTCTTGGGATACAGTGACTTTCTTTCCTCAGATAAAGCTTTCTACCTTAAAAATATAACACTGTGCTTACGATTGTTTACAGAGGGTAGCCTAATTTATATATATCAATTTCTATTAATTTCCATTCAATTTTGGTTCGTTACTCTAATATAAAAAGTATGCAATGAGGTAGTCCAAGAATTATTAGTGTTATTATATTCAATCATAATAATAATTAATAATGATAATCACAATAATGACAATCAAAATAATCATTACAAAATGATGTTTTTTTTTTAAATAATAAAAATAATAATGAAAATAATAATAATAATGAAAATAATAATAACAATAATAGTGGATTCATATATAGCGCTCATGTCTGTCAAACTTGACAATCCTGGGGGTCTCTACAATTGTTACCCAGATGTAGATCAACATCTTGCCAAAGGACATTAGTGCGAGAAGGGATGGAAACACTGAACCTTGTAGTTCACAGTCCACTGGACCACAACATCAAAGACCAGATAGGGATAGCATGATTCATAGAATATTTGCATAGATCATTATTGAAACCTTTGTTTGGTTAATTGCCATGTTTGTCATGACAAACAAAATTATAGACACAAATCTAATCTAAGGGAAGATATTTCAATTGGTCATAAAATTGGTAATAGTGGCAAAGTCCTTGATGTTTGGTAACTTTCCCTCTTGAGAATTGATCATGTGTACATTTATATACCAATACAAAGTCCAGCATTTGATAATCCTTTCATAACCATGCAAGGACTGAACTTACTGAACCTCATAGTTTTTAGGAAGCGCACTAAACTCCACAGAATCATAAGAAAGAAACTTACAACTTGGAAGTTTCATAACACTGGATTATTTGAATTAGTAATTTTTTATGTCATAGAATAGCTCAAATCATTGATTGATGGGTGAGAAGTTCAATAAATTCTATGAAGTAGTTTTCTATGTAACAATTACAATCGATCGTACAACACTTCCTCCAGCAGCAACCAAATATTGCTCTGAAGTAATTTCCCACACTAACTGAATTCCTACATCAGTCAAACCTGTCTATAGCGACCGCCTGAGGGAAGCACAAAAAGTGGTCTTTGTAGACAGGTGGTCTTTGTGGACAGGTTCCGGCTTTAGTACATGTTTCAATGAGAAACCATTTTCAAGGGGTCTTTGTAGACAGGTGGTCACTATAAAGCAGGTTTGACTGTACTATAACTCACCTGTATCCTAAACCTAACCTAAAACCCAATTGCAGTTCGAACCCAATACTCTTGACCCCCCCCCCCCCCCCAAAAAAAAAAAAAAAAAAAAAAAAAAAGCCATAGCAATTGAGTTAATTTCCTGAATTTCAAACAATTTCGCCACAGGCCTATCAAATATTCTTTTATTAAGTACAACTTATATCCTGTTAAAAAATGATTAATGTACATGTTTACCTTGAATGTGGTTATAATCAGCACCATTCACTGTGAATTATGTAGTTTGATTTTTCAGTCACTATACCTAAAATAATTCTGAAATTTCTAACTTATATTTAATTAAATTATCATCTGGTGAGAGCCATAAGGGCATTGGGTCATATCACTTAAGAAAGGGTTAACTGGAGCGAGAAAATAGTCTTATTTCAGCCACAGACTGATTGGAGTTTAGGCTAGGCTCACAGAGTAAGTGTCAAATAGGGTCTGAGCCTGAAGACTAGGTACTGTACAGTATGCTTAAAGGGCAACCTAGCCCGTGTAATTTTTAACATCATTTGAATGCAAGCAGAAAAATAAGATAAATAGAAAGGCAACGGTTTTATATGAATCAGAGCAGTATCAAATAAGAAAGTTATGAATGTTTGAAAAATGACATCATATACCACTATCAATTCTATGTGAATCTCAAATTGGCAGATTGGTCAGTACATTGTGATGTAGTTGCTTAAATAACTCTCCTGTTTATTGCATACAAACATACAATTGATTTCTGTTTTTCTCCCAAGTGCCTTCACTTTTGGGACACTACTCAAAATGTATTATGGATAGCATATTATTATCTATAGGTCCTCTAAAGAGAATAGACCGTCCATTCTCCAACTTAGATTTAAGTTTGACTTAGAATCTTTGTGAAACACCCCCCAGGAGGGATGGTTTTGGCAAATCTCATACGATTCTCCTTGGTCTTGTCTTCCTACTTGATATCACCAAAGGACACTACTGAACCATCGATTGTGACTGTCTTCTTGATATCACCAAAGGACACTACTGAACCATCGATTGTAACCGTCTTCTTGATGTCACCAAAGCTACTGAACCATCGATTGTGACTGTCTACTTCATATCACCAAAGGACACTACTGAACCATCGATTGTGACCGTCTTCTTAATATCACCAAGGACACTACTGAACCATCGATTGTGACCGTCTTCTTCATATCACCAAAGGACACTACTGAACCATCGATTGTGACCGTCTACTTGATATCCCCAAAGGACACTACTGAACCATCGATTGAGGATTATTCCACCCATCAACTAATCAACTACCTCTACCCTACCCCACCACCCCAACCAATCCAATCTTACCATCTGTCAGGATAGTCTTAGCGACTGTCTTTTGATTCTCATTGAGATTGACCAAGTACGTAGTATAATGAAAGGACACTATGGACCCATGGACAGACGATAATTCATCTATTTATCATTCAAATCCTGCCATCCATCTTGGGAGCAGAACATCAGATTATTTCATCACGTTAGTCTCACTTGATACAAGGCAGGATAGTCTTTGTCACTTTCAGGCAATAGCATGATTCATAGAATATTTGCATAGATCATTATTGAAACCTTTGTTTGGTTAATTGCCATGTTTGTCATGACAAACAAAATTATAGACACAAATCTAATCTAAGGGAAGATATTTCAATTGGTCATAAAATTGGTAATAGTGGCAAAGTCCTTGATGTTTGGTAACTTTCCCTCTTGAAAATTGATCATGTGTACATTTATATACCAATACAAAGTCCAGCATTTGATAATCCTTTCATAACCATGCAAGGACTGAACTTACTGAACCTCATAGTTTTTAGGAAGCGCACTAAACTCCACAGAATCAGAAGCAAGAAACTTACAACTTGGAAGTTTCATAACACTGGATTATTTGAATTAGTAATTTTTTATGTCATAGAATAGCTCAAATCATTGATTGATGGGTGAGAAGTTCAATAAATTCTATGAAGTAGTTTTCTATGTAACAATTACAATCGATCGTACAACACTTCCTCCAGCAGCAACCAAATATTGCTCTGAAGTAATTTCCCACACTAACTGAATTCCTACATCAGTCAAACCTGTCTATAGCGACCGCCTACTCAATGGTCCTGATCGTGTTATGTCATGTCATGAAAGGGCATCACTGATCCATCCTTAGAGGTTTATTTCATCATCCAAATTCTAATCAATCAAGTCTTCTCTACCCCAAAACACCCAGTCTCCTTAGCAACTGATAATCAGATTCTCATATCTTAATTATGATATCTCTGAGGATAGTCATTTACTCTCTTTGCGATTCTCTTTTGTCTGGACTGTCTAGGTGATGCAATGAAAGGCCACTCTTAGCTCTTGACCTGATCGATAGAGGGTAAAGTCATCTGTCCCTCAAGGTCCCCCCTTCCCTAACCCCATCCCATTTGAGAAACTAAAAAACAGATGAATATCACTTACTTGACGTCTGTGAGGATAGTCTTTGTCACTTTCTTGCGATTCTCTTTGGTCTTGACGGTGTAGGTGATGGCATGAAAGGACACTACTGATCCATCAATGGAGGTACTCCTTGCAAAGGAAGGATGGACCTTTGTGTGACTTGAGTGACCGTTCGTCACGCTGCCATATCCTAGCTTGTGCTTTTCCGGGTCAGAGAGTACCGGATCCTGAAAACATCAAGTTTTGATTATATTGATAAATGAATAAACGATGGTGTAAGTGTTGCTTGTAGACAGAAATATCTGTCAGGTTGGAGAAATTT
This sequence comes from Strongylocentrotus droebachiensis, assembly GCA_035222895.1. Taxonomy (NCBI): domain Eukaryota; kingdom Metazoa; phylum Echinodermata; class Echinoidea; order Camarodonta; family Strongylocentrotidae; genus Strongylocentrotus; species Strongylocentrotus droebachiensis. Next base: position 19,697 of record JAVYIG010000599.1, on the reverse strand, counting down.
CTTCTCATAAAATAATAATGAGAATATTAATAATAAGAATAATAAGAATAAGAACAACTACATGTACATGTAAATGAAAAAACATTACAAAAACTTCAAAAACAATGAAATATATTTCACCCAATAAAACCTGTATTTATTAAGGAAATATCATAAGTATTTGAAGCAGTTTGCTATCTGGAGCAAGATACTTCTTTGATTAGATTTCACTGTCAGTGACATCATGTCACTCAACTTCTTCCATTTTCTCTTTCTATACCATGATAAAATGGTCATAGGACAACTTCAAGAGTAATTAGTCCAAATTTATTATAAAATATTTTCTTAAAGATTTTTTTAATTTGTGGGTGTATTTTCATGGCACGCAACCGGATCTCATGATGTACATAAATTATTGCCTGTCATTAAGTTGTCGTTAAGATGACAGAACAACTCTCAGCCTTTACACAATATGATCATGAGACCGGAAAGCGATAAAAGTGAAAGTAATTTTATGCTGAACCACACCCCCCCCCCAAACAAAAACAAAACAAAAAAAAGTTTGAAAAGTGTACCAGTAAGTAAATTGATATCAATGCAGGTTCCTTAAAATTCTTGAGAAATAAAATATAACACATTGTACATTTTGACTGCGAACAGGCCTACAATGATTTGTAACGAGACACTTAAAAACATGTACAAATTTGATTACATTACAATAGCCTACTGATGTTAATTTCTATTTGGGGACAAAAACCGACCCAAACAAAATTCAAATATTTGCATGCACCAAAGTGGTCTATGGAGGACGAAAAGTGAACCACATTTAAAGAAAGTATTTTTGTGTTCAATATATCTGTAATGAATACAAAAAAAAAAAATTATGTTAGATAGTATTATGATTAATGAATTTGATAGGGCATTATAATCATGGCTCCAAAACACATCTCATCTATCTCATTTCAGAAGGGTGTTAACTCATGATCTCATATTATATTACATGTACTTTAACACCAAATTAACGCCCTTCTGGCTCCGAGTCTGTATGATCATGTAATGATAAATTACATGTATGGGATTATGGAAAACAACAATGAACATATATGCCTAATGATAATACAGATTTTGATAAAAACCGACAAATGAGAATGATAAAGGTGAAGGTGATGATGATGATGACAAAGATTATATCAATTACAGTAAAAATAATAATAGTAACAAGTTACAACAACATTAAAAAAATCAAATGATGATAATAATGATGAAAATAATAATAATAATAATAGTAATACTGATAATAATGATAATAATAGTAATAGTAAAAAAAAAAATTTAAAAACAATAACAATACATGTAATAACAATGATGATGATAAAAAGAAATGCTAAACGAATACTAATTATCATGTCAAAACTAGTATGAGTGAGGCAGGCATGTTGAAAAAACAACTGGAAATAGATGATTTGGAATTGTTGGCAATTTATCCCCCACTCCCCTACGGCCCTGCTCCCCCCCCCCCCCAATTTTTTTTCAGACGATCAACACTATGTAGGCCTAGGCCTACAGGGCCCTCCGTCTTAATTCTTATAAAGAGTTGATATAAATCGCAATGCAACGCACATATAGGAGACTGCAAACTTACGATTTATTGGAAAACTTACGATTGATCCAAATTCCAAATCAATCGGAACTCTTTATAAGAATAAGATGGGGCCCAGATCCTATATAGGATCTTTTCCACCTCTCATTGACTAAAGTCTAAAATGAAATAAATCATAATAAGAGTACCGTTTATAACACCCCTTTCTAAGTTTCTATCATAAACAAACTCTCTAAATTCGCTCATCATGCATTCGGCGCGGCCACCGCTACTTTAGTCTAGGAAACGCACTGATCAATTTTGGAAATCTGTCTCTGCAAAATTATTGGAACTCCGATCCCCGGGCGAATTTTAGATAGTTACTGTTGAACCCAAAACTCGAAACATAAAAAAGTATAAATAAAACACCCGCTTACCGTCTCCGACATGTTCGCTATTATTATAGAAATCCCAAATTAGCTGAAGAAATATTCCAGGTCAATGTAATGTTGTCAAAACTAACGTTGGAGCTAGACTCAGGCTCGCAATACACAAACCATGGTATTTCAATAATAGTATAGGGAATAGGGATCCGCGCGCTATTAAAGCTCTTTCGAGTTCCAACATTGATCGTCGCCTGGATGGGAACACCGTCATGGTAGCCTACACAAATATAACAGGTGTTCCCGTTCTTTTTCGCTTAGATCGATCACTCAATATAATAATAATAATAATAGTACATAATTTATAATGCACTTTTAAAAATGACACTCCTGGCGCAGTTGTAAGTCGAAGTATAAACTTTAAATCTACAGATCCATACTCTCATGAACTCGGGAGGAGACAGGGAAACATTATTTTAAACTTCATCAGTGGCGTGGATCCAGGGGGGTGTTTAATAATAATAATAATAATAATACATAACACTTATTAGGCGCTTAATACAGGTGTTTCTAAGCGCACCATTGTCTGACTTAAAAAATTACCAACTAAAATTTGTAGAAACACACAAAATATAAATATGTTCTTTATTCAATAAATCGTGCATATATAATAACAAAAATAAAAATGTGATCAAACATAAGGTCAAACATAAGATCAAACAAAATATCAAACAAACAAAGAATAAGATGGTGTACACCTCTTTTGACCGACTCTCAACTGCATAATAGTATTTATGAATTAAAAAGGTGCGTTTTCAGTAAGGAATTAAACTGGTCAAGAGAATGAGTATTATGAATATGCGCTGGTAATTTATTCCAAAGGATAGGGGCGTTTACTGAACAAAGATCCTAAGTTGAACTTATCTCTAAGTTGGACTTAAAAATTATGGAAAGCCATTAGCATCAATGAAAATATCTTGTAAAAGTTATTTTAAAAGGTATAAAATGTTAAGTCAAATCATTCATATTTTCTATTATCATTGGAGATTTCATGTTCTTGATGTGGAATTTATGAAAAGTCTAAAATACTTGAATTTTTGCTTTTGAATATATTTTATTTCAATGCTACAAATGGCTCTCCATAATTTTTAAGTCCAACTTAGAGATAAGTTCAACTTAGGATCTTTCCAGGGGGGCCTGGGGAAAAAACACCTTAATTTAACCTTTTTTTTTGTTGGAGATGCCCCCCCCCCCCTGGCGATTTTCCAATTTTTCGAGGGCCAAACAAAAAATGTAATGCTCACTACCCCACCCCCCTGGTGGTGGTTGACCAGCATGTTCCCAATGACTTTTTTTGTTGGAGAAGAATAAATAATGACGAAGAAGAAGGGTAATATAAAATGGGAAGAAATCAATTCTTAAGACCCTTCAAACAATACGCACTGAGTGAATTGTTAAGTTATGGTTCGTATGACGTGTACGTTTAATTGTATAGTTACTTTTCTAAGTTTTGTCTTTGGAAAGATCGGTAAAGCCTTAAACACTCTTAAAAGAACCATTATCTCTTCTTCTTCTTCTTCTTCTTCTTCTTCTTCTTCTTCTTCTTCTTCTTCTTCTTCTTCTTCCTCTTCTTCTTCTTCCTCTTCTTCTTCTTCTTCTTCTTCTTCTTCTTCTTCTTCTTCTTCTTCTTCTTCTTCTTCTTCTTCTTCTTCTTCTTCTTCTTCTTCTTCTTCTTCTTCTTCTTCTTCTTCTTCTTCTTCTTCTTCTTCTTCTTCTTCAAAATTTGTCCACGCTAACGAACTTTCTACCTTGAAAAAAAATATGTTGTAGAACCTTTGACGCTAGCTGGCGCAACATCAGATGAAATATTTGGACTTATTCAGCGCTGCCAACATCTAAAAAGCGGGAGAGACAAAACTATGAAATGAACGAATGTGTCTTTTTAAAAAAATAGATAAACGAGTGTTTCGTGGGGCGTCGTATTTGACTTTATAAAAGATTCACGTTTATAAATTGAAACGAGCATTAACTTGTAGACCTGCATATTATGGTAAAGCATATTTTGTTGCTGACAGACTAAATTTTCAAAATTTAGTAGCACATTTCTAAATTATATCGTATGGCAACCATTCATCGTCAACCCAGCGACAAAAATAGCTGATAAATAAATTGGAAATCACATGTATACACAAATTCATGAGTTGATTTTTTTTTCGGTGTATCTCCAAATCATATTCCGAAATGATAATTGTCGAAAAACCCTCCAAATTATATCAAAGGCGAGGTGGTCTCTTAGCAATTTCGAAATTTTATCTCGTTCACCTTTTAATTACAAAAGAAAATGAAATTGAAAGCAATATTAATGGACTATCATATACCTATGACTGTGAACATGAAAGCAAATATATAATAACTTGCTCACTCTCTTTGTTTAATCATCTACTCAGTAAAGGTGTTCATTGATTGCATTTGTATTTTTTTTAGAAAGAAAAAATACGAAAAAACATGACATGCAGCTCAAGGCTGATATTATCTATTTTTACAAAGTAATCAGATATTTAAATTATGTTACAAACATCGTTACATTCAAAAGCAATACAACAATATAACAGTGGTAACATCACACAGTAATATTATATAACATTTTAAAATGTATCGAAGATGTGGATAAATAGTTATATAAATTATTTAGTCAATGCCATTATACAATAATATTATAATAAATGTTTTAGATGTGGGTCAAACAACTTATAAGGTGAGGGGGGAGGGGCGGGGTATAATTAAAGCATTGTCTCTTCGTGACTGCATATTGAACACGACCGCGACGGCCGTGTCGAAAAATCTACAAAGGGAAGACTTCAAATATTGTATTTGCATTTAACTACCTTCTATGTAATTGACATGGGCTCAATCCCACCCCCTTTGTTTTTCCTTTTATTTTACTTGTCTTCCTTTTATATATGTATACACTTGCTTGTTAACGATTATACATGTAGCTGCCTTAAACTTTTAAAGGATTCGTGCATGTACGCACATCTGTATGATATTATTTTCATTAATACATCCTTTTCATTTTTATGAACACATTGATGATTTTATTTGTTCAAAGATTTGTCTTCTTTCATTATAATGCTTTAACACTTCAACTTTTTTCTTTTTCTTTTTTCATTTTAGTGTACAAAAGTTACATGATACTGTATTATTTTGTTGTATATATGTAAATACAAAACAAACAAGTTTTACATTCATATGTATAAACAAATTAACAGAACAAAATCTTGCCAAAGAATGGAACTAGGCTCGACTAGCACTTGTGCTAACTTCTAGTTCCCATTAACAACTTCACCTAAATCTAGTAATACACATATTTACGTAATAGTATGCAGATGTATGTCTAAATATCGTTTTTAAACCATTACTGTTCAATCGACATTACTATTATGTTATATACAGTGCGTCCCAGAAAAAACGAAACCGAGAAGTATCGATGTTCTATCATAACTTAATCACAACTATAATTATTTCACGCATAAGTGATTTAAAGCAATTTGAAGGAAGGAAACCAAAAAGACATTTGGCGGGCGGTATCTGAATTTCGAAGTCAAATTCACATTTCTAGAAAGTTGAGTTTCTGCCCTTTCGTATGACACCTCAATCAGGAAAAATGAGCGAGGAATAACAAAGTTCTGTTTGTTTAAAGTAGCCCTTACATTTTCATAATTTAAACAAACGAATTCTTTTTCACTGGGTGCCTGCCGTAGCAAAAAGAAGATTTGACAAAAGACTTAACTCCGTTTCGTTGACAATCAGCCGTAGACGAGAGTCTTCATGCATGGCTGATTGTCAACCAAACGGAGTTAAGTCTTTTGTCAAATCTGCTTTTTGCTACGGCAGGCACCCAGTGAAAACGAATTCGTTTGTTAAAATTATGAAAATGTAAGGGCTACTTTAAACAAACAGAACTTTGTTATTACTCGCTCATTTTTCCTGATTGAGGTGTCATATGAAAGGGCAGAAACTCAACTTTCTAGAAATGTGAATTTTTCTTCGAAATTCAGATACCGCCCGCCAAATGTCTTTTTGGTTTCCTTCCTTCAAATTGCTTTTAATCACTCATGCGTGAAATATGCATTATCTGAGTAGCATCAACTGAAAGAGGAGACTCTAAGCTTTCCAAATATGTATCATTCATTAATTATGGTTGTGATTAAGTTATGATAATACATCGATACTTCTCGGTTTCGTTTTTTCTGGGACGCACTGTATATACATGTATCAGTATTATTTTTTGCATTGTATGATTGTTCATAATGTACTGTCATTATTGTGAGGTGCTGTTGTTAATAAATTCAAATTCAATTCAACAAATCATGTTTGGATTATGTAACATGTAATGTTCGAACTTTTCAAAGGGTTTTACACATGGCTACTGAGCTGATATTGGCTTAGGTTGATTTTCAAAACACAAATCAAAACAATTTTCATTTACAGTACGTGCAAACGCAGTCCTTTTTTTGGAAGATCTTAGATTCTCAACTACATGTATACATGCGTAACTTATTCTACAAATGCAGTTTCTTTTTAATTCCATGTGTTTGCCATCTTTTAAGTGATCAACCATGATTAAAGAGTACCGGTTATTGATCATGGAATATAATTACCCCCTTTAAGACCTATCTGCACTAGTTTGGCCAGGAAGCATTAGACCACCCTGCGTGGTCACTGACAGGTGGCTATCTCATCAATTCAGCTCTCAATTAACATAAGACAAAGAGGATCACGGGGGACCAACGGGCACCGCTTAGGCATTGTTTTCTATATAGAAGGAGCAAGTACATGTAGCTACAAGTAGTACAGTAGGGCTTTAAGGCTGTCATATTTGTGCACTGCCTGCAAGATATATCCCATTGTTACAACTGTTTTATTGGATACTGCAATCGAATGTTCAAGTTCATTGGGTCTCAGGTGCACCAAGAAAAACACAGTTTCACCTGCTGCGTGACCTTGATCAAGTTTAGTGGGACATATCCATCAATAAATCAGAAATAATGGGTTTGGTTTAATGTGCGATCTCATACGTAGTATAACATAGGCAGATTCAAGCGGCACGGGGGCATTGCCCTTGCCCCCCACACCGGTAGACAAATGAGGCATAGGTGACATGTCTTAAAAGGGCCTCCCCTTCCACTAAGCCGAGATTATGGTCCAAATGCTCCGGAAAATATCACTGAAATATTGATAACCCTTATCTGAAATGGGCGTTTTTTTTTACATCTATAGTTTTGTCTTTCTTTCTTTCTTTTTGTCTACTTGTGTGCCCCCCTGGGGCGGGTCCAGCCGGCAGCAGGGGAGGGGGCCAAAGAGTGGGCCCAACTCGTGAGAGAATATTTAGCGGCGAAACAACCAGCCGGTGAATAAGGGGGGGGGGCATCTCCGAAAAAAGTTAAAATTAACGTGTTTTTCCCAGGGGAGTTGGCCCGGCCCCCCCCCCCTGGATTCGCCACTGGCCCCCTCCTCCCCCCCCCCCCGCAAGAGAATTCTCAATCTGCCACTGATTGGCTAACAAAACTACAGAGTAAGGGATGATAGTGAGGACTAAAAAAAAAAAAGTTTTAGTGAGAGTTCCAAAGAGTATAAAAGAAAAAAGTTCTATAAATCCGAGCGGTTACGCAAGGCGTTCAAGCAATTCATGGAAAAACGGCACCTCACCACCACCCCAGCTTGCGCGAGGTATTCAGGCAAGTCATGGAAATACGGCAATGTTTAAACGGATTTACATCGATCTCAGGGGCTGTTAATTGTTAAAGGTACTATGTCCCATTTGCAGGCCAAAAAAATGAAAAAGTTATATTCCAACTGCATTTAAAAGATAATACTAATTTAGAACTTCCCTAAAAAACGTGGGGCTTGAAAATGTCTTCAAGTGGGAAAATAACGACTATTAGTTGTCAAATCGACTTTAGGGCTATAGAGCCCAAAAGTAATAGTCTTGATTTTCAGACAATTGTACCGAATGGTCATACGTTTTATACTGCGCAAAGATTCAATCAGTTTAATCTTGGCCATCACAAGAAGTGGGTTATTGATGTAGACAAATGCTCATGTACCCTTTACAACTCTTTTCATGTATGTTATTACCAAAGAAGAAGAAAAAAGCCAGTCAGTCACTCAATAGTGTCTGACAGTGAAGTCTAGCAAGTAAACGGGTTTTCTTGCATAATTTGAATATGAGGACACTGCTAACGTTTAAATTTCACAGATAGGACATACATGACATATTCATAATTCCTGCAAAGTTCTACAGCATTTGAGGTTGGCTGCAAAAGGGACATAGTACCTTTAAAGGGAAAACAATCGGGAAAAATAAAATAATCGGGAAACCGATTTAAATCGGGTAATTATCAGGCCTGAAAGCTTTCTGCTATCTGACTTTTGCTAGCCGTAGATAATTAAACAAAATAAATAATGTGAAGTGGTCATATAACGCATAATTATTCGTAGAATTCTCTACATTTAAAAAAACAAAAAATATCAACATACATCTACGTTGTATCAGATCATAGAATGCATGGATATATATAATAGCATTTCAGCCAGATAATAACAACATATATATTATCATTCACAAAGATTGCTACGATAATTTGTAGTGACAGATGATACAATAATTATCTTGTATATAACCAGGCTACTGATGACCATTGCAATTATAAAATTATCCTGATATCTTAAATCGCAATATTTTAACCCTTGTATCTACTTGAAGAATAGGTCCGTTTTCTAATTTGGTAATTAAGACTTGTGACACAAAATGATGGACCTGGCATTAGCAATACGTTGCTCATACGGCCAAGTGAATACATTTTCCAAAACTATGATATTAATACACATCTGTTATTTGGACTTTGGAGTATAGCCTGATATGTGTGACAAAGTATCAATTATTATCTAGATGTGAAGATAAGTGGACCGACGATCTGCAACAAAAATAATATGTCATTTTGAACTTTTTGTGAAGGTTACATATACTTGTATAATGATGATCAAAGTAGCATGTGCAACAATGTGTTTCTGTGTTTCTGGGTATGGGGGGGGGGGGGCGTGTTAAAGCAACGTTACCTATCCCGCTTGGGGTAAGGGAGATGCCCCCTCCCCCTCCTTCTCCAGCGCCCTGACCAAACGTCTGACGTTTGCTTAAGTGACAATAATTGTTATCGGTTTTACGTTTTACTTAAAATATAAATACATAATAACTGGGCCTTATTTACCCAGGGTAGCCACCTCAGTATTAGTGATCCTTCCCGCGGGTTCTGCAATCGTTACTTCTCTAGCATTGTAAGGTACCCGTTTAAACCTGGGTGGAGAGTGGCAAATGTGGATTAATGTCTTGCCAGATAACCTTAATGCCTGGCTGTTGTTTGAACCCTTAACCATTGTATTGAGAGTCATGACAGGTAAAATAATGAGCCGTTATACCACGGCAAAGTTTAGATTATAGTTCTTGGGTTCGGGTTGTAACTGGGTTTGGAGTTAGGTTACGGGTTAGAGTTGGTTCACGGTTGAAGTCAGGATTTATTTTGGTCATAGTGGAGAAATTTACAACTCGGCAACAGTCGCAGGAGCATAATTATGATAACAATATAGGGCACCTTTCGTTTACTTCGTCCCGATAGGCCTTCGCGTTACACGAATTTTGAGAAATCTCTGCTTGATTTACAGATTTTTAAAAAATACATAGGCCTACTTTAATATGCCCCACATAAAAAGGGATATTTACCCTTCCTCTGCAATTATTTCACTTGTCCTATTTTAAGATAAGAGAGAGATCGGAGAATATAGCAGCATAATGGAAAATACAGATAACTATTTTTAAAGAAAGCAGACAAATCAGAGAAGCAGATTGGGGAAAGTCCGAATAAAATCGGACAAAAAAAATATGGATTTTTTAAAGTTGTAATGATTATACGTATCGGCACTTCAAATTGGCTGAATCCATAATGTCTCTGTGACGTAGTGCCGGACAAGTTCCCCAGTTGTTTCGACACACCCAAATTATTGAAATGTCATTTCCCCCCAAAAATGTATGAATTAGAAGAGTCTTATATCTTTAGAGGACCTACAATAATATGCTATCCATAAAGACCATAATATATATTAAGTAGTGCCCCAAGGGTGAAGGCACTTAGGAGAAGAACAGGAATTAATTATATTTTCGTAAACGATGAACGGGTATACATGTATTTGGTGATCTCATATTTAATTTGCGGCATTCATAACTCCCTCTTCATGGTCATTATTTGTCTGATTTATTTCAAACTTTAGCCATTCTGTTTCCATTATTTTTCTGCGTCATACAAATGAACTTTCTACGAAGATTAAATTAATATTGGACCCCCATTAAAACTTAAACGTTTCAAGGCGGGCAAAATGCCCCAAATGACAAATGAGTTTTTTTTTCTAACATTAGAAATTAGAAAATGGTCTAGGGAATTTCTTTAATTTCTTCAAATGCAAATTACCAATTTCAGACGGCGATGACATTGGTTTCAATTTTACCAATCTTTTTTTTCCAACGACGTGTCACTCATTAACAAATTGTTAAAATCCAATGACTATTATTTACTTTAATACAGTGTATAGGAAGTAATTATATTTCGCATATGGCGAATATATAAATTTTCGAAAAAAGTGAATTGCATATTTTATATACTTACGTAAAGTAAGTGGTTTGATAATATTCTTATTTGGTTGACAACATTTGTTGCTGTTTTTGTTCTGTATTTCTCGTTTCTTTGCTTGTTTTATGAGGGAGTAATATTTCCTCAGAGTCCAAATAAAAAAAAGTAATTTATTATCCTGATTTTCATTTTCGCTTTTGCCAATAAGTAGCGGTTCTATTTCCTGTACTCTGATGGCATATCTCATAACGGTATATTTTTAACCTGCAACAATATCATTGCTCCGCGTCAAGACAAGAACCCAATTCTTAACTCCATACCTCAATCCAACACTACACTATAATACCCCTAAACCAAACCAGCCAGATACTCCTAATAAATTGCGTACATGTGTTGTAACTGACTAATTAATTATATCATTACAAATCTTTATTCTCAGTTTTCTTATGTATAACTGATTTTCTTATAAAACTGAAGATATGGCGTATATTTTCAATACTGAATGAACGCTATTAAACTATTACCACCAACAACAACCTAAACCTTACCTAAAAACCTAATTGCAACCGTTGACGAAATAAAGCCGGAAAAAAATCGGGTCACCAAATGTTGGGACGACTTCATCCAAGCGGGACGACCTTTCATTCTTGCGTAAGCATGAATATGTGTGCAGGGTTGAACAGGCAGGACTTTGCCCCGTCTCTACGTAACAGCGAATCTATAATAATCGTCTGACATTATGACTAACTAATTAGATCAGCCCTTTGACAACATTGCGTGTGACGACATGTGATAATTTGTTCGAAATCAAACATCTGAAGGGTTTATCTCTCAAGATATTCATTGCATAACATTGATAAGATACGAAGGCATATTTTGTTCTAAGTAAGTGTTGGCTGGCATGATTATATAATGTTTATGACAATTATATATATCCAGAACTGTAACATCATGATAGTTGATGAGCGATAATTATAACAAAATATACCTGAACTGAAATGATGGGGTGAGAATGGGAACAAAGGCATACATAATGATGGATTAATGACAACATTACTGTAGCAAAATAAAGATGTTCAAAGGAGAGTGAAAACCAAATAAATGTATTTATTTGTCATGCATATACAGATGGTCGTTTAAGGTGATACTATGCGTAAGTGGAACGACCGAGATAGCGATGGTGATGATCATGATAATGATGTTGATGATGATGATGTGAAGATTGACGTCGTGATGAATCTACGGTGGTGGTGGTGGTGGTGATAACGTCAGTGATAAATGAGTGATTGGTGATGACAATATAGTGTTCATGATAATGTTGATAACGATGTTCATGTTCATGATGATGGTGGTGGTGGTATATGATGTAGAAGATGATGTAGAAGATGATAACAACTTATGATGGTGATGATGATGATGATGATGATGGTGGTGGTGACAATTGGGTGACGATGATGATGATGATGATTATGATGACTAAGCCGATGATGTTCATGGTGGTGGCATAATAATCATGATGATGGAAAAGATTTAAATAAAAAAGATGATGACGATGATGATGATGATAAGGATGATAATGATTATGATGATGAGTAAGGGATACATGGTGTTCCGACTTTAACAAAAAATAATAATTCTACTTCAAAGACGACAAAATGACAATAAAAAACCTCCAAGCGAGCCTATATTTTCACAAAAAAAGAATGACCTAGTTTGTGGAACTCCCAGTTTGCCCCTATATACTTACTACTGTGCAAAGGTGAGCATCATGAATAAATGGATATAAGCAATTTTGAAAGCACATATTTAAACACATACCATATTGACCTTCAAATCCCCAGACCCGGTATCATTGTGATTCAGCTCCAGTACGGCGGGCTGGTCGTTCTCTGGCTCCCTGCTCGGTGCGACGGTCGTCGGTGTTTCCTCCGTCGCCCCGAAGTTCGTGTCCTGCTCATGCTCCTCTCCCTCCATTTTGGTTACGATAAATTAATTCCTTGGACGTTCGCAGGATAGATATTTGCTTCAAGAAATCTCTCCTCAAAATCAACTACCATGAAAATAAATTCAGAGACCAGTGTCGAACTGTAGATATCCCCAGTTATACTGTAAAGTAGACACAGATAGTGTGAAAGAAGGTTAACAGAATGATGACAGATCTGGTTTCGCAAGAGCGGTAAGCCTGAAAAGGATCGTTGTGTACGTTATGGCATTGTGCTATTCAGGTGTATTCATAATAGTAGTAAAAAGGATCGTTCGTGCATTACGTAATACCCCCGCTCTTCACACGCGATCTTATTTAGTCTACATTCGCAGACTCAAACTATGGAATATTAATTTTGATAAATAAATTCGTGCCTGAATATCAAATTTGCCTCGATTTGCCAACTATAGGTGAATGCTAGAGATTTCTTAATATATATTGTTGCGTATCCAGGTCTTTTGCAACCATGCAAATCAACGACTATAGGGAGAGAAAAAAGTTGTACATGTAGCTGTTCTAATTCGTGTTCACACATTTTGACGTCAAATTCCCCTGTCTGAATACCATCGAAGCTAAGCTTTGGTTAGATTTAGGGGGGACACACACGTCACCCTGGAGACCCTAACTTAACTTTTTTTTCTACTTCTTGTAAAAATTAGATATAGTGTTGAAAATTATAACAAATGTAAATTAGAAAAATACCTTAAAAAGACATGGGGTATAAGGTCAAAATATAGAATCTTTAAAAAAATCTTGAAGGGGTTGTATTTACCAAAGGGTATAATAAAGAGACTGTTGAGGGTTAATCCTTGAGACTAGGAATGTTGTCACGTGATGTCCTTTATATAATACTCGAAATACAGTGACCCAATACGTGCAGTCCTGTCCAGCGAAGGACCTTTGCTCTATGCAATGGAAGTAAAGCAGTACCGGTGGAAGGAGGGGGGGGGGGGGTTAGTGCCCCTAGGTGCCCCCCTAATGAAATAGTGCAACAAAAGATAAGGAAAAACATAATGCCTTAATATCTAAGTAGGCCCACTAGCTGCATAAGTTCTGTAAAGCATCGCCATATAAAGTTTTAATACGTCAAAGTGCAATTTTCGTTCAGTCGCTACGCTTTCTCGCAGAATAGGCCTACTTAAAGGTAAAGACCAGTATTGGAAACGCCCCAATTTCAAAAAATGAAATGGTAGCTCTCATTACCAATCATGTGAAAGAATATGTTTTGACTAATACATGATGATAACAAATTTGCTGGGAAACCGCCTACTAATTCATATATTTGGTAAATTGGTTTCTCTCATGGTCTGTGAGAGATATAGGGTAGTCCCATATACATCTTTCTGTGTATAGTGCTTGTAACTTTACGAAGAATGGGCCACATTTCTTATCATTTTGATGATTCCAGAACCTTGCAGATGCTAGATGCTAGATGATCAACCTTTTCTGATCGATTCCACAACGTTTCTTTCACAATGCAATCGCATGACCATAACTGGTCTTTACCTTTAATATACAAGTGTCTCACGGGTTTAAGTTTATTCTTGCAGTTTACTGTGAAATTGCATTACAGAAAACTTCAATATATGCAAAAAATTATTATGAAACCAATTATTAATATTTAAAACGTCAATGAAGTTTTACTCTAAGTGCGTGCCAAATTATAAAACATTTATTCTGTTTATACTCAGAAGTTATGTTTCCGGACAGGTTGTGTATCCGGACAGTATTGTTGATTCAAAACAGCAATACAAAGAAGTTTACAAGCACCTATATAGTACTTCACAAATCCTCTAAGAATTATTAATATGTTGGACAAATATTAATGATGGTAAGTGCTATTTGATGAATATTTTTGTTCAATCCGAAGCTATATTAAAAACAAAAGAGAAAGCTTGTGTGTCCGGACACCCAACCCCCAATCATTATGAAACATTAAAGAGCCCATAACATCGAAATACAAGTGCATTCCTGTTGGTGTGCAGTCCTGCATACATCTCATATTTTGATATGTAAACTTCTGAATTTGTTTCATAGATTTTTAAATATTTGTTTAAATATTTGTTTTTCAAACTTGCTAAGCTCCACCCCAAAAACCTCGAAATCTCATTCCCCTATCTATGAAAAAAATTCAGAAGTTTACATATCAAAATATGAGATGTATGCAGGAATGTACACCAACAGGAATACACTTGTATTTCGATGTCATGGGCCCTTTAAGAACTAAATAGACTGAAATAAAACACGAAAAACCTGAAATCAAAAGCAATACTCACCAGTAAAACTATTAATGGATGCCCATAAAGAATCCACGCATAACACATGTCAATACTGTATTGGCAATACACCCCTTTTGACTGCTTGTGAAAAACATCATAAGAAATTATATGTTTAAGTTCCACAGTGGCTGTGAGATAAAAAGACGTTGATAAAGAAATATTATTGACTCCGTTATCTCCGTACTAATTATGATGACCATTATCTTTATCATCATTACTTAGTAAACAAATAGTTCATATGTGCGAGTACATTAGTGATTATGCACTACACGCAGTTGGATGAACGATATTTTGTAGAGTTCATTATCCTGCTCATTGTGACTTAACCGAGTGCATCGAAAATCACATAATGCACCATTAGCTTCAAAATATAAATATCTATTTTTATGAACGTGTTTACAAAATGAATATAAAGCAGAGAACCAAACAAAAAAACATGCACAACAACCTGATCAAACTTCAAGACTCGCACAGTCAGATCATGGGGGCCGCCATTTTATGAACGCTATATATAGCCCAGCTAAAAAGTTTCAATGCGCGTCTCAGTGCGCGCATCAATGTGACCATAAAGCGCTAGGCCTTCATTTTTTATCGATAATTTTAATTAATGAAGGCCTAGCGCTATATGGTCTTATAATATTGGGTTAAAGTTTGAAACTCGGTTATAGGTATGTATATAATTGACAGCGGAAAATCTCGCCAGAGCATGTGTCTATACAGAACCGGCTTATTGTCAGGAACAGGATTGTATACTTCCTGGCAGTATCATATCCTAATTTGTCATATATTCGGAAGAAGGCAGCTTGTGTAAAACGCAGTCAAAGATTAACAAACAGAGCATTAACACCATTTTATCAATTATTAACCTCGTCATCTGCATTTTGTACCATGGATGCACTACAGACTCCTTGGTCAAATAAAGCAATCAAGAATGCTTGACATGCAAGCGACTAATAAAACTGAAAGATAGTGTCAATGATTTATACTCTGCTGGTGTATCTTTAGATCCTTTTGAATGAAGGGGGTGTCATATCATTATAAAGAGGTAAGTAGATTATTTCCCCCCCCCCCGAAAAGAAAAAAAAACATTAGCGATTTGGGGATAAGGTTTGAAAGAAAGAAAGAAAAAATTAATACTTTTTTATAAGGGGATGTCACACCCTACTCGTTCACCTGATGCCCCTGGTGCTGTTTTGTTTTGACTTTAATGTTATTCGAATTAGGGCAAATATTCTCGGAACCCCCCCCCCTCCCCCTATAGTGCCCCTGGCCAACTTCCCCCAAACAAATATGACTACGGTCTTGTTAATATTATATCCTACAGGGGAGAAGTTGACCAGGAGGCTATGGCCTGTCCTAATGGGGCTACTTTTATTGATTTACATCGGAATAAACAAATAATGGAAAGTGAGACACCATTAGTCTCTTTCTTTCTTTGTTTCTTTGTTTCCTTCCTTCTTTATTTCTTTATTTTGAACCTGTTGACCCCTCTACACAATTGATTTCGCTGACATAACATTAGAGCAGGACCAAAATAAATCTCCTGGCATTGCAACATTTATTACATGACTTTAACTAGATATTGTGTTTGCAAACGCTCCAATCCTCGAGGAAAAAAAAGGGGAAAAATCCCGAAAACACAACAGAAAATAAACGATGTTTATTAGCGTTATATTGGATGTCTGACCTATAACCAACCCGAACATAAATAACCTAGCTAGACGATAAACATATAACATTACAACTCTTCCTGTAACCTCCACTTCAACATTCGGTATTATAAATGCAAGTGGGAGAGAGGAGCTTACATAACTCGGTGATATCAGGATCATTACGTAAGCACCTCCTCAATAGATGATTACTTACATTGGCGTAGCTAGGGGGCATTTGGGGGCACGCGCCCTCACACCGCCGTTTAGTGTAGTCTACAAGTACAAGACAAGAATGGCGAGATAGAAAAACACAGCAAAATCATGTAACCGAGAAAAGAAAAAAAGATAGTGCATGGGAAAGGAAAAGCAGAAAAGATAATGGGACCCTGTCCCGTAAACATGTATTTTCATCATAATATCTAGGGCCCTGTGTACTTCATTCAACGAATAAGATCGTTGCCAGCCCCCCCCCCCCCTCGACGCCCATTCAATGGTGAGACCCACACAACGCCGCCTGTTTTTTTTAAAAAAAAAATAATTATTTTTTTAATACAACATAATTTAACTTCATACTCGGTATGATCTTATATACGATCATCACACAGGTATTTTTTTTTTTTTTCATGCGTACTTTTGAAATGAAGACAAATATTGAATTAATTCGATTATGAACCATTTTGGTATTTTTCTTTTCATGCGTGCTTTTGAAATGAAGCCCCAAAATAGAATTAAATCGAATATAAACCATTTCAGTACTTTTTTTGTTGATGGAAAGGGCATGACGGGCAAAGGAAATTTTTAAACATTTATGAGAGTTTTTATCTGCCAGGGAATCGCCTATAAAATAGCAAAAAGATTGAATCACGAGGCCTGAACTAAACTTGTCTGATATTTTTATTTAAAAAAAACAACATTGTATACGATGAGGCTATAAGACCTCTCAGTGCATGGTTTAATTGATTAATATGCCTTTAATTTTGTTTTAAACAAATGATAAGGCAGGATTGGCAACACCCATAAACATCATAAACATTATTAAAGTAATGTTTTGTCTTAAAGCAATTAGTTAACCTAATGAACAAAAAGAGAGCAATCAAATCAAATAGAAAGGTGTATTACGCTGTTTCGAATCCGCTTTTGCATTCGCTTGTTACTAATCTATTTTTGTCTTTTATGGCTAGAATAGATTGTTCATTTTTATGCTGTACTCCAGAACTTATTTAGTAACTCCTTGGTAAGAGCAAGGGTCAAAATCACTAACTATAACTCATGGATCTTTATGTCTCTTGAGTTTTTAGGACACATGTAATGATTTATTACTTCCGTCTGTCTGCAGTGTTTAAGTCACATTTTCTCTGTCTGTTCTCGATCTACCCGGGGAACTATATTTATTTCTCTCGTTTATTGTATAACTCTCTGTTTCCCATAACGTAAATTATAATGTATAAATAGTTAAGAGATAAATATCTCTCTCTCTCTTTCTGTCTGTATGTCTCTCTCCCTCCTTCCCCTAACTCCCGTCTCTCTCGAGAGGGGAGTTAGGGGAGGGAGGGAGAGAGAGAGAGGGGATGAGATAATTAGAGAGAGAGAGAGAGAGAGAGAGAGCGAGAGAGAGCGCGTCTCACACCTCCTTCTAATCAATGACTAATTTGTCATTTGCATTTCATCCACCGAGTAATCTGTACCCCCCCCCCCCCCGAAGTTATGGCGGTGCACCTCAATTGCTGCACCCGTGCTATGCCACTGGCACTTTAGCCTATATATATATCCATGGACCTCTATGATTTATCCCCTTCAATATTTCATCCCCACTTTTCAACTTCTTCGGAGAAGTAGATGTGTACAGTGGCGTATCCAGGCATTAGCCTCAGGAGGGGCAATATATTTTTTTCATTCATTTTCAGTTCAGTTCGTTTTATTATCATATCGCAGCCTCAGCTGAATTACATGACAATTTACAATCAAATTAAAAATAACATCACATTTTATTTCGAAACAACCAATATATTAATTTCATTCTTATTCAGTTCAGTAGGGAAATCAATTTGAGGGCCCTCTTCCACGTATGGGCCGAGGCGCCGCCCAAAATCAGTTAATGTGGGAAGAAGAAGGAGAAACGTGATACTTTTGATAAATGTGCCTTTAATCTGTTTTTCATTTCTGTGTGAAATCTCCCAATTACTGACATTGAGCTACAAGTACATCTATTTTTTATTCGATAATTTGTCAGAAGGGGCAAATCCCCCTTGCCCCCCTTCATATAAAATACGTTATTGTGGTCGCGTACACTGCCATGACAACGTAGTTCACCAGAGTCCACGAATCAAGTACGTTAGATTATGTAGCTTATATTAACCACGAGTAGGCTACTTTAGTAATTAAAGATATAAGCAAATAACTGCCCAAGCTTTACAGCTACATACACTTGCGTGCAAAGCTAGACCTTTGATATCGCAAAAAGCAAATACTATTTGATAAGAACTATACTGCTTAGTGACCTTATATGCATACATGTTTAATTATGATGTAACCTGGGATCTTAGTTACATCATATTCAGGTCTTGCATACAGTTATACAAACGGTACTATAAACAAGATATGTGCAGGGGCGTACGCAGGGGGGGGGGGGTGGGGGGGGGGTTGGGGGTTCAAACCCCCCCTTTTGTATTTTTATGTTTGTAAACCCCCCTAAAATAACCTAAAACCCCCCCCCCTCTTTGTTTTTGTTTTTTTTTTTTTGTTTTTTTTTTATTGTTAAAAAAAAAAAAAAAAAAAAAAAAAAAAATTATACCCACGGCTAACCTAAATAAGGTGACCATACCCCCCCCCCCCAACGACAAAAAATGTCAAATTATGAAATTTCGAGACCAAAAAAAAAAAAAAAATGTGTCCCCCCCCCCCCCCCCCCCCCACTGAGCGGCGCGATTTTCAAATTTTCGGGAGCAAAATATTTTAAAACCCCCCCCCTTGAAAAAATCCTGCGTACGCCCCTGGATATGTGTATATCTGGATTAAGGTTTTCAGAGAAGGAATCATTTTGTTCTATTGGTTCCTTTTCTTTTCCTTCTTTTTAATATTTTTTAATGGAATCTACATGGTATCAATGAACGAATATACCTGTTTACTAATGTATTCAAATAATTATATGCATGTTTCTATCTAG